>CM031238.1:141090611-141438111 GCA_018340775.1 Taxus wallichiana var. yunnanensis
TGAATGTACAATCCTACCACAGACCTAATAATCCTCGATCCTTGGATACATGGAGACACCGTTACTTTTCTTCCATTTAGAATGATAGAGATAATTTGTAAATTTGTGTTATGACCTCTAAATATGTATGTATTTATATTTTTTTGGAAATCACATCACACCCTTCACTAGGATTGATGACTACCCCTATATTTTTGAAGGAATTTTTGAAAGCATTGATGGGTTTATCATAGAAGGAATTATCAAGAATATTAAGGTCACTAAGAAATAGGCTAAATGATTCCCATTCAGAACTAAACAAGAAATATTTACTAGGCAATTGATAACTCCTTTGTGTTCTTAGTCATACCCCTATTGTTATGCTTATTTTGCACAATCGACTCAATGATGGTTCTAGGCATGAGACTAGGAAATATGGTCCTAATATTTTCATGCCCTCCTAGTAGAGTAGTCGGAAGCCATATTAGTCTTGTTGATACTTAGTACTAATTACCAATGAAATCTAATTCTCCTTCTTTCATTTTCTTTACTCATCTTCCAAGTAATACTAAAGAACCGATTTGACATAATAGCTTCCCTCTTTGAAAATGATACATCAAATATGAATATGATCCTTGTGAGGGAATTTGAAACTTAATAGGTATCATTTGATCCTACACTTAAGCCCTAAACCCCAAAACCTAAACCCTATTTTTACAACCTTAAACCCTAAACCCTAAACCATACACCCTAAACCTTAAACCATAAAACCTAAAACCTAAACCCTAAACCCTAAACCCTAAAATATAAACCATAAATCCTAAAACTTAAACCCTAAGCCATCAACCCTAAAATATGAGCCTTAAAACCTAAGCCTGCTTGAACCCTAAACCATTAACCGTAAACCTTTAAAATTAAACCTTAAGCCATTAATCCTAAATCATGAGCCTTAAAATTTTATCCCTAAACCTTAACCCTAAATCCCAAATCGTAGAAACCCCCTAATCCTTTAACCCTAAACTATAAATTTTGTGTCCTAAACCGTAAACCTTAAATCTTGAGCCCTAAACCCTAAGCATTAAACCCTAAATCCTAAACCATAAACTATAAACCTTAAACCCTTAGCCATATCTTATGAATCAGAAACCTAAACCCTTAATCATAAACCCTCAACCATAAATCCTTAACATAAAACCTAAACCTCAACTCTAAACCTCCACCCTAAACCCTAAATCATAAACCCTCTTTTTTCCCACCATGAACCCTAAACTCTACACCCTAAACCATAAACACCAAGCCTTAAACACCAGTCTAAACCCTAAACCATAAACCATGATCCCTAAACCATAAACCATAAACACTAAGCCATAAACCCTAAACCATAAACATTGAACCATAAACCCTAAACACTATACCTTAAATATTCCTAAATTTTTCTAAATTACCTCCCAAAATTCCAAGATTCTCTTACATCACCTCAAAATTCTTAATATATTTTTGAACTATCATAGAGGATGTTTGATTATCTTAGAATGGTATTTTTAGGGTTCAGGGTTTAGGGTTTAGGTTTTAGGGTTTTGGTTTGAGGGTTCAGGGTTTAGTGTTTATGGTTTAGGATTTAGGGTTCAGGGTTTAGGGTTTAGGTTTTAGGGTTTTGGTTTGAGGTTTTAGGGTTTAGTGTTCAGGGTTTAAGATTTAGGGTTTGGGGTTTAGGGATCACAGTTTAGGATTTAGGGTTTGGGGTTTAGTGCTTAGGGTTTAGGGTTTAGGGCTTAGGGTTTAGGGATTAGGGTTTATAGGATTAGGTTTTAGGGATGATGGTTTATGGTCATGGTTTATGGTTTAGATTTTAAGGTTTAGGGTTTAGGATTTAGGGTTTAAGGGTTAGGGTTTAGGGTTCAAGCTGGTAAAAATAAGATTTAGGATTTAGATCTTAAGGCTTAGGGTTTAGGTTTAGGGTTTAGGGTTGAAGCTTGAAATTTGGTAGATATGATAATAAGAAGGTAGATATGAAAATTTGTTGAAGGATTGAAGCTTGAAAATAGTTTAGTATGTGTTTAAAGTTAAAGATAAAAACAAACATCCAAGCATGGGTAAAAGTGGGAAGGCCAATCTAAGAGAGTGGATAGTGAATGGAGATGCTAATGGAAGGTTATCTTAAATAAAATTTTCATACCTCCTTCGGATTGAGAAGGGTGTTTAGGGATGATTTTATCATGCATGAATATTTTGCAGAGTAGACAAACCAAGAAGTGACCAGTGAACCTTGCTCTTGTGCAATGTAAGGGTAATTTTGGTAAAGGAAAGTGAGAGGAGTCTTTGGATGAATGTTGAGCAACTAGATGAGTGAAATAGGTGGTTTAGTTGTCTAAGAACATGATGGAATGATAAGACTATCTCATAAGAGAGGAATATATTCAAAGGTGCCTATATTTGAAGCTTCTTAGTTGAGGAAACAAACCCAATTGAACTAGTTAGGGAAGAGTTGGACCAAAACAGAGCACTAGAGGAAATTCTTGGGATAGGGATAACATTGAGAGAATGAAGGAAGCCTTGAGGAAGACCTCATGATTTTTCTAAATGCACCCATTTCCCGTGATGTTTCAAATGCTTCATAAACCTCATGATTACCATTCTCTTGATTATTTAAATTGAAAAAACTTACATTTGTTTATTTATTTATTATGTGTTATAAGGAATTGCATGATTCATATATTCCAACAATTTTTGATGCCTTTGGGAGTTGTTAGGTTTAAAATATATAGTTTTGACATCTAAAACTCCTACAAATGTCAATAACCAAACCAAGTCCCCAAATCCTAAAAA
Source organism: Taxus wallichiana var. yunnanensis (assembly GCA_018340775.1). Classification (NCBI taxonomy): domain Eukaryota; kingdom Viridiplantae; phylum Streptophyta; class Pinopsida; order Cupressales; family Taxaceae; genus Taxus; species Taxus wallichiana. The sequence continues at coordinate 141,093,417 of CM031238.1, forward strand.
TGCTTATATTATTTCAAAAACAAGATATCAATTGTATAATTTAAATCCTAAAATCTTGAAGGCTGAATTTTAAAATCTGAAAAATATCTATGTACTAACCAAATATGAATCTAAAAAATATCTTCTAAACCATGATGATGGAGTTATGAGAATAGTTCCATAAGGTGAAGAGTCACCCTAACATATCATATTTACTAAAATAAATTTAGAGTATAAGAAATAATAAAATATAAATAATAATAAAAGAAAAACTTGAATATTTAGTTTTGTAAATAGAAGCATGCCACGAGCACATATACCACGTAACAGTAGGAACACAAGCACGTTATAACATGCTTGTGTTATAAAGAACTTGTGTTTCATATTTTTTGGGTTGAAATTTCCAATCTATAGGTTTGGATTTGCCTTGGATTCCCAAACCATAGGATTGGACTATTTTCTCCGTGATTAAAACCATGTTTAACAAAAGAACATCAAAATTCATTTGTTCTCCTAAAAAACTCATACATTAAGACATAATATTAGAAAATAAATTCTACTACGATGTCGAGCTTAGTATTACCTTGATGATGATATAATTTTTTATAAAATATGATTAGTTTAAGACTTTCATCCATAATTTCTTTTACCAGTGTCTTGTTTTCTTACAAAAACCTATGCATACGTTTTGGTGCGTAATTTATGATTTTTTTCATCCAAGTTTTTTCTAAACTCCATTCTACACGCACTCATAAACAAAAATGTGAAAATGATTTTTTTCTCTAAGTTATGGGGGTGAACACACAAATATTTCATTTTCGGATATGTGCACTTTAAAAATTAAAAAAAATTACATATTCATCCAAAATTATGAAAAATTAGTGGGACCTCGTACATGATTTTAGCTATCTTTTTACTAAAGGGATTTGAATAATAATTTATAGAACTCAAAAAAAGGGGGCGCACACACAATAGGTTCTTATCTTTTTGACACAAAAATTGACATACTTTATGTGCGCACCACTTTTAACACTCTTAATCTCAACAATTTTTTTAAAAAATAGTAGTTTAGAAACTAGATTTTGAGATGTATGGTAATTATTTTTATCACTTTGACAAATTTTGAGCATAGGCATGCTGAATTATTCGATGAAGTTAAGGGTTTGTTGATTTCAGGAAAAAGGTGTCCTTTTTTACCCCCCTTTTGTCCCCCATTTCCATGCACTTACCCATATATTAGAACAAATGACAAAGTCATGGGACATCATCAAAAGTCACTATAAGGCAAAAATATGAAGGCATACTTTTTTACGGATGTATATGTACTATTTTTTATTATTCCTCATAATGAAGGAACAATTTTGGTACATATGTACTTTATGTATTGTTTTTATCATGCCTCTTAATGAAGGCATAGGTTTGATCCGTGTCGATGATGAAATTTTGTATCTTATTCGTATCGAGACACATTGATTTTTTACATGGAAATTCGATATTTATGGATATCTAATGATTGATGGATTACTAATGTATCACATTTTATTTATGAGATATCATGCTTAACCTGTATGTTTATGTTTGTATCATATGTTGTTAGATCATGATATAACATCTGATGATATCAATTTTCATGTTGATGAGATACTTTTTTTTACCTATCACATTATGTGTATGGGTTTAGCATGTTTAATCCATATTTTTATTGTGGTCTATGTTCGAGGGGGACAGAAATGTGGTCCCTCTTGACCCTCTTGGAAATATTATATGATGTTAGCTTAGCATACATGTTTAATTTCATGTTCATGATTATGTAGCTTAGCCTTTATTGATATATGATGTATAGATGTGATGATAGATGACAAAAAAATTGAACAAGTAAACAACAAGTAGAAATTAAACAAATCTAATTAGCACAACACAACTATCTACAAGTATGCAAGATAAAATGAACTCAATGCAATGCCTAAAAATTAAAAGTAACATTCAATCTAAATAAGAAAATGAATCCAACTTAACTCACACAAGATGAAAAATAAATGCAACTAAAACCATACAAACCAACAACTAAAGTAAGAAAACAACTACTTTGTTTTTGTGGGATAGTTTTTAGGACATTTTTCGTTGTTTTAATTTTATCTCGAAATGATGTTCTATTTTTTTGAATTTTTCAACGAATAGATTATTTGAATGTTTTTAATTTTCTCAACTAACATATCTACATGTTTTGGGATTTTCAAAAAGTTATATGAATGTTTTTTATGTTTTCTAAGAATTTTTTTGAAGTAATCAGACAAGTAAAGGATGAAACGTGGATGTCCCTAGTGCTTTAGATGGTATGTACAAGGCAAGAATTCCACATGTTATATACAAGAACTAATAATGAAAAGTTTTCCCCACATTGTGATATGGTAATAATCAAATTCAAACCCTTCGCATTCAAAAGTAGGATCACTGGATCGAGCATAAAGGGACAAACTCACAAGAGACTCAAATAAAGGTAAAGCCAAGCTTAGGACCCTAAACTTGAAATGCTAGTGAAAAATACACCCTCCAATGGCACCGTAAACTAGTTCTCACCAAAAGAATTGTATAAAGTGCCACCATTGTGTGGTATTCACCTAAACATATAAATGTTTAAGATGAATTAGATTCATTGGTAACCACAACATATGGTCCTAGCCAATTAGGCTCAAATTTTCCCTTCTTTTCTCGGTCCTTTGTGGTGTTGAATTGATTTTATTTTAACACCAAGTCTCCTACCTCAAATTGATGAGGTATCACTCTTTTATTGTATCTTCTCCACACTTGATCCTGATACACTTTAAGGTGATTGAGGTGTGAAGATGTTTTTCATCTAATAGCTCCAACTCTTCCAGTCAAGCTACTATGTAGTTCTCTTCTTCATTCAGTAATATCTGAAATCGAAACATAAAGAGGGGATCTCGATCTCTAGGGGTAGCTCAACTTTTGTGCCGAATACTAAGGATTATGGAGTGACACCTGTAGGAGTGTGGATAGATGTTCAATGCCTAGACCTATAAATTCTAGCTACTTTTCAGATTCACCATATTCTCCATAGTAAAAATGAGGGTTTTATTGAGCTTCATCTTTCCCATTACCTTGAGGGTATATGTGGTTAAGAACTTGAGATATATTTGAAAACGTTTGCATAATTCTTTCATAGTTTTGTTTATAAATGGATTACCATTATAAGTTATAATGGCAGTAGAGGATACCTTATCGACGATGATGATATGGTTCATTATAAATTTAGATATTTGAGCACCTTCAACATAGGTAAGAGGAACAACCTCTACCCATTTTGTAAATTATTCAAGAGTTGTGATATTAACCTTATCACCATATGAGGAGATGAGGCTAAACTTACCTATAAGATCAAGAACACACTTTGAGAATGGACAAGGTTTTGTGCTAGGTTGTAAGGATCGCGCCAATGCATGTATTAGATTTCCATACTTATTAAAATCCAAACATTTTTCCACATGTTTGCAAATAATCATTTTTTATGGTAGGCTAATAGTATCCTATTTTCCCAAAAGATCACATTAGTATCAACCCCGTAAATTACTTTATGCACCTCTTTGATTGCTAGGATGGATTCATCTAAATTTAAACAACATAAAATATTCCCATCATAGCCTCGGTAGAAGAGGGTGCCCCCAAGTAGGGTATAATGGGATATATGCTAGATGAGGTTTCATTTATTGGTACAGGAAATGTTTGCAGGAAAGGTTCCATCGTGAAGGTAATTAAAGATGTCATAGTACTACGGGGAAAATGGACCAACAACTTCGCACACCAAACAAGAATCGACATGTCATATGTTGGCATTCGTAGCTACTCAATAAAGAATAGAATATCTTTTTTCCCAGTTGGGATGCTCAACATACACCCTATGGTGGCCATATCATCCACTTCTCTGTTATGTGCTCATGGAATTTGTTGAATTGTAATCTAAACAAATAACTCTTTCAAAGAAACAACCATTCTCTTGTATGGTAGAAGTTTCTCATATTTTATTTTATATTCATCTCAGTAACCTATTTTATAATAAGCATGGAATCACCAATGTAATTTACTCATCTGATATCCAACTTAATAGATAGCTTCATCCTTGTAATAAGGTCCTCATACTCCACTATATCATTTGTGCAAGGGAACCTGGGTCGGAAAACCGAGGGATCAAGTCTCCCATAGGAGTGATCAACACAACTCTGGAACTTGAACCATGAAAGGTAAAGGATCCATAAAATTATAGTTGTCATATGATATATTCCTCACAATACATCGTAGATGTGTCCAATAGTTCCAAACTCTAAGGTTCGGTAAATGGTAGTGGAGCTTCTACTAGTTGATCTTCTAAAACCTATCCTTTCACTGACTTTTGATGTACATACTCAATTTCAAATTCACTGAGTAAGATGATATAATTAGCCACCTTTCCTATGAGTGTGGGATTTGAAAAAGTATTTTAGTGGATCAACCTTTGAAATAAGCTTGACTTTTTTTTTGAGTAGATAATGATGTAGTTTCTAGAAGGTTAAAATAATGGAAAAACAAGCCTTTTCTATCTATGGATAGTTGAACTCATAAGCTCTCAATGTTTGGCTTAAGTAATACACTAATGTTTCTATCTCTCTCTTGTCATACTTTTGGGCCAACAAAGTGTCCCAATTACAAAGGGTGTGATAGAGATGTAAATTAATAAGGGTTCACTGTGGGTGAATTAGAACAGGGGTTTAACCAAATAGTCTTTGAGCAAAGAAAATGCTTCATGTTTCTATGTTCCCTAGTGAAAACTAACATCTTTCTTGAGTAGATGCATAAATGTGTGACACTTATCTGTAAGATGAGAGATAAACCTTCTAATGGCTTGGATATTTCCTTGTAAGCTTCATAGTTGTCTGATATTGGTAGGAGGAGGAATTTATGTTATAGAAGGAACCTTGCTATGATCTATTTCTATTCCTCTCCTTGAAACAATGAATCCTAGTAATTTTCCAGATAACACGCCGAAGACACACTTCTTCAGGTTTAGTTGGACCTTGTAGTCCCTTAGATGCTGAAATATGCATCAAAAATTTTCAGGTGCTCTTCTTGAGTCATATATTTTACCAATATGTCATCCACATAATCTTCCATGATGTCACTGATCATATTGTGAAAGATTATAGTCATTTCCCATTGATAGGTGGCGACTGCATTCTTCAGGCCAAAGGGCATGACTTGATAAAAAAAAATCCCCCATGGGGTGGTGAAATCCATCTTATGTTTGTCTTCCTCCATAATCTTTATCTGATTATATCCTGAGAATCCATCCATGAGTGATAGCATCTCATAACCAGTTGTTGAATCAACAATCATGTCGATGTTGGGAAGAGGAAAATCGTCCTTAGGACAAGCTTTATTAATATCTCAAAAATTGGTACACACTCTAATACCGGTAGGATATATCGAACCGGGACCACATTGAAATCCACTCTGAATAGGTGATAGGCCTAATGAATTCTTCTTGTAATAACCTTTCTAGCTCTACCTTAATGAGCAAGGCAATGAGAATGCATCTTTCAAATATTTTTTTTATGGGCTTGGCATTTGGGTGTACAACAAGATTATGCACCACTAATGTAGGATCAAGTCCTGGCATGTTTGTGTAAGACCAAGTGAATATATCTACAAATTATCTCAAAATTCCTATAAATTTTTTTGTTCATGAGCCGAGAGTGAAGTTCCCAACTTAACCATTCTAAAGATCTCCTCTTGTGCCAATGTTAACATCTATTGTATCCTCCACTAATAACTTGGATTCTTCTTCTATGTGCATAAGGTCGGGGGAGATTAATATCTTCTTATACTAAAGGTAGTTTACAAAGATCCTCATCCTTAAGTGGGTACACTATCTTGTCCACAAGATTTTCTATTAGTTTTTCCACAAATGCCTCAAAAAGGTTTTTACTATAAGACTTGGACTTTTTCTTTCCGCAAAGCTTTTCTATAGGAATTTTTCCCTTCCTTACTTTTTTACTTAAGTGACCACACAACTCTACCTCCTCCCCAAAGTATGCACATGTATTGAGATGAATGGAGAAGCCTTTCTTGTGGTCATTTATGGGAATATTTTCATGAACACCAAGGAACTCACCAATAGCCTCATCATTCTGAAATACGTCAATTGAAACATGTTATTGTTGGTCCTAATTCATGAGTGATGGGTAAATTAGGTTTAGTGTCTGAGTTATAGGGGATACGATGAGTGTTATGGTTAGGATAGCCACATCAAAAAATATGTTCGTGGAGGCAAGGTCTTCATAAAGACTACATTGGGAATCTATTTCACTTTCACCTTTAGATGAACTATCTTTGTGCTCAGAAGAGGCATCCTCACCATCTAAGGAATGAGATTCATATAGATGGACGCCAACGCCAAACTTACAAATTATACGATGAGGTATTATAAGGGATTATAGTATACCTTATTCATTACGTCTGCAACCACATCCATTATATCTCATAGTAAGCATCATTCTATTGGGGATAACATATCTAAGTTACTAGTAGCATAGAGCCATTTCATCATCTTTAGGAAAAAATACAATATCTTTGAGTATCATTAATTTTATAACAATCCAATAGGAGTAAAATTGTCAAAAGGGTAGTTCTCCATGGATATTTGAAGTTTATAACACATCCTACCATGGGATTTAGTAGATAGGGAATTTTTGAACTAGAAGGGCCTACTATAGATCATATTCTCTCACAATTGTTTGGTCTAACCTTCATCTCCCATGCAATGAAAGGAGTTTCTGATGTGGAAGCACTATTTTCATTGGGAGACAAGGTATCTAGATCCATTCTTGAAACTGGGCCTTAGAATAAATAGGAAAAATGATCTCTATAGTAGAAGGACACTTGTAGATGGTGGGAAAATAACCCGATAATGCTCTGTAATGAGAAAATGGTTGGGATCCCCTTCTATAATAAGTGTCTAACCTTCATGTTGCAACTTTAGACACTGATGATATGTTGAAGGTATGGCTTTCATGGCATGAATCCATGGGTGAGAAAATATGTTTAAAGGGTGTTCCATGTCTAAAACATAGAATATTGTATCATGGTTTATAGGACCCACTTCTAGTGAGAAAGTGATCATACCAACTGATTTTTCCTCTTCATATTCATATGTCATTATGGTGATGACATTTTTCTCCAAACCAATTTATGTGTACCCTAGTTTTTGGACTATCTTAAGAGTACAAATATTTAGACACGATCTCTCATCCACAAGAAGTCTTTTTACCTTCTTACATTTGATTATTACTTCAATGTGTAAGGGGAAGTTATGGGAGTAATTTTTTTCTAGGATTTCCGTGGGGCTAAAGGTTATGTGTTCGAAGGAGAAATTTGTGCTACCATTTCTTTTAATTACATTGGTTCAATATCAACGAACAATCTAGATCTCTATAAGGTTTTGTAAAGGATGTCCTTATGAACGTTAGAAATTTTAAGAAGGTATAGGATTGAAATCTTGGCCGTTTTTTTCTCTAATTGGTATAACAAATCATAGTGAATCTCTTTAGGACAAGGGGATGATGGAGATAACAAGATCTTTGTGTTTCCACTCTCCTTGATCTGATCTTGATCATGTTGATATGCTCAATAAGAGAATCAACACAACCTATTAAGGCATCAAAATGGTCTGTCTTTGATACATAGTTGGTACTCTTATTTTGAGACAACTCTCCCTGATCTTGATGTTTCTTTCCTTTGTGTTTGGGGAAAGGTTCTTTCAAAATCCTCATGTTTTTGTTTGGGGATTTAGTAAGGGTGGAAAAATATATTTCTACATCGCCACTGTCGATCAAGTCCTGAATGTAATGCTTTAATTTTAAGCACTTGTCAGTTTTGTGACCTTTAACGTGATGAAATCCACAAAAATCATTTTCCATAAACCATGATGGCTTAGGTGCATCATCCCTATAGGGTTTTTTTCCAAGATATCAAACTATGTTTACAACCTATAATTACTTTAGTATTGACAATATTGAGTTAGATAGAGGAGTGAAAGCATGACATTTATACTCATTGTAGGCAGAGTTCCCTTTGCAATATTCAAAGGAGCATGGTTTATAATGACTTGTACTCATTTAGAGTATACTATTCCATCACCGACAACGTTTTTATTCTTATTAGGAAAAAAATTTGTCTTGTCATTAGTTTTAGAATCATTATGATCACGTGAAAAGGGTTTTAGGGTCCCTCTAGCTAACAATACTTTTTTGATTTGACTCCCCTTTTTAATCACCTCTTCAAATGTGTTACCACAATGCATTTGCAAGTGGAACGTAATCTCAAGGTGGAGGTTGGGAAAAAATATACTTATTAGATTTTTTTTAGGTATGGAGTAATGGAAATGTTAACCCTCATCCATCTTTGTAGGAAAGCAACAAAATTCTCATTGTGTTTTATTTCACATTACATAGATCTAGCATGGTGACATCACTCTTTATATATTAAAAGAGAATCAATGTAAAAATGTTCCATTAGTTCTAGCCATGTAGATATGGATCCCTTGGGGATGTGCAAAAACACTCTAGCACTTGTCCTCCTAAACTCCGTGGGAAGAGGTGAATAAGATATTCGTCACTATATGCGACCTCTTGACATGACATATAAAAATATTTGATATGATCTCGGGGATCACATTTTCCCTTGTATTTATCAAATTTTGGACAGTTAAAATGTCATGGGAAAGGTAATTTAACATGGCTCTAGGAAATGAATAAGGGCATAATTCATCGAACTGGTAGTTCTTGTGTTTTCCAATTTTTCCTTCTTGCAACGCTTGAAGGGAATTTTTCATGGTGGACCACTCTTGACTGAAGAGCTAGACTTGTGTGGGTGGTGTAGGCTTGTACTAAGGGTTAAATATAGGTGTATTCCCACCCCTATTATCTTTAAAAATATTCTTCATAGGGATATTTTCGTGTCTCTCGACGAGGAGTATTTGTTGGGAACTCATGATACAAAGCTTTAGGTTTAGCCTTTGGTATGGCTTGTTTTAATGGTTTTTCTTGTTCCATGTTAACGTGTGAAGAAAAACTTTCCAATTAATGAGTAATGTCCTACACCTACTATTCTAATGTTATTTCTATAGTGGGTAATTTTTTATGATCTTCATGTGGAGGAGGTTTCTCATGATGAGCATGTTCCTCATGGTCTTCACAATGTACTCTAATAATAGGTATATGATAGTCTCCGTCATTTTCAAAAGGTATCTCCTCATCATTCTGTCGTCCAAAAGTAGAGGCATGACTCGGGTTTAATATTTTGTTGATATAGTGATGAGGATGGTCTGTTTCTTCTTTCTATGAACCATGATAGAAATGAGAGAAGGATCTCTTGTATAAGGTAATCGGGCTCCTAGTTCTATGACATGTAAAAAGACCTCATGTTTCTTTTGAAACAAGTAATCCTCAAAGTGGGGGATGTCATTCCATATCTGCATGAGGATAATTCTCCTCATTACCATTATGATCAATCATGAAATTATCCTCCAAAAGTGGGTTGTCACTTCCAAAGGGCTTGTTTCCTAACTTGCAATACCCCATTCTTGTAATAGGGGCATAACGTGAAATATTTTACTAAGGTTTACTAACAAGGATCCTAGATAATTTTTCACAACATAACGACACTAAGTCGATACAAAGAATGGTGAATATCAAATAATCATGAATCTAATAGGTCAATGTGAACCCAAGGATAACAAAGAATAAATAATGATCTATTCTAAAAAGGTAATATGTGATGAGAAATATATAGGACAATACAATGACACGCAAAACCCAAATCTAGCAACAAAAGATTACTCCCTATGATTTTTCGAAATAGGTTTGCAAAAATACTTACAAAAAATATTACTAGTTGGGCCAAGTTTTAAATAAACAAGACCTAAATGCTAAGAAAGTGTTGACGTGATCCTCCAACAAGGTATACTAAAACTAGTTTTGGACACAAACAAAGTCCAAGTCTTTGAAAATGGAAGTTAGCAATGTGAGCAGTGTAACAACACTATTTGGACATGTAAACCAAGATTTACGATGAAAGAAATATTTTTAGTATCAAAATGGTGTTATAACGATGCAAACAATGTAACCTCAACACTCACAAAAACTCAAGGCAATGTTTGAGATAAAAACTAATCCTAAGTATATCAAGAAGTTACTATGCATGCGAGTAGCGTAACGATACAATTTAGAGACTTAGACCAATTTAGAGATGATACAACTCAAAGGGAGATAATTATGATATCACCTAACTACAATGATAATAAGTCTCAATATGGGTTTGAGACAAAAGACCTACTAGAACATGATGGCATACCATTCAAACTTTCAACACTTGCATTTTGGTATTAACCTAGTGAAGCAAGTAGACTACAAAAGTAGTGCACACCATTATTTCTAGCGGTATCCGCGTATGTTATTATTATTTTTTCCAAATGGGAAACAAGGAAAAAAGGGTGTAAAGCAAGTGGTGATGAAAAAACCAAGCGTAACTCGCGCAGAGTTCACTTTTTCTTAAGACAAGTGAAACACTAGGAAAAAGTAACAAGTCATAGGTCTCGTGATGAATAGCACATGATTTCATTTTCAAGGGTCTCTTCCCATTATTCGAATAACAAGGTTTAAACTCCAAATAAAATTTCACATTGTGATATCTCCATATAACACGATGTCTAAGTCAAATTGGCTCCAAACCACAAGCTTCCTAGTGGTGCTCTCTCTAGGTGTCACAAGATACTTCTGAGCTCGATTTTCCAAGAAAATCACACTAACTAATCTTTGAATATCTTGGATTTAATTTACCCCCTTCAATACAATGATAAATAAATTACTTTCAGTTGTACTTTCACTGGGTTTGTAATGGAAATAACTTTGACTTTAATCTCGTCAAGGCATACTAATCAATTTGGTATCCGAGCACTTTCCCATTTTCTTCACAAGATTCCCTATTTTTGAACTACTTTGGGGTTCATAGGAGCATTCATCTTGTTTTCTTAAGGCTTGTACCAAAGGAATTTTCTCCTCGTTAAGAAGACGAGTCATAACTCTTAACTAAAACTTGCAATGCAAGGTGTGATATATGACGTGTGGTATATTTTCTTATCTTTTGATTAGGAAATTTGGTTTAGACCACTGTTTGGTAACCTACAACACACGTGAATGTTATAATTTGGTTTGAAGATATTTCTCCTTTTTTGTAAGTGTTAGGTTCTACATGCAAATAGTTAGTAGTTACCCAAAAATATCTACAATATCATAGAAAGAGGATCCAATGTTGTTTTTGGTTCTCAAGATCATCCAAGGACGTGAGAGAAGAGCATACACAACAATCAATCCAACTAGATAACAATAAAAATCTTGTAAATCAAATGACCACCATAATGCTTTGTAAATCTAGATTCATTCCCAATTAATCCAAGTGCTTTTTAGTGAAAAACTAAAGTTACTTTTGGTTCTCAAGATCACACTAGGTGCAAGAGAAGAGCATACATAAGCTTTAGCCTTAGTTATTTATCAAATGAAAAGATCTTAAACTAAAATATCATATACATGCTAAAAATGAAAGTTTATTCCCTTAAGCTTAAAAATGAATGATGAATTTTCCTACTTACTCTAAAATTAACAAAATAAGGTTTAGGGGTGCTTTTGATTCTCAAGATCACACAAAGTGCAAGAGAAGAGCATACACAACCCTATTCCAAACTCATACAAAGCATGAAAACAAAATCACTCATCAAACCCTAAGATAATTTTTTAGAAAACCTTCTCTAAATAAGAAAATCTATAGTAACAACAACTAAAAATCCCTAGAAAATGACAGAAGTACAAAAAACCAGAAGTTGAAATTTTGGAATTTGAGCCAACTTTACCTCGGAGCGTTAGTGGCCCTATTATTGTAGTAGTGCATCCCGGTAAGCATCACCGTACACTTTGAAGCATCAAGTGTATACTTTAGTGTAAAAGTGTGCCTTTGTAGAAATAACACATTCAAATTGCACAGAGCAGCATAACCAATGAGGTGTCATTGTATACTTTAAAGCCCCATCACGACTTATTATACATAGAGATAAAAATCCAATGAGGCACAGTGTGCTTCTAGTGTGTCGTAGGCACATCCATCAAAGCATAAGCTCCTATAGTGAACTACAGGCATGGCCTTTAGAGCATGAGTGCTCCCTTTTGAGCGTTGAGGCACACCTTCCTATAAGTTGTCAAAACACGGGTTTTGATAAGAAAAACTTGAAAAAGATCAAATATTTGACTTCCTGCTGGAATTTTGACAGCACTTCACCTCCTTATATCCTGCAAAGAACATAAAAATGCAACATCTACTACTAATCTAGTTGAAACAACTATCAAAATTGAAAATTGATCTACAAAAATTTGAAATTTACTCTAAAAAATTTAAACTAATCTAAAATCTTGAGAAACTAATCTAGAAAGCTTGAAACTAATCTAGAAATCTTGAAACTAATCTAGAAAACTTGAAACTAATATAGAAAACTTGTAATCTAGAAAACTTGAAACTAATATTGAAAAATATAGAAAACTTGAAATTAAAACATTCTAAACTAAGTTAAAAAGCTTTAAAAATGAATGCAATGGGGTAGGGTCCCACAAGGCGTGCCAAATGAAGACTACTAAAAGTTCAAAGAAAGATAAACTAACAAGACTAACACCACATTTTCTAATTAACAAATGCTTATTAATCTAACAATAGCTACATCAATGATAAAAGCTTAATTGAATGCTTGAAAGAACTAACATGATATCAATCTATCTTAGCTAAAGCATGCCTAATTAGTATGAATTGCTACCTACAAAATACCTAATGAGATTTAGAAGCAATCAAATTGGGTTTGTTGCTACTCCAAGAGAGGTGATATGGTCTCTCTAACAAAACTATGAGGTCATATTGAATACCCATCTACTAACCCCATGGAAGACTTGAGGAAAAGATTGAGCTTGGCTATTAATCATATTTCTTATATAATATGCATATCAAAGCACGGTGTAAAATTTAAAGGTATGTGGTTAGTTTATTTTATATGTTTTCCTTTGAGGAAAAATTTCATCTTGGTGCATGTGGGACTAAAAACACACATTAGATTAATAATTGTTAATCTTGATTGAGGTTTACTAATCATGATTAGTGAACTAATAAGTGATTAGGATTTGAGGATCCTTAATCAACCACTTAGGGTCAATTAGGAGGATAGGATAAGCTTTTTAAGCCTTCTTAGATGTTATGGAAGGAAGTGGGGTGATTTTAAATGGTTAGAAGAGGGGTTTTGAGCCAATAATAGGGTATATTAACCAAAATAAGAGTAAAATAGGATAAATTAGCTAATAATTATTAATTATCTGTTTGGAAGAGGATTTTGACTTACAATTTGTCATAAAGTGGCATCTAAATGTGAAAGAGGATAGGTAATCAAAACATCATTGTTAATTGATGAAAATGGTAAGAAAATTAGTTAATTAACTAAATTACTAACTATAATGGAAATGGTAAGAATGAAAGTTATTTGTGTACTTCTTTTAGCAATAAATGGCAAAAGTGAAATTTAGGTGTCTAAAGGATGAATTAATATTCAAAACTATTATTCTAAAGATTATCTAAATTCATTCTATGGATTGTAAATTGAGACAAAGTTGAATATAGGATCATAATGTTATTCAAAACAAATTTAATCTCTTGTATAATTTATCTTGAAATTAAAATAAAAATATATTTAAAGGAATGATAAATTTCTTGTTATTTTTCAACATTGTTGATTATACATTTTATTTAGTTAACCCTAGAATGAATAGAATATTATAAATTTAAAGGTGGAAGTAAAATACATTTATTATAAGAAAATCTATGAGAGACCATATCAATAGGCTTAGTAACGAGGTGCCTCTTTCCAACTTTTAAAACATATGCATGGACTATGACATCAAAAAATATTTATGCTCGAACATTATGAAGATGTATAAATTAGTTGTTATATAATTTATAATTTATTATTATATTATTGTTTAATTTTATATAATTATCTAAGTTATTAGTACTTGGAAAAGGAAAGTATACTATAGGCATCATATCTGTTTAACTAGTTGTTATTTTTGTACTTATTAACCAATCAGGAGTGTTATTATTTTCATTAAACAAATATATAACTCGACATCAATAAACATTAGTAAAGATGCACATTTTTTAATAAAATAATCATAAAAATTATTTATCTTGAATTTGATTGGTCTATAAATCAAGATGTTATTAAAGCCTCCATCATTTTCAAGAAAAAACCATGATGTCTTCACATTAATTACTGACAATGACATGCCTAAGAATATATAAAGTTACATTTATAGTTCACGTAATCTCAAACTACCTTAATCAAGAAGAACTAGTTCATGTGAGCCTTATTTCGTAGTTAGGAGCTTAAATAACACAAGAAGATTACCTTTGAAAATATAAGCCAAAAAATTGGTTTTTTGCCCCAAATTTGTGTTTGTTTTATTTTTTCTATCACCTTGGTTTTATATTTAAATTTTAGTTTCGCCTTAAAATACATGGTGAAATTTATAAAGGTGGTATTTTTCCATGTAATTGAAAGGAAATGTAAGAGATTTGATAGATTTACTACATTTTGAATGTTTTTGTGTACGTGAACATTCAATTTTGATGGAAAACAAGGAATTCACCTATTATTCATTATTCAAGATCATCTTCAGTATTTTGAATTAGTGTATTTTCCATGATTTCACCTATTTATAAGACCAAAGGTGCTAGTTGTAATTCATTTGGTAAAGTTAACGTAGCAATATTGTAATTGTGTTAGGTTTGTTGCGATCAAGAAATCATTTCATTTAGAGTCATGGAAAAGAAGTATCTACAAGTTCTCAAGGCCTTGGACGTTATAAAAACATAATGGTAACATTTCATGAAAATTATTATAGCGGACATTGACTTCTTCATAGACACTCGTGACCTCTTCGCATTTCTACAATCACAAAGATCTTGGGAAGGATTTATTACTTTGATAAAAGTAAGCCCAAGCCCGATTCCTCCTTCGAATGTCTCAACCAAAGTAAATGAAGTGGGCCTTATGCGAGCCCTTGCTTTGGATAGCTCTTCTTTGGGTGGCTCGGTAAAAAATGGGATGGAATAAAGTGTATGACATGACACTTATGAAAATGCTTTGTTTCTTCTTGTTCTGCTTTTAGCTTTGGCATCAATGGAGATTATCATGTTTTCCAAAATTATATGAGTACACTAATAAGAAAACCAAAGGAGAAATTATAGCACTAGTGTTCTCCATGTAGGGCTTCATCAATCTTACTAGTTGCACCATTTAGATAAATGTGTCATGTACCATTTGTAACTCCTGTAAAACACACACACGAAAGACATAGAAAAGGTCAGGTAAATTTTTTTTTGAAGTATAAATGACACCAAAAGAGATCACAATGGGCCAAAACTACTCACGATTAGTTAGTAAAAACATTGACCACATAGGCAACAAGGAATCATACCACACCCATCACGAACAATTTACTATTCTCTTTGACAAGGCACAATGTAATAGTCTAACCACAATACACAGTTATAGTTAAGGACATCCCACGGTGTAAAATATTTTAAGGTTATGTATTTACTAAAAATGTCTTCAAACTTGACTTTAAGATCTATAAGATTTATGATCTGATTTGCACAATTCTCCTTACAAAGGTGAACTTATTTCTTTTATCCTAAAGACTAATTAGCTTAAGATCAAGTTTTCAGAAAGAGGATCATCTATAATATGTCAATAACTTGTTTAATTCATTTGATTAAAAGAACATTTTCCATTTCTCATAAGTTTACTTAAACATATTCAATATACTTTGGATCTTGTTTCCTACCTCCATTGCATAAGGTGATGAGTGCAAGCTCCAATTGAGGGAAAGTACCGTTTAGTTTCGGAACTACCACCTCCTTATGCAAGGATCAAACATTTAACAACAAAAAGATAAGATTACAAAGCAACTTAAAATAAGTTAGGGGAAGAATATCGAATTGGATTCATCTTTAAGATCTCATTAGTTATTAACCAAGATTTTATTGGGCTAAGAATCTATCTAGAATGATTAAAGGTTTCACTCGTGATTCTCTTGGTGAGATTGAAAAATATAAAAATTATGTTTTTAATAGGTGGGATAGGTTGAATGGTTTCTAATCATTATCCTCCTAATTATTAGGACTGTATTATATTCCAAAACCTAATAATTTATTTCACCTTAAGATCATTTTAGAATTCACCATAAAAGGATAATGTTCATTAGTTTAGCTAGGGGTAGTAAGGTATATAATTTTTATTTACAAAAGATAGTTTCCTCTTTGATCACTTAAGGACTCAAATGTTATCAAGTAGATCACATCTACATTAATTTATTCATATATATATATATATATATATATATATATATATATATATATATATATATATATATATATATATATATATAAACTTTTATAAGGATCATCCACCCATTTTATTATGCTTAAAATTGCATTGTTACTATGTCCAAGAAGGGTTTACAACACAACATGTTATCTCAAGAGAAAATTTTACCATTACTCTTTTGTGAAAACTATACATGGTTACATCAACTCTTTCCAACACGATGCACAACCCAAAGGGACAAAACAATTCTATGGAACTATGACTAGGGAACAAGAGAGTAACAACATTGATCAAGCAACACTATACTATTCTTAGAATTTCTATAATCCATTAAAACCACTCATAATAATGCGGTGATCCAATTTTTTTATATTTTCCATGATAGAAAAACAAGCCAAGGTTTCAAAAGTTAAGACAACATTACTCCACAATACATTATACTAAGACATTGACCCTCTTCTAAAATTTCCGTATGGCACCCTTTCCAGAGTTTTACAACATCTAAAGTATTCATACAAAATAAATTCGCAACCAAGATTGATGTAATATTCTACAAGTATTTCCCTCATCTACTCACATAATCAATCTTTAACAATTAATAACATGATTCAGTTCACGAGAACTGAGAAAGATTATACTACACATAGTAACAATAAGCTACTATCTAACAATATCAAGAAAGGAAACATTCTATTCCAAGAATTGGATTGAAGCTCTAAATACTAAAAACTCCTTAAGTTATAATAAAATTTCCACCATGCCAATATAAGAAGAAAGTATTATACTTTAGTTATGAACATTGTCTCAAAAGAAACGAAAGTTTAACAATCATTTGAGAAGGGACCATTGGCCTGATAAGTTAGAAACAAATAGTCTAGTGTAATAGGGTTTCCATCGAATAAACAATTAGGTTATAAGATTGAGAACTGATATTCAAACCAAAAATATAAAATCATCAAAAGATACCAAAAGCACAAGCTATGATACTAAATTTTTAAAATTAAAAAATTAAAAATATCATCCAAGACAAACCATGGGATTCAAAGGTTAAACACAAAAATTTAAGTGTTCTAAAATTTCAATCATGTAATCATATAGATTATATGATTGAAATCTAATACATGACCACCACTCAACATTGTTTAAAAGGGAAGGAAAATAAATACTAGTTTTGGCCATTAACTCCAAGGAATTTCACAATAAGTCAAGAAGAGGCAAATGCCCTTATAGGCTAGTAATAAAATACGAGAGTCAAAGAGAGTTCCATCATACAAGTGAACATTTTAAACATCAATCCAAGTTTGATAACACTATGGATTTCCAAACCTCCTCACTAAGTCTATAGTTTCGTTTAAAACAAGGTAGATCACCCCTTTCCATCACAAATTCTTGTAAATTACCCCTCATTAACATATTCAAACCATTATATAAATAAAATTGCATGTACATGTATCACCAAATGACATTATCTTAACATCAACTTCAATTATAAATAAACAATGCATATATATATATATATATATATATATATATATATATATACACACTGGAATTTCCTAATGATCTTAATAATACTATCATAAGTCAACAAGATAAAAACATACATATGTAATCCAAATGCCAATAAAATCAGCTAGATGCACCATTATATATATGACCAAGAGTCATCACAAATTAAAATTAAACCAAGGTAATTCTGACAATAAAAGAGTACTATCCATAAATACACACATGTAACTTCAAATCTCGGTGAATTTTTTTGTTACGGTTTAAGTTTCATAGGAACGTTCAAAGTGCCCCTTAAGGAAAACCTTAAGTGTCTTTGACCTATACCAACGATCATCAGGAAATTGGGTAAAATTATATTATCATAATCAATTATGTAGGAATAATCAAGGTTTAAAACAATAGTAATCTGGGTACCTTAGCCAAGATACTCCTTCCAAGAATAAATCTAACAACTAAAGTCAACCACACATAAATTTTTGTAAACATGTAAAATGGATTGAATATCAAAGGGACCACTTACTTAGTCCACGAAAAGAGGACATGGAGGTCCAATGGACCTCGACAACTTCACCACTCAAGGTTGGGCACATAAATGAAACAATGGACATTTCGTAATTATTTCCACAACCCAAAATGGTGATTAAGTGTCCATAAAACTATATTCTCTCCCAACCCGGATCGGGTAAATCTAATGGTTGTCCGCTATAGTAAAGTTGTCATAACCCATGTGAACTATGTTATCTCTAATCACATCACCCTTTGGTTTGCACAAGTTTGTGTGCATGAGATCATGGTGTAGTGGATAACATGGGTACTATATCAAAGTTTATAGACTTGCTACTTGAGATAGACCTCTAGAGAAAGTTGGTTCTTACTCCTAAACTACTTGCCACAATTTACTATAATGCAGAAAACCTATCCTTTCCTAATATAACTTTACAAGGGACCGGGGAGAGAGTGCATGAAAACAAAACCTACACTAAAGTGGTGATACACCAGAAAAGGAGGGTGTGAGGATAACCTTCCAATGTGTGAAAAATAGAAGCAAAGTGCATACTAAAAGGGGTGATAACAGTTCTCCACAGTCTAGAAAATGCATTCACAACAACATCTCATACACACAAAATGATAATGAATCCCTGCAAGAGCATAAATAGACACAATATATTTTCATGAGATTGAAAGGGAAAGAATAATGCAACAAACACAATAGGGGAAGAGATATCCACAAACTTGTATCTATTGCTTTCATGATATGCATAGTTTAATTTGTTACGAATAAAGGGTCTAGATCACCATGCAAGGAGTCCACTACAAGGGCCTGTAACACATTGGCTTCACAAAATAATTTTGACAGAGTTTTTCTACTCAAAAACTATCTCCCTTTACAATGAGCCCAACACTCTAATTTATAGAATTCTGAGAGGATAGAGAGAGAGGAAAAATGAAAATCCCGAAATATGTCTTCTCACCACTTGCAAGAGGTATTAAATGAAGTGAAATGATGTTTTTACCTTGCAAAAGGCCCCCCATATTGTCCCATAACTTGCAGTAGTGAGAAATGTCTACCCATGCTTCATTGAATGCATCCCAACTACTAAATAAAACATTATTCTAAACCGGGCACATTTTCTAAAAATCACCATCTATTCCTCATCAAATTCCAAATTTCTTGAAAATCGTGCATCGGTCTTAGAACTACAATTTTAATTGTGCCCATTTTGTGCATTTTTGTTGACAATTGCAAGAGATATGGCATTCTAAGCATAGGTAGATGTTTTGGGTCTGTCAAGCATTTTTTCATTTAATGGGAATGACCATTTTATTGACAGGAGATGAAAATGTTTCAAAATTAATAAATCCAATTTTTGGCATAAAGGACATCGCTTCTCATTTTAGAAAGTCATATTTTGTAAAAATGGAGCTCTGGGTCAAAATTTATGACCATTTGAAGTTTGGAGGTCGAGCGTGGGAGGAATTCATTCAAGGAGGGTGCATGGAGGTAGAAAATAAAATAAGGTGCATGACAGGGAAGGGTGTATGCACACACGTAAGAGGAAGAGCAAGGACTTAGCCAATTTTGAAGGCAAGACTGCAAAGGGTCACGTAAGAAGGATGTGATGGAATAGGAAAGAAAATGGGCACGTAGGAGGAAGGTGCGGAAGAGGAAATATAAGGAGAAGAATGCAAAGGGAGAAGTAAGAAGGCACACGAAATAATTAAATAAGAAAACAAGGTGAAAACAATATGTAAGAATGAAAAAGGAAATGAGAGGGAAATCGTGTGTGTAGGTGCACGCATGCAATAAGGAGGAAGGCATACTCATAGAAGGTAGGTATGGAAGTAGGGTGTGAGCATCCAACTGAGGAAGAGCATGCGGTGGTAGATAGAAAAGAGGGTGTGCGGTAGGAAGGGTAGAGAATTAGCCAATTTTGAAGGTAAGACTCCAAAGGGGCATGCAAGAAGCACGTGCAACCTAAAATGTGAAACATCAGAGCCAGATTAAAAGTAAAAGTTATCTAAATTGCTAGGAGATTTATTTGGATAAAAATTTGGTGACTTTTGGGGCCATCTGCCTACTAGATGAAGAGACCAATAGCCTTATAAGTCCATTCGGCATGGATTCTACTTGGTAATCTTTAATCTGATCTTAAACCTGAAGACATGCATCACTACAACTATGATCCACGAGGCTGAATTATGAGTGTCTATAAATATTTCCTTAACATCTGAGTTTAGTTGCTCTACATTTGTTTGAATTTCAAATCTGCAACTATTGCAAACAACTATGAGCTTTCCATTTCAGAATTTTCTCTTTCTTGAAGCACGATGAACTGTATACAAAGCATACACTAGAGGCAATGGAACATGTGCACCAGCACTTAGGGAAATTGGAACCTATTCTAACAACAACAACAATGTGCACAAGCACTTGGAGGAATTGGAAATCCTAGACTAATATGTACAAAGGTGAGAAATTTTCCTTCTAGTAGCAATGTTTGAGATAGATTCCATTGAATGGAATCTACAATTCTTCACCATCTAACTTAGCCAGCTGGAAGGCATTACTACCTTTTCATTCAGTGATCATGTATGGACCACTCCATATGGCATCAAACTTGGAATGCTTGCCTGGTTTTACATGATCAACATCCTATTTCAATACCAAGTCTCCTTCTTGGAATGTCCTAGCCTTAGTTTTTTTTTCAAAGCTCTTCTTGATCAATGCTTGATCATTCTCCATGGTTTGTATTGCATGTTATCTCTTGCTTCTACTAGTTTCATTAATTTTGCATACCTGATTTCCATAGGCTCAAACTTAGCTAGCTCCAATCTGCTTCATGATTTCCAACATTGGAAACTCAAGTGATATAGGTAAAACTACTTCTTTCCCATATACAAGCTTGTAGGGGAGCTTCCTATAGACCTCTTGGGTGTGATCCTATCAGCCCATAGAGCTGATTTGAGTTTCGTGTGCCAAGTTCTCTAATTCTCATCAAGATTTCTTCGGATGATTCTCAGTAGGTTATTGTTTTTAGATTTTGCTTGGCCATTACCCTAGGGTAATAGTTTTAAGAGGTTCTAAGGTATACACCATTCTTGACAACCCATTAAGTGATTTTAGTGTCAAGGAATGCCAAAGCATTATCTGATATGATAGTAGGAGGGACACCAAACCTCGTGACTATCCCTTTATAGAAATCCAAAATGCAGGATTCATTTTCCTCCTTAAGTGACACTTTCAGTCCATTTGGTGAAATAGTCCTTGAAGTATCCACTTGAGGCCTTGACTTGAGTTTTAGTTGATCACTCAAATGAAGTCCAATCCCCATTACATGAATGGTTGATCTATTGAAATTGGACGAAGGGGCAGGGCTGCTAACCTTTCTTTCCTTGTGAAGAAGGTACATTTTTGTATTTATTGATCCATGAGTAGCAATCACTAAACACCACAAGCCAATAGTATTCATCCTTCATGATCTTGAGAGATGTTACTCATGGAGAAAAATGGTCTCATGCTTCCCCATCATGGAACTCATGTAATATCTTCCAAACATGAATTTTTATAAAGCATCTCATCATAACACCATTGATGTATTTCTTGAACAATCCACCATCAATAAGCACATATTGAATGGCTTGTAATCTAAAGTATCTTCTCTTTTCTTTTTCATTTCTAGAGGGCACAAACCTATTTAGAGATAATGCACTAAGTCTTGAGTCCAACATGGAATGGGTGCATTGTTATCCAACTATTCTTGATCATCATGTAGTAGCTGACAACCTCTTCTTCATCTATTGACTCAGCTTGTTGTTTGGAAGCAAGCTTCTCATATATAACTTTTCCACAAACTAGCTTGGTCACCTTGATTTCAATATCATACTCCATCACATGGGTGATCCAACCTACTCTCTTCTCATTCAAGTCCTTGTTTAGGAGAAATTACTTGACACCAGCATGGGACACTAGTAGTTGAATCTTGTTGTTCGAGACCAAGTGTTTGAACTTCTTCAAACTTCTAATGATAGCAAGGATGTGTTTTTCAATGAAAGAGTACTTAAGTTCATAATCTTCTAGGCTTTGACTGAAGAATGCTATGGGCTGTTCTTAACTTTCTTCATTCAGCTACACCAAGATAGCTGAGATTATATCCAATCCTCCAAAAGCATACAACATGAAGTCCTTTGAAAATTTTGGGTTGATAAGAGTTGAGCTTGTGATATTGCATGCTTGATGGCCTCAAAATTCTCTTTGACTTCTTCTTTCCATTTAAATGCAAGACTCTTCTTCAACATCATTATTAAATGGCTTCACAAGAGTGGTAAAATCAGCACAAATCTACGGAAAAATTTATCCTTCCCAAGAAGCTTTGGAGAGATTTCTTGTGATGTGGTAATGGAAGTGTTCGAGATGGCTTCAAATATTTCAGATCAATTGTTAACCATTCCCTTGAGACAATGTGGCCCAAAAATTTTCCCTCGTGTGCCAAGAATACACACTTTTTGGATTCAATGACACTACGAACCTTCTATACCTTTGAAATACATTCCCGAGGTGAAAGAGGTGGCGTCTACATTCTTTGAGAATGTGGTGATATCATCTACATATACCAGCACTATTTTGTTGATTAATCCCTTGAATGAACATATCCATAGCTTGTTAAAATGTTTCTCCAAATTTGACATTTCAAATGGCATCTTCCTATAAGCGTATGTCCCCCATTTTGTAGTGAAGGCTATCTTGAACTAATTGTCTTCATTCACCATTATCTGATTATAGCCCGAGTATCCATCTAGCAATGAAAACCTTTCAAAACCAGCTACAACTTGCAATATTTTCTCCATCGAAGGAAGTGGATAATGATCTTTGAGTGATTCTCTATTTAGATCATGGAAATCTACACACAATCTGATTTCTCCATTTCTCTTTCTCATGGGCACCAAGTTTGCAACCCAACTTGAATGTTTGATAGGAAAGATGATGCTTGCTTCAATCAGCTTGTTCAACTCTTTCCTCATGAGAGGTTCAATGTGGGGATTCATCGGCCTTTGCTTCTATCTGATGGGATTGGATTATGGGTCCAACTCAATAGTATGTTGTGCCAACTTTTGGTTGAAACATCTTAAGTCCTTGTAAGTCCAAGAAATGACATCTAGGAATTCTTGACAAAGTTGAAAAAATTCAAATTTCTCCCGAGGGGGTACTCACTTTTTCAATTTACAATTTCTTACATTCATCTATTGAAATGGGCTCTGAATCTTTACCCTTTACCTGAATGTTTGCCTTCTCCTTCCGAAATTGATCATTCGGGTTGAAGATTGAATCCAAAGTTACAATACCTTTTGATAATTTGTTGTTCTTTAACTACACCACTTGGTCACCATACCATTGTTCCAACTTGTCTTGGTTTCTAGCGGAGAACTCAACTTCTTCTTGTAGAAAATTGATGATTTGTTGATAATTCTCGAAGACTTGCCAACTTGTATTATTATCCGAATAGCTGATATTACAACCAATTTGTTATGAGGATGGGTTTTATCACTTTTGATACTTTCTACAACATCAAATGTTGATCCAATCACTACTAGTCTATCTGTTGTTTCATTCTTCTTTCTTGGGATGGAATTGATGCTAAAAGCTTCAAAATATTCAATGAGATCCCATACCCGATTCTTGTAGTTCTTCAATAGATCATTCTTAGAAGAATTTTGTCCTCTAACTTGGTTCACAATCAACTCACTATCACCAAATACTTGCAAATTCTTAATGCCTCTCTTTCTTGCCCAATGCAATCCATGAATTAAGGCTTCATACTCAGTTGTGTTATTTGAGAAAGCAAATTGGAAATGGAAAGATGAGTAATATTTTATACCTTGTGGTGAAATGAGCATATCTCCTCCTCCTACACCTTGTCTACTCCTTGAGCCATCAAATAATAACTTCCATACTTCATTATCATCTTTGTGATCTGGCTTGGTGATGCTAGGGAGAGGTTGATTCTCTTCATGCAAATAATAGACTGCTAGTTCAAATTCCTCCATTTCTTTGTAAGGGTCAAAAGCATGTCTATATTTTTCCCATTCATCAAGAGTCAAGTCTGGAATGCATCCAATTTTTGTATATGCTTCATGGGTGCTTGGATAATCCTCTTGATAAAATGCTAACAATTTTCATTAATTGGACTCATTACATCGGCTCTATGTGAAAGTTTTAATGGGCTCGTGATCTACTATAGCCTTAGCTCCATACCTCATTTTGAATAGAATGTATGACCAACGAGAGAAAATAGCCCCTAATTTTAGCAGTGAAGTCTCTTGACAAACACAATGCAAAGAGTGGTGGCAAGTCTATGACTGATACATCTTGCAATGTGAGGCTCAAATTTATGATTACTCCAACCCTTGTTACTACTGGTCTCATCCAATTACACCACAACCTTAGAGATGACCTCATATTGAAGACCCAACTGATCAGCTATTTGTTTTGGCATGACTGAGCTACTTGCTCCTGAATTGATCATGCAATTATGAACCAACTTATCTCCAATGATAAATGAAATATAGAATGGTGGGGCTTCAAATTTTTACCTTGGTGACCTCCTTGATTTTCCCCTTGCTTTGAGCCATATTCGTAAGCACTTTTTTTTGTTGGTTGGGTGGCTGATTTGATGTTGACCAATTTTCCATAGTAGCTTGTAATAGGTCTCTTTTCCTAGGATGGCTAATGACTCCCACATCGCTATGTTTACATTTGTTTTTTTATCTACTCAATGATGTTGAATGGAGATGAGTTATCTCTTTTCATCCCCTTGCTTTGCACATTCCTCTCCGTACAAGGGCTACTACAACCGAAACTTGAGTTGTTCTCGAAGGTGGCTTAGGATGAACTTGCGCATTAAGATCTTGCACTTTGATTGCTAACACCTTGTGGTGTGATAAGAGGTTATGGATCATTTGAATTAGATGACTTTCCTTCTCCAATATTCCTTTTCTTGGACCATGTATTGGATACTACACTTTGAGAAGATGCTTGATTTATACCACAAAATCTTCAGCCTATCAATTTTAAAGTGTGGTCTCATTCGGAGGTGCCTCTTGTTGAGCTACTTCCTAGTGCTTATTTCCTTCTTGGCATGTCTCTTGTTTCACACCCGTTTTTGTCACCATAAGAGCTGGAATCAAATCACCTTTGAAACACATTAAATGGTTATGAGGTTGATTGCATGGAAAGAACCAATCATATTCCTAAGCCATGTTATTTTTCACTGGTACCAAGGCTCTAGATGTGGATACAACATTACGATTTTAAATCTAGAATAGTCTATTAGCAAGAGGCCTAACTTGATTATGATTTGCAGCCTTATTGGGGTGGCCTATTTGACTAATATGAGGTCTATTGGGTTGATTTGAGGTTGATATGATCTAAAATTTTGAAATTTCTGCCTCTTAAATGTCACTAACTCATTACCCAATTTTTGCAGGTTGCTTCATGACTTATTGAGCTCATTTGAGGTGTTTCACCTATGTCTTAGATAGTTTCTTTGAAGTGTTGACGAAACAAATAGGGTAACGGGCATAGGAGGAATACCTGTTCAAATGCTGGTTAATGGGTTGTTGCACGTGTATGAATTTTGAATCCATAGCTGATTGTGAGAACTTATTTTTGGCTAGGAGGAACTACCTGTAATGCAAAGCAAGACCACCAGAAGGAATTAAGAAATATGGGTAGTGAACTGCCTAGCGTATGCTAGATTTGGGAAGTGTGATACTTCCTAGATGGTTGTCAATCCACTATTTTAAATAATTTAATGTTGTAAACAAAGTAAATCCTATTGTAATTTAAAATGATTTAGGTATCTCACTTAAAACACAATAAGAAATAGATATAATCTAACAGGCTAAGCTAGAATAGAATCCAAAGGTCAAATGATTGGTTTTGGGCTCTGAAGGTTTGACAAAAGTCTCGTAGGTAGATCACAGTGGATGAGGGTGAGATGAAATTTTGTGGATAGGTCTCTGTTCTGGGCTGTATGGGAAAATAAAGAGTCTAATTTTAGTTAAGGGTAACCAAGGATGGTAAGGTATAATTGGTGCTGAATTCTTATGGAAATCTAGAAATGCCACAGAACAAGCTTTGGGTCCCCTTTGTGATTACACAAAGGACTTTGGTTGGTTGGGATGAGGTATTGGGTGAATGGGGTAGGATTTGGTGAGGTTTTTAATGGGTATATGGAGGTGGAAATGTTGGAGAAGGTCAATAGGTGGCTAGGTAAACAATGGATGATAAAATGAAATAAACTAGAAAAGTATGATGTTATACTTACTTGGATTTCAGGTCTCAATGCCTGTGAGTGAGGGCTGGAGGTGCTAATGAGAGGTTTGAAGGTTGTAAGTGATCACCAACTGAAGGAAATCTTTTGCATGGATTGCATGTAGATTCCTCTTTGCTTGGTTACATCAGATCATGGTTGTGCAGGAAAAGATGTTTGATCTCATTCCTTACATGTGGATTCTCACTAGAATTTACTCTTTGAAGATGTGATAATGCTCACCAACCTTCTACTTATTGCTTCCAACTTACAACTTCTAACCTTGAGAATAAGGTTGTTTTGGGGTTAAAAGGGTAACCAACGACATTTTCGGCTTTACCGGCGATAGTTAGGGTAATGGCGGCGTCGATCAAGGTGAGATTTCCTAGGTTTACTAAACTAGGGAGATCCTCTTGATTTCCTCAAATCTGTGTCATTAACCCACGGATTAGAATGAGATACTCTTGTGAGTATGTGGGAATGTGGTTAGAGGGAATGTAGACATTTATTTTTAGGGTTTGGGTAAGTCTCAGTTAGTTATGGCAACTTACTAAGAATAAGTCTTAGGGTGAGTTGGTTTGGTGAGGTGTATAAGTGAACTGTATGTGTGGATATTATTTAAAATAAGATATTTAAATAATAAATATAGTGAGGATAATGCATTAATTTAATTAAATTAATATTAGTGGGGTGAAGGGGGCCATGGCTAGGTGAATGTGATGAAGGGTGCTTATTCATCAAGGGATGAAAGGGGAGTGTGACCTAATTTTAGTGTCTACATTTTGCCCCTTTTTGTTGCATAGCTTGTATTGGTAAGCGATGCTAACAAAAATAAGATGTGGTTGCCCCATGTGTGGGTGAAGGTGATCCCCCTCAAACTAGGAACTGATGAGGTAGAAGGGAGAATCAGTGAGTGGTTTGATAAAAGGTAAATGGGAGGAAGAGGTAGGTGGGCACGGGGGAGAAAGGGTTAAAGGTCTACGTGGGAAATCTAGGTAATGGGTCTAGGTCAAAGGTAGCAACAGTCAAACACATGCACATGAATAAACTACAGCATGCTACTTGGGTTGAAGAGCAGAAAAATCTACATCGTCTAAGGTCGATTGGTTTATCCAAACAAGGTTGAAGTGAATCCGGTATCCAAGGTATAGGATATGGTTAGGAAACACAATGTAGGTTAGGTGTAGGAACATTTAGGTATGTTTCAGTACACCAAAGGTAGGGTCAGGATAAATGGTCATGGTAATAGGCTAGGTAAGGTCATCAGGTCAATCAACACAGGTAATAGTGCCACAAGGTATAGCGAACACATGAGGTCAAAGGTCACTAGCGATGGTCTAGGTCCAAATATCTAGGTTGTGGCATGGGTAAGGCCAAGGTAGGGGTAAAATAATGAGTCCCCAAAGGAGGAAAAATGGAGGTAGTAAGTGAGGAGGTCAGGAAAGGTAAGGTAAATGGGTTGGGTAAAGGTGTGGTGGGGAAAGGATCAGGGTGAAGGGTGGGGTAAAGGATCAAGGTAAAGGGTGGGGTAAAGGATCAAGGTAAAGGGTGGGGTAAAAGGAAAAAATTGAGGGCAATGTGTAGGTGAGGATGACTGATGGTGGTCATGGATAACCAATATCGATATAGGAAAACTGATGATGGTGAGGTAGGGCATGCGACCGATGTCGGTCAAGGGTAACCGATGTTAGTTAGGTCGGGTTGGTTATAAAAATAAAAAATCCACATTTTTATTATTCATTTGTTATTTACGTGAAGTGAGAAAATCAAAAAAGAGAGAAAAGAGAGAAAAGTGTCTGAAGGAAACAAGATAATGAGTTGGCAGTGTGATTGGATGAGGGTTGGGTTGGTGAGCAGTGGGTCCACGGGATCAGGGTGAGAGATTTGATTGGGTAGAGGTTGTGAGTAGTTATTCAGTGATGGCAGAGGCCGGAGAGGGATCTGGTGGGCCACCGGCATAGCGGCTAGATGTGCCACCGAGACGGTGGCATCACGATGAGGTAAGCACCCAACTCTACATTGTTAATTGGATAGATTAGAGGGTTGGATAATTGTTATTTTAGGTTTTGTGGGTTTTTGTTTTTGGGTGGGTAAAAAAATAAAATGTGGGTATGGGGGGAATAATGGGCATAAAGAGGGAGGGGAGGTTAGTGAATGGTATAGGTGAGGTGGGTAGAGGTCCAGGGGTAGTTTAGGTCATTGTAGGTGGGGTAAAAGGGGTAGGTGGGAGATTTTTAGAAAATGGGGGTTTTGGGAAGTCACAAATTTTCGTGATAGTGACCGGCATCGATCAAGTTTGGCCGTCGTTGGTTAGGTAGAACCATGATCGGTCACCAAACAGTTGACGATGCCGGTTAAGGGGTAACCATGGTCGGTAAGGGTGAACTAGTATCGGTCACCAAGCGGGTGACCAATGCCAGGTTTAAGGGTGACCGGAGTCGGTTAGGATGAATCGGTACCGATCAGGATTTTAGGCACAAGGGTGCAAAAGTGATGTGGGCTAGGTAGTTGAGATGGGTAGGGTGAAAATAGGGTGTAGGGTAATGATAATTGGTGAATATGGTCATGGTAAATGTGGATTAATGTCGTTCTTGGATTGGATGTAGGGAGAGCGATTACATATGCGGGACGGGGTTCCACCTCTAGTGGTGTGACATTGCGAGGCATAGTGACACCCTTGGAGTTACAGTGATGTGGAGGTAGTGGGATTAAGTGGGATTCCTCACTACCGAACATTTTGTTTAGCGGCCCAACTTGATGGTCATGCTCATCGATAGATGGGATCCCGTGACCAACACGTTCCACCTTCCGATGGGTGAGATGACTATCACCCTAGAGGACATGTTCCAAATTTTGTAGTTACCCATATTAGGTGCCCAGAGTGTACTCTATCTCCTCTGAGGCCTCAGAGGAGTTGATTAGGATAGTTTTTGGTGAGGGAGTAGCTGATCTGAGATTCCATAGTGCTAGTTTGAGCTATGGAGAGATGTACCTAGCCCATCCGGATGAGATGAGGCTAGTGGTTTTGTTGATGGAGGAAATGTGTGCTGCTATGCACTGCCAGATGTAGAGGGTGGATGCTTTACCTGATCACTGATGGGGGTACTCCACAATATGATGGTTCATGAGACACACTTTGCCTAGGCACCAACATTCTTGGTGTAGCTATATAGAGAGTTGTGGGCATATGGGTGGTTGTGCAGAGTTTAGCCTGTTATACATTTATACTACACTACTAGGCGTATGAGCACATAGTGTGCATGCGACCTATAGGTATTTCAGAGAAGATGCATTCCCACCTAGATTTTAGAGGGTGGGATATAGGAGATGGGTTTCAGTGAAAGGAGAGTGAAGAATTAGATAGGATGACACATGATGTGGCCCATTTTCGGAAGTTACTGGAGGGATTTTCGGAGTGGACATTATATGGAGGCCATATGTGGGATTCCCCTCATATAGGCATATGCATGAGGAGCTAGCTGAGCTCTAGCTAGAGAGGTGGATACAGGGTCATCGTGCTAGGGAGGATGAGATGATCCCGGTAGATAGAGTCTAACAATAGTTTGAGCTCTTACAGGACATTCCTCCACCCTTCCCACAGTATCGAGAGATGACGTGGAGAGGCCCCTACCTCTACCATAGCCTACAGTGCCCATAGGGGAGGAGGAGTAGCCATGATCGATGATAGATGATTTTGGATGTACAGGCATGTATAGGAAGTGGTGGGTAGCTTAGTTATAAGCCATACCACCCAGACCGAGGGCAGCTAGACCTAGCTACCATTACAGTGTAAAGAGATGCCCTACAGGGGTAGGTAGCTATGCTGATTACCCAGTTGGGTATACTGCAGATGACAACTAGAGGGGTCTGAGGTAGAGGTAGCAGAGCTACACATACAAGTGGCTAGTCTACAGCCCAGATGGTAGATGGAGGAGATGGAGATGGTTAGGGGGATGGTTAGGTGGCAGCCTTACAGGCTTAGGTGGTAGGTTTACAGGGCTATTTTACCATAGCCTAGGCATAGATTGGGGCCTTACAGCCTGATACAAGCACAAGGGGTAGTGGGTCCCACCACAGGCACTAGGAGTAGGTCCAAGTTCACAAGTAGGTGTAGGGTAGGTATAGGGGTCGAGACCTATGGGACCACCATAGACCATGCTTATATCCAGGTTATGGGATGTCCTAAGTGAGGTGAGATATTATCAGGACCATCTTATGGCGGCCGGGATAGATTTCATATCCTATGCCGAGTATATGGAACAATAGGCATCCAGTGAGAGGATGAGATCCCGCACTCATAGTGGAGAGAGCATATTAGATCGGTGAGCTCCGAGGCTCGATCAGGGAGACACCACCAGCGCACAATGACCAGCTCTAGGTGAGGTGCCAACAGGGACACAGGAGGCCGAGGGT
Source organism: Taxus wallichiana var. yunnanensis (assembly GCA_018340775.1). Lineage (NCBI taxonomy): Eukaryota > Viridiplantae > Streptophyta > Pinopsida > Cupressales > Taxaceae > Taxus > Taxus wallichiana. The sequence continues at coordinate 141,124,647 of CM031238.1, forward strand.
ATAGGTGACACAGAGATGGAGGACATCCGGTGAGATGCCTGATATGTGGTCACCGGGTTTTTGATGTATACTAGTTTTATTTTTATACATATATTGGTGTGTTGAAGACAATGAGGATGTATGAGTGATTTGTATATTTTGAGCATATATTGGCCTACGTGCTAAAGAGATTTTGTATTGATTCATTATTTTTTGTATATATGAGACCGTCTTAGCGTGACATTTTGTAATGACATTTTGACATTTTGAGATGATGGACATGATGAGATAGGCCTATATATTGTGATACACATTTATTGATTTATATGATGAGATACATGGTATTTTGTGATTGGTTGATGCATTTATGAGATATTGGTTTATGGATTTTGGTAGAGGAGATATGGATTTTTTGTTTTGATATGGATGGAAATTAAGTGAGTTAGACATGGATTGAGTTAGGTTGGTTAGGCATGGTTGAGTTAGGTTGGTTACACATAGATCGGAGTCGCTTGTAGGTATGGATTGAGTCAGGGCATGGTTGAGTTAGGTTGGCTAGGCATGGATTGAGTTAGGTTTGAGTCGGGTTGTAGGCATGGATCGAGTCGAGTTGTAGGCATGGATTGAGTCGGGTTATAGGCATGGATTGAGTCGGGGTTGAGTCGATCAGTTTAGGCATGGTTGAGTTAGGTTCTTAGGCATGGTTGAGTTAGGTCGGTTTATGCGTGGTTGAGTCAAGTTATAGGCATGGTTGAGTTAGGTTGATTAGGCATGGTTGATTCGGGTTTTTAGGCATCGATTGTGTTGAAAGTAGGTGAAGTTGTGATTCATTATTTTTGTAATAAATGATACTATAGGTCATATGTGAGATGTGGTATAATCTATGCATAGTGATGATAGAGAAATGGTAGGTGTAATAAATGTATGTTGTGATAATGTTTAAAATATGAAACAACTTGTTATGTATGTGGTTTAATTTCCAATTTTGTATATAAAAGGGAAACTAAGTGAGATATGGTGTAAATGGTGGGGAACATGGAAGATGAATTGTTGAGGGTATAGGAATGGTTGAGCTAACCTCCAAGGGCCCCATGCCCTCAAAGTGTTTCCTACATAAATCTTGGTGAAGGGGACCTTAGGCCGATGTAGTTCTCCCATAAGCTAGGGAAGAAAATGAGGAGTTGTGAAAATGAGTTGGTAGGGGTTTGGGCATGTTGTGGGTTTAGGTTTGTTAGGTGTGGGTGGATTATAGGCCAAATGATATAGGTGGGGGTAATTGTGGTGAAAGAAGGAGATTACCCAAAAGTAAGCGTCGAGGACCAAGTCCTATATAAGGTAATCAAAACATAAAAAAGATGGTTAAAATATAAAGGGGGTAATAAATCCACCTAATTGGGTAGGATCATACCAAGTAGATCATACCTTGGAGGAGCTGATGAACATAAGACCCTAAAGACATCACACGATAGACTATTCTACGGTGAAAAGTAGTCACATGATCACCAAATGTCTAAGTTCCAAGAAGTCCCTCGAGGCGGTAGGGAAATGATAGTGGGCATGGTTCACAGGGTGAAGAGTAGGTAATTTTTATATGGTATGAGGCACATGCACTTTGGGTAAGATATCCGAGGTCACAATGGGAAAGTCCATGACAAAAGGTTTAGTGTTTTGACTTATAGTTGAGATAGACTGATTGATGTGGGAAGTCTAAATGGGAAAATTTGAACTCCTTTGAGGTCTTTGTGAAGTTGATCGATGCGGGAAGCTTCAGTTGCTCTCTATTTTTTTTAAGAGCTTTACACAGCTATCCTTCATGGGAGCAGTCTATTTATAGCCAATTGGTCAAGAGGAAGATGTCCTTTTGAGGGAGTCATATTTTTATTAGAAGTTTGAATCAAGGAGTTTGGTCCTATTGTGAGGTCTTTGTAGTCATGGAAAAGACCAAGGTGAAAGATAGGTCTCTTGTTCAAAGGGAAAGATAAAATGACCATGGGATCTCATCTAAAGGTAGAAGAAAAGTATCCATGAGAATCATGCTATGTGAAGTGCCATGGTACACATATGTAAGAGAAGATAATGAGGGACGAGTACTCACATGATTCGTGCTTAATCGTTGGGAGGTGTATGGAGTGAATGGCGCTCAAGGGACAAGCATGGGAAGAGACAAAGGGTGAGGTAGGATGAAAAGTCAACAATAGAATGGTCAAAGATGTAAGGTGTTAAGGCTCAGGTTCGGGTTTATCCTCAAAAGAAGATAATCGATTAGCACCTAATCCATAGATATGAGTCATGATGTATGGTCTAAGCCAGTTAGGAGCAAATTTTCCCTATTTACTTTTTTTCTACTTTGTTACGTGTTGATTTTATTTCAGACAAGGACACCGAATTGGAAGATTATTTCATGAACAATTTTTTCATAGGCACATTTGATATGTTGTTGATAAACTTGAAGGTGATTTAGAGTGTTAAGACGATGTTCGTCTAATAACTCTAGCTATGCTAAACGGTCCCCGATGAAATTCATCATCGGTGAACATGTCATGGAGAGAAATACGAGTGAGGGATCTATACTTTGAGAGGCGTAACATCCTCTATACCATAGATAAGAGAAAAGGGTGTGGCCGCAATGGAAGTGTGAATACTAGTTTGGTATTCCCACGAAAAATGGAATGTGTATATGTCAATCCTTCCTAGTATCATGTTAACCACTTTCATGAGAATTTTGTTGAGGGTTTTGTTAGTGGATTCAACTTGGCCATTGGTTTGTGGGTAGTAGGGTGATGAGAAACTAAGTTGAATGTCAAAGGTGTCACAAAGTTTTGCAATGTTTTGTTTTTGAATTATTTTCCATTGTCAGTGATGAGGTGATGAGGAACACTAAAGTGACAAATGATGTGGTGGTTAATGAACTCACATATTTTCTTAGATTTCATGGAGATGAGTGGTATGGCTTCTACCCATTTTGTGTAGTATTTGGTAGCAGTGATGATCCATTGATGGCATTGGGAAGAATGAGGATTGATTTCTCCGACAAGATCCAAACCCCATTGAGAGAAGGGCCAAAGGTCGCGAGTGACCTGTAAGGCATGACTGGGTGTATGATGAAGATTGGAATATTATTGGAATTTTACACAATGTTTGACATAGTGTATTCACATAATCATGGTTAAGGGTCAGCCAAGAATAGCCTAGGCGAAGAATATGCTTAGCAACAAAAAGGCCACTAAAAGTGACCTCCAAATATGCCATCATGAACCTCCTTAATGGTATAAGGAATTTCAGCACTTGTGAGGCATCGTAAGAGAATACCATCAAAGCCACATTTATAGAGGATCCCCTCTAGGATAACGTAACCATAGACTTTTTAAAGTAAGGCGCGTTGTCTATTATGGGTGAGATCAAGAGGTAGGATGGAGAGAGAAAGGTAGTTGGAGTATTGTTTATACCAAATGTCACTCGGAGTCGGGGTAGTGGTTCGACGAGTAAACATCATGTGGTATTTAAGAAGGTAATTTGAGGTGTTGTATGGTGATAAAGATTTTAGAATCGGTGGGTGAAGTGGGTATTTGGGAAGCTAAGCAGGCCATGGTATCTACAAATTTGTTGGTTGAACGTGGGATGGTTTGAAGGGTGTAACGATCAAAGGTGGTCAAAAGTATGTCTACATGATGTTTATACTTTTGAATTATCTCATTACGACATTGGTACATACCATTGACTTGGTTTACAACCAATTGAGAATCACCAAAGATGTTGATTGATTTGACATCTAGGAATAGGTGGCTTGGAGACCTAGTATGAGTGCTTCGTATTCAACAATATTGTTGGTGCATTCAAAATCTAGTTTGAAAGACAAAGGCATGGGTTCTCCATCAAGAGGAATGAGGATAATACCAGCCCCACCCCCACACTGACACTTGGAACCATAAAAAAGAGTGTCATTTGATAAGGAGGTTTGTCTAGGGAAAGGGTAGCAATTGACTCATCTGGAAAGTCAAAATTAGAGGGTTGATCCCGAAAATAGGTGGTTTGGCCAATTGGTCAGCGATAGCTTGGCCCTTGATGAAATTTTGATGAATGAATTCAGGTCAAAATCAGCTAAAAGCATAAGCCATTGTGTGGCACACTGATTTTGATAAGGTTTGGCATACATTGTAAGGGGTTAGTGTTGGTCACAACATAGGTTTTGTGGTTGAGTAGGTAATGGTGGAGTTTGGTGGCAACGAAAACTAAGGCTAAGCAGAGTTTTTCAGGATGGTTGTATCGGGTTTCATAGTCCAAAAGAGTACAACTTATGTAATAAACCACCTGCTCCCTATGTTGTTCATCGCGATGAGTGAGCATGGCTCCCAAGGAGTGATTGGTAGTGGATATGTATAGATAAAAAGGTTGATCATCTTTAGGTGGGATAAGTATGGGTGGTTGGAGAAGGTATTGTTTTAAGGCCTCAAAGCTTTGTGACAGTCATCATCCCATTTAAAGGAGACATCCTTCTTGAGCAAATGATGAAACAGATTGGCACCGATCCGATAATTGTGAAATGAAACGATGAATAGACTATAACTTACCTTTCAAGCTACAAAGTTGCTTAAGGTTAGTGGGCGGAGGCATTTCTAGAATGGCCTTGACTTTAGTAGGGTCAAATTCTATACCACGGAGGGAAATGATAAATCCCAGAACTTTCCTGAGAGAACCGCGAAGATGCACTTCCTAGGCTTAAGGCGGATACACATATTTAATGAGGTTGTCAAAGATGGTTTTGAGGATGGAAAGGTGATCGAGAGGCATTTATATTTGGCCAAGATATCATCCACGTAATCTTCTAATATGTGATACATGATATCATGGAAGATGTAAGTCATAGCTTGCTGATATGTGGCATCGACATTTTTAAGGCCAAAAGGCATGACTCGATAGCAAAAGGTCCCCCAAGGGGTGATGAATGAGGTTTTGTGTTGATCTTCTGGGGCAAGAAAAATTTGGTTATAACCTGAGAATCCATCCATGAGTGATAACATCTCATGACCAGTGGTGAGGTCAACCAACTGATCAATACCGGGTAAGGGAAAGTCATCTTTTAGGCAGGCTAGGTTAAGGTCACGAAGTCCGTGTAAATGCGAGTCCCCCTGTTGCTTTAGTAATGGGAAAATATTATAAATCCAATGAGGATAATCAATGGGGAAGATGAAGGAAATGGAAATAAGGTGTTAAAGTTCTTTTTGACAAAAAGAGCAATATGAGGGTGCATTTTACTTAGCTTTTGTTTGATGGGTTTGGTATCGGGAATGGTTACAATATTGTGGACCACTATGGTGGGGTCAATACTAGGCATATCTACGTAAGACAAAGATAAAGCGTGGTTATGATCTCTGAGAAAAGAAGTGATGTCTTCTGTTCAACAACATCTAAAGATTATCCATCTTTAGGATGTGTGGGTTCGTCTGAGTATGAATGTTGATCTCGATAGTTGATTCATTCAACATGGTTTACATATCCGAGGGTAATGATTGATGAATATATGAGTCTTCTACACCAAGGTAGGTGAGTATGGATTCATCATCTTGACATTGAATGACATTAATTATAGGTGTGTCGTCATTGATCATTTCAAGATATAGGAAGGGAAGAGTGGAAGAGGCCTCACCCTCGCGTTGATAAGTTAGAGGCCCCAAGGAAATGGTGTTTCGAAAAAAAAAAAAAAAAAGGATGGATAGATTCAAGATTCATTGACTCCGTCGGTGAGGATAGTGATGAAGGTGGAGTGGGTGAAGAAGGTGGAGAAGAGCTAGTGTCCTTAATGAGTTCAATGTGGGCCTGTTTGGTAGGTTGTTTGGGAAAGCCGATACCACTATGATCGTTATGTTTGTGGGTGGTACATGAATAATGGTATGGTGGCCTTGCTCATAAAAACAAAAACCAAAACCATTCCATAAGATCGATGCAGGAAGGTGTGGGTGAAATGGTGATTGGTAAGTGATTGGAAGCCAGTAGAAAATGGGCGGGTTTGTGATGGTGGTTCAGGTGTGTAAGTGGTTGTATCAAGTCCCCCATAGGTGAGACTAGTACGAAGATGGGAGTACCATATGGTGATTATAGCGAGGGTGTTGGTGAAGTCTCCATACTCTTGTGGAGTAAGAAATGTGTTGAAACTATATAGGTGGTACTCCCCCAGAGTGAGGCGTTGAAAAACACCTTCCAAGGGATCAGTGGTTGGTATGTAGGTAGCCAGTATGGATAATGTATCGAGGTCGATGTGGAGGTGGAGTTAATGGATTGGGAAGTTGATGGGTCATCCATGGAGGTTATGGAAGCGGTAGGCATGGAGGAGGCAAGTGCGGTAGAAGCAATGGTTGTCTAGTATGTGGAGGTGTAGGTGAACCAGTAGTGGTCGCGGACGTAGATGTCTTGATAGGTATGAGCACATCATTGGGTTGGTAAAGCATATTGCATGTTTTAAGAGGTGATGGGTCAGCTAGAATGGTATAAGTGTGTCCTTTATGTTCAAACTTTACACAACGAATGCAGAGTGGAAGGAACACAACCCATGACACATATCCAGGTTTACCAAGAAACAAGTTATATTGGAATTCCCTCTCTAAAACGTAAAACAATTCTGGAACAGTGCAGAGGCCCATGCAAATGTGGAGGATGATGGTGCCTAGTGTAGAGGTGATAACATCATTGAATGAATGCAACATGATTGGGTGTTTATGCATGAAATTTTAGGTATGCATTTGAGCGAATGCATGGGATGAAATGATTTAATGCTAGCACCCCATTAATCATCACATGGCATACCCTTATGTCATCGATATGGACAGAGATGAAGAGGGTTGGAGTGCAGGTCATCATTTTGGTATGGCACGATCTCTTCCTTTGAGAAGCTAAGGGAGGATACTTGGTGAACAAGGTGGGGTGAAGATGAAGGTGGTAATTTGGTGAGAGAGAGCTACATGATGGGGTGTGATAATGGAGGGTATGCGGATGTAGGGTCATTGGGTAAAACCTCAATAGATTAAAGAACCTCCATGAAATTTTGATGATGGGATTATGAGGTTTGAATGAGGTCATTTAGGGACATTTTGAGGGAGATTGGTATAATTGTTTGAGCATCGTGTGATGTGTGATGCCATTAGAAATGGGGTATGTGGGTCGTGAGATAGTTATTTTAGGTATGGGTACAGATGGTATGTTGGGTATAGGATTGGTTGGTGGGTAAGTTTGCCTTTTCTTTACCCTTCGCACACATGTAGTGATGTGTATCATGTTGATTTGAGGGAGTTGGAAATGGAGAAGGTGTAGTGGTGGTATATGACATGATCGATAAAAACATACTCGAGGAGAAAAACCTATGAGGTCGGTTTGCACAACAACATTTGGGTGATGATGTGGCAAGTTCTCTATGTGAACCATGTTAATTTTAAATCTTGGGGTGGTTGTAGGAGAGGTGAGGGTGGAGGTTGTGGTTGTCGAGTGGGTAGTATGGGAATGGGTGTCGGTGATGTAGGATCCTCATCGAGATTATTGTTGTCAAAGTTAGTTTCTAGTGGACATAATTGGATAAGGATGGTTTTCAAGGCCTTACAGTTCTCCACATCATGTCCTAGCACACAATGGTATGCACAAATTTTAGTATCGTCAAACCCTTTTGGCTTGGGTTTGAGGGGGTCGTAAGGTCTGAGTGGCGGTAATGTGATGACAGAGGTCTCAAGGAGGTTGGTTAAAATTTTGGCATAAGACCTTGCTAGTGGATCACAATGGGAAGTGAACGTGGGTTTGGGTGTAGGTGTAGGTGATTGTTGAGGAATGGTCTTTAGAAGAGGAGGGGGTTGAGCCATGGGTTTGGGTGCTGGTGTGGTTTTAGGTGTCGATCGTGTTTGTTTAGGTATGGGTATAGTAGATGGACGGGTAGGAGGGTGTGTGGTCATTTTGACTACCTTATTGTGGGGTAGTGGAGTTTTTTTTTTGGGTTACACCTTCTTGGGTAAAGGTGATGTGGGTGTATGAGGTCTAGAAGGAAAAGCCAGATGGAGGAAGAGGGTGAGTTACCCATAGGGATAATGGGAGTCTTTGTGAAGGTAGATGACACGGGTTATACATGAGGTGTGTGAGACAATGGCCCGAAGTGTAGTGGGTAATGAAGCAATAGCTAAGGGTATTAGAGGTATGGGTGGTAAATAGGTTGCAGTGTAGGTGTAAGTCATATTGGGTGTTGGGGTAGGTCGAGGGTTTGTGAGGAAGGAATGGGCTGTTGTGTTTTGATTTATTGATGGGTGGAGGTTTCTTGAGCATGTGGGAAGCTGAGATCTTAAGATGGACGAGATAGGTGTAGGTGCAGTTGGTGCGAATGGGGTATGAGTTATATGGGTTTAGTGATTCTGTTTGGTGTTGAAGTAGGTATGGTGTTGAATTTGAGGATGTAGCTAAATCCATTTTTATAGGTGGATGAGTAAGGCTAGTGGTCGGTTTGACCCCTAAAGATGTAATGGGTTTAGTCGAGGCAAATATTGTAGGTATGGGTTTGGTTTTAGTGTAGGTTGAGTTATGGGTAATGGTGTGGTTTGAGCTATAACAAGTGTTTTGGAAGGGGTTGTGATAGAGGTGTTTGTGTTTGGTTCGATTGGTCGAAATATTTTTGGGTAGATAGTGGAGGTATCACCAAGGGATCTCTACATCTATGTTGAGATGGGAAGTAAAGGTGCCCCCATAGATAGAGCCCTATCCACATAATCTAAGTGATCGACCAAACGTGAGAACAAAATGTCTATAGAGATTTGGTGAGGACCTAATGGAAATTCCTGTAAAATGTGTCTTAGAGATGGGGAATTGGCTAGCTTCAACTTCCATGGGTAAGAGAGCCGAAAGTAGGTCTATAGGATTTTGGGTGGCTGATGGAGAATGCTTGCCAAGAGGAAAAGGTATCTCAACTGGGTCTATGATAGGTGGTGGAGATGATGGGTGCTCCTCTATGGGTGGAGGAGGTAATGGGTGCTCCTCTATGGGTGGAGGAGGTACTATAGCTAAAGGCTCTCTAAGTGGTGAAGCTAGGGGTGAGATGGTCTCAATGTTAGTGAAAGATTCCTCCGTAGGTGATGAAGGAGATGAAAGGTGTTCCTCTATTGGTGAAGGAACAGGGGAGGTTGGTTCCAATGCAGAAGGAGGATTTTGGGTTAGGATCTCCTCTATGGAAGGAATATGGGGTAATTAGGGAGGTGACAAGTACATCATTAAAGATAGCATGGACCTCGCAGGTATGGGTATCATGAGTTGAGGTCTCACCGGTTTGATTAGATGAAGGGCATGGTTGGGAAATGGTTTCTTGAAGATGTGTAGGTTTTGGTTGGCAGGTGCATTAGGATTATCCATGGTTAACTCACCTTTCTTGAGCATTTCTTGGACAATATTTTTGAAAGTGATGCAATTTCCATCACTATGACCCTTTACTCAATGATAATTACAAAAATCATGTTCTTTATACCATGCGGGCATGGGGTGAGTAGGGTCAAAACTAGTGTGTGGTTTTATGGGTGGAAGAGTGATGGCTTTGGCTTTGATAAGATTTTCTAAGATAGAAGAGTAAGGCTCCCCGATTGGGGTATATTTCCACTACTCTCTTCTAAATTGAAAAGTTCTATATAGGTGAGAGATTAAATGAAGGGGTAACCTTTATTTGATGAATGTGTTGGGCCAGCCTTAAGTACCAACCGTGTTAGTAGTGCCTTTATATTTTGAATAATTGGTCTATGGCTTGGAATAAGAAGAGGTATCATTTGACTTGAATGCCAAATTATTATTGCGTACAATTGGATTTTCTTGTCTTCGATGGGCCTAAATCTCTAACTTTTGTGCCATAGTGAATGCTTCGTTGAATGTTCAGAAGGTTTAGACCTGTAAGGTTAGTGAGATATGCCTAGCACAAGCCCATGTGAAGAGCTCGATGAGTTCTATTTGTGGTAGTTGGAAGGTAAGTTGGTTGATCAAGCTACGCCACCAAGCGACAAAATACGATAGATTCATCCTCACACTAACGTGTGGAGTATAGATCAATCATGGTAGCCTTCTTGAAAATATTGATAGAGAAATGATTCAAGAAAGCTTGGGCTACCTGATTGAATGAGAATATAGAGTGTCTTGGTAACACACTATACCAATCTAATGCAAGTCTAGTGAGGGACATGGGAAAGGTCCTCAAGAGCAAGGCATCATCATGAGTGATTAGATAACACCCATGTTTGAATGACTGCAAATGTTGATGCGGGTCTTATTTGTGATTGAAACGATTGAATTTAGGAATTTCCCAATGCACGGGTATATAGCATATAGGAATGGATGCGTGAATGGGCTCATTCCAAATCTCTGTCATAGGTGAGAGTGTTACAGGAGCCGAGAAACTGATGCCTCCAATGTCTACATCTTGTCCAACATCAATTTAATTAGGTCGTTGGTGGGTTGTAATGATTGGGTGCCTTCTATAGCATGAGAGGGTTGGTTTTGGGCATATAATAGGGGTGGCACTCCAGTGTATGGGGCTTCCATGTAGGTTGATTGAGAAGAAGGTAGTGAAACAGGGGTATGTACCCAAAATGTATAATGGATGAAATGGGAGGTTGTTGGTAGTATGTATATGGGGGTTGAAGGGTTGTGGTAACCCTAGTGGCAATAGAGGCTAATGATTGTGGAATGGAAAGGACCACATTCTGAAATGGGGTAGGGGTCACCGACACTGGAGGTGGTAATGTAGCTACGGGTATGTGTGAGACATTAGGGGTGATGAGATTGTGTTTGGGGTAGTTTTCGAGGGTATGGTGGATGTAATGGATGTCATGGAGGTAATGTGCGGAAGTCATATAAATGGTATAGAACCTAAATGCGAAATGACTAGGGGTAAGGTAGATGCGGGAAACACGGAGCTAGATGGGGCTAATGTGGGAGTGGGAGTGAGAGTCGGGGGGATATATACGGGCATGCTGTATATCAACTAACCCGAGGCATCTCAGTGGATGAGTGGGAAAGGTATAACTTCAAGGCGACGGGGTTTTGGTCAAGTCGTGTGAACTCCTCTTCTCTGGTAGCGATAATAAATAAGCTAGATGGGCTCCATGGTTGGTGATAAAATGGAAGGTGGTGAAGGACTAGGTGGGAGTGGTTGATAATTGGCGTGAAATATGAGTGCGCTTGCTTGTCTTCGGGTCAAGGCACCATGTAAAATAGGACTAATCGGGTAGGGATGCTTCTCTGTAAATGACACGAGGAACAAAGCGAGGAATAGGTGAATCTGGTAGCAAAAAGTGGATTAGGTACCAAATGGTGGTTGGAATGTGAAATAGGATAACTGATGCTAGTTAGGGAAAATCACACGTCGGTTAGGGGTAACCATTGCTTTGAGTCACTGTAGAAAATGAACAATGAGTGAAAACCCAAGCAGAAAGTAAAATTTGACAGGCATGCCAAATCTAATGATGTTTACAACATCAATGGGTATGATGGTAGTGATAGGGACTATGAAAAGTGGAAGAAAATGAATGAAAATGTCCTTTTGAGTAGATTAGAAAAAGGACCTAGAACTGACGTCGGTTGGGTATAACCGACAACGATCGAGAGATAACGATGACGATTACTATGAAATTGAAATAGAGATGAAAGAAAAGTGGTTGTGAATTAAAATCTGATGTAGAATCAAACCTAGAATTTTGAGAATGATGATGATATGGCCTAGGAACACTCAGGTGAAGCTGGAATACACCAAATTTGATGAGGAGTGTGTAAGGGTGAAAAAAAAATGAAGAACGTGATCTCTCACCTCAAAACGCAAGCCAAGCAAAAACACTAAAAAAACACAATCCTAGGAGTGCCCTTTTCTATTATGTTGGTTTAGCTTATGCTATTTAGGGTGACACATGAATTGTGAAATAGAATTTTTGGTGAGATGGTTTCCTATAAAGAAGGAGATGTAAAAGGTGAGGTTTCGGTATGTTATGGTGGGGCGAGGCTTTTCTAAAGTATGACTCGACAAAGCAGGCCAGAAAGTGGTGCCCACTATGTTGTGATCATGTGATCACCTACAAATTTTATAGGTAGGATGTTGTTTAAGAATGTATGTATTTCGAATTTTTGTGAGGTTTGGTAAGACTCGGAGAAAGAAAAAGAAAGAAGTATTTTTATATTATGTTTGTCAACCATCAGTTGGGCATGACTTCTAGCGTATAGGTTACCCTCAATTAATGTGAGCTAATGCAATAAATCAGAATGGAATGCACTTATTTTTAAGCCCAAATTGAAATGTGAAATTGGATGACATAATAAGATGAAGAGGAAGAGGGATGATCTTTCACTACAATGCAGAAAACATGAATAAATGGTTCTTTTTAATTACACCAAAAGAAAAGTTTCCTTTAGAGAAAATAGAAAGAAGAGGTGGGTTACCAAGGAAGAAAATTAGTGTGTACGCTTTTAAGAAGGGAAAAAAAAAAAAAAATTTTTCTAGGAATGAATGAAATGCAAGGAACCCCGGATGGGTCCCACCGAGCATGCCAAAATGTTTCACCTATTTTCTTAGATCATTTCTTTGAAGTGTTGATGAAACAAATAGGGTAACGGGCATAGGAGGAATACTTGTTCAAATGTTGGTTGATGGGTTGTTGCACACGTATGACTTCCGAATCCATAGCTGATTGTGAGAACTTCCTTTTGGCTAGGAGGAACTACCTGTAATGCAAAGCAAGACCACCAGAAGGAATTAAACAATATGGGCAGTGAACTGCCTAGCGTATGCTAGATCCGGAAGTGTGATACTTCCTAGATGGCTATCAGTCCACTGTTTTAAACAATTTAATGTTGTAAACAAAGTAAATCCTATTGTAATTTAAAATGATTTAGGTATCTCACTTAAAACACAATAATAAATAGATCTAATCTAACAGGCTAAGCTAGAATAGAATCCAAAGGTCAAATGATTGGTTCTGGGTTCTGTAGGTTTGATAGAGGTCTTGGGTAGATCACAGGTGGATGAGGGTGAGATGAAATTTGGTGGGTAGGTCTCTATTCTGGCTGTATGGGGAACTACGAGACCAATGTCGGTTAAGGGTAACCGACGGTGGTTAGTGTAACCGATGCTATTATTGTGAAAATCTGAAATACCACGAGCAAGCTTTGGGTCCCCTTTGTGATTACACAAAGGACTTTGGTTGGTCAGGATGAGGTATTGGGTGATTGGGGTAGGCTTTGGTGAGGTTTTTAATGGGTATATGGAGGTGGAAATTTTGGAGAAGGTCAATAGGTGGCTAGGTAAACAATGGATGATAAAATGATGATGAAATGAAATAAACTAGAAAAGTATGACGTTATACTTACTTGGATTCTAGTCCTAAATGCCTGTGAGTGAGGGATGGAGGTGCTGATGAGAGGTTTGAAGGTTACAAGTGATCACCAACTAAAGGAAAGCTTCTACATGGACTACATGTACATTCCTCTTTGCTTGGTTAGATCAGATCATGGTTGTGTAGGAAATATGTTTGATCTCCTTCCTTGCATGTGGATTCTCACTAGAATTCACTCTCTGAAGATGTGATAATGCTCACCAACCTTCTACTTCTTTCTTCCAACTTCCAACTTTCAACCTTGAGAATAAGGTTGTTTTGGGGTTAAAAGGGTAACCGATGGTGGTCCCCACTTAACCGGTGATGGTTAGGGGTAACTTAGTTGTCGTTTAAGCGGGATTTCCTAGGTTTACTAAACTAGGGAGATCCTCTTGATTTCCTCAGATCTCGTGTCGTTAACCCGTGGATTATATTGGGAGCTTCTTGTGAGCATGTGGTAATGTGGTTAGAGGGAATGTAGGCATTGATTTTTAGGGTTTGGGTAAGTCTCAGTTAGTCATGGCAACTTACTAAGAATAAGTCTTAGGGTGAGTTAGCTTGGTGAGGTGTATAAGTGAAGCTCAGTATGTGTCGATATTATTTAAAATAAGATATTTAAATAATAAATATAGTGAGGATAATGCATTAATTTAATTAAATTAATTAAATTAATATTAGTGGGGTGAAGGGGGCCATGGTTAGGTGAATGTGATGAAGGGTTCTTATTTGTTGTGAGACCAAAGGGAGTGTGACCTAATTTTAGTGTAAACATGAGGTGCTTTAGAAGATGAGGTAGAAGCTTCATTCGAATTCTAATTTATTGGAGCAAGAATGGGGCTAATGTAGGTTCTTGACTTGTGCTTGGAGTTCTTAGGTTTTGATATAGAGGCATAGGTGGCCTAGGTGCAAGTTTACTAGCTTGAATGAAGCATTTTTGGCTCTAATAATAATGTATAGGCTACATGTAAAGTTATACCTCCAATGGATTGAATCATTATTGAAATATCATAATTTAAAGCTTTAAGGAAGTATAGGAAAGCACCTTCTGTTGTTGGTCTCATGCCCAACAGAATCCTAACTGATGTCCTCTGAAATCTATAGTTGAAATCGATCAATTGTTTATTAGGATCCCTCTTGATTGTTGCCAATTGTTCTAATAAATACAAATTATCCCCCCTTTTTTCCAAATTGATTACGAAGAGTGGTGCAGAAATGGTCCCAATTATGGATAGACCCTGATGTTAGACTTCTAAACCAATGTAAAGCTTTACCTTTAAAGGAGGATGCCAAAAACTTAACAAAAATGTCCACTTCAAAATTTCATGAATTACATAGACATTTGCAATGTCTTAGATGTGGTCAATTGGAGTTGTCTAGTTCTCTCCAATGAAATATGGAATGTTCTTCAACGATGCAAATGGGTTTGGATTTTGTGCATTGAGAGCAAGTGGGCTGCTTCCAATAAATTTGACATAGGGATTGGGTTGTGCCATCCTGATTAGTCGAGAGAAATCTAGTTGATTTAACAAAAGGCCTCTTAGGTAGAGGTGTTGATAAGGTTTTATTTTTGGAGATAGAGACCTTTGATATCTTATTCCCATTCTTACTCTTTAGGAATAAGTGTAGATAGAAAAGAGTACCTCTTCTCTAGTTCTTGATCTTATCCGAATCCTTATCATAAATTTTCCAAGCTTGGACTATTGAAACAAGTTGATTCTGCCTCTTAGGATTCACCAAATGTGTAATTTCAAAGCTTCTTACAAGTTAGAAACTTACAAAGTGCACTTCAATCTTGTTGTAATTTAAAATGAAGACCTCTTTGTCCCACTGGGCTTGCCAGAACTATTATTTTTGAATCACAACACCTTTCGGTTTGCACAAGTGTGTGTGCTTGAGCTCAATGTGTGACTAGATAACATGGGTACTATCTCTAATCTTGGGACTTGCTACTTGAGATAGACCTCCAGAGAAAGTTGGTTCTTTCACCTAAACTACCTACCACAATCTACTCTTAGGAGAAAAATCATCCTTTCCTAATCTAAATTTCCAAGTGACCAGGAAGAGAGAGTGCATGAAAACAAATCTTACACTAAAGGTGATACACCAGAAAAGGAGGGTGTGAGGATAGCCTTCCAATGTGTGAAAAATAGAAGCAAAGTGCATACTAGAAGGGGTGATAATAGTTCTCCATAGTCTAGCAAGTGCATTCACAACAACATCGCATACACACACAATGATAATGAATCCCTACAAGAGCATAAATAGATACAATATATTTGCATGAGATTGAAAGGGCAAGAAGAATGCAACAAACACAACAGGGGAAGAGATATCCACAAAATTGTATCTATTGCTTTCATGATATGCACAGTTCAATTTATTATAGAATAAGGGCCTGGATAACCATGTAAGGAGTCCACTACAATGGCCTTCAACACATTGGCTTCACAAAACAATTTTGTCAGAGTTTTTCTACTCAAAATCTATCTCCCTTTACAATGATCCCAACACTCTAATTGATAGATTTCTTAGAGGAGAGAGAGAGAGGGGAAAATGAAAACCTGGAAAATATCTTCTCACCCCTTGTAAGGGGTAGTAAATGAAGAGAAATGATGTTTTTTTCTTGCAAAATGCCCCCATACTTGTCCCATAACTTGCAGCAATGAGAAATGTCTACCCATGCTTGATGAATGCATCCCAACTACTAAATAAAAACTATTATGAGGTAGCCACAATTTCTAAAAATCACCATCGATTCCTCATCAAAATACAAATTTCTTGACAACTTTGTGTTGGTCTCGGAACTATGATTCCAACGGTACCATTTTGCACATTTTCGTTAAGAATTGTAAGAGATATGGAATTACGAGTGTAGGTAGATGTTTTGGGTTTGTCAGGCATTTCTGTCATTTAACGGGAATGAGCATTTGATTGAATGAAGAGGATATGTTTCCTTTATTTTCATATGTATGTGCATAGAGGACATCGTTTTCATTTCAAAAGTAATATTTTGTAAAAATAGAGCTCTGGGTCAAAAGTTATGACCATTTGAAGTTTGGAGATCAGGAGCAGGAGGAATTCATCTGAAGAAGGGCATGCGGTGGTTGAAAATAAAATAAGATGCTTGATAGGAAGGGTGTATGCATGCGTGTAAGAGGAAGAGCACAAACTTAGGTAATTTTGAAGGCAAGACTACAAAGTGGCATGCAAGAAGGATGTGATGGACTAGGAAAGAAAGTGGGCGCGCAAGAGGAAGGTGCAAAAGGTGCGTGCACAAGAAGAAGGCATGGAAGAGGAAATGGAAGGAGAAGAATGAAAAGGGAGAAGAAATAAGCCATGTAAGGGTGCGTGGAAGAATTACAATAAGGAAATAAGGCGTGAAGCAAGATGCAAGCACACGAAAGGAAAGTAGAGGGAAACCATGCGCATAGGTGCACGTGCATTAGGAAAGAAGGCATACTCACAGAATGTAGGTATGATATTAGGGCATGAGCATCGACTAAGGAAGGGTGCATAATGGTGGATGGAAAAGAGGGTGTGCGACGGGAAGGGTAGGGACTTAGCCAATTTTGAAGGCAAGACTACAAAGGGCGTGTAAGAAGTGCGTACTGAAATGTGAAACATCAAACCCAGAATTAAAGTAAAAGTTATCTAAATATCTAGGAGATTTATTTGGATAACAAATTGTGCTAAACATACCTGGAAGAAAAATCAAATCTAAAATAGTAAGATCATATGAAGACCAAGAGGTTTATAGTTACAACAAGATTTCTTTCATCCACAACATTTTATAGCTATAAAAACTTAATAACCTTATTACTTAGAAAAAGAAATGCATTTTAAAATGGTAGAAGGTTGTTTACTCAAGCATGAAAATTCAAAAACAAGCGTAGGAGGAAAATAAAACTATGTTGTACAATATTACACTGGAAACTATTATTGCTAACATAAGAAAACATCAAGAGCAACAGAGAGATTTAGTAGTAAGGCATCCAAACCCACACAAAAAAAGTAGCGAGAGATAAAAAATTTTAGGGAAAAGAAGTTTCTATTTCATGATATTTTTAAATCTTAGCAATTGTAGCAATGGTAGATTTATCTTTCCTATTTCACAAGCTTCTACAATTCACCAAAACACCTCTCAGGGATGTAGTAGCACTCCTCAACTCGAATCTCATCTCTTCCATTAGTTTGGGCACTAAAACTACATTCACTCCCACGTTGCCATAGGCAGGGAGCTCCAAAAACCATGACTTGCATCGGCGAGAAGAAATCTGGTCTCAAGGACTCCAGTATAGACACAAAATGGGTTTAAATAAAATTACCGAAACTCCAAAACGAAACCCATGGACATGAGGAAGGCTAGAATCCACAACCTTACAAAAATACTCCCATCCTACATCAAAATGGGACGGTTATAGAAGGGCAAGGAAATCCATCGAAGCACAATGGATATCTAATTTTTTTACGATGTAGAAGCATGTGCTTCAAAATCCACGTATAAAAAGTGTGGAAGCATCCATGAGGTAGGAAAATAGTTGACAAAATTCCTCAAAGTGATGTGGTCTCAAGGAATTCCACGACTACAGGAAATGCACAAAATGATACTTCAACACGGCTTTCCTCAGTTCGCCCTTGCTAGCAAATGTGTAGCCAACACTAAATAGGAGCTTTGACACATGTATGGATGTCCATCCCAACATAAGGACAAGAGTCTTTGCCACGTTTCAGATGTAGGCGTCATGGGAGGAATATATGTAGGGATGAGAAGCTATGACCGGGAGGAGAAGATTCTAGTAAAAATCCTGAAAGAGAAAAGCATTCGGCACCCAAAAAAATAAATTTTGGTGGGAGGAGCCATTTGGTAGGATAGGCCCGTTAGTGAGGATGAGGGAGTAGGCGAGTCGGTGGAAGCAACAATACATCCAACTTAATTTTACAATACAAAAGGCCATTCGTGGAGATCAGGGTTAGTCAGGTGGAATTGGAGGTAGGTAAAAAATTTCAAACAAAATTAATATTTGAACTCCTTTCCAAGTTTGGCACCACCAACCAAAGCAACTCATTCCTCCACAAGCCGAAGTTAGATACACGAGGGAAAGAATCAACAATTAATATAACTTCATTTAAAATAATAATAGTTACCTTAAAACAAATACACCCTAACACTTTGGAATGGTTTTGACGTTCCTTTAGACATAAAACACCAAATCGTCATTACACACCTATTAAAATGAGACTACGAGAATCCCCTAAAAAAATATTCATAAAAGAAGCTATGAAAACCCACAAAACTAGAGGGCATTAATGACAACATCGAACAAGGCATTACATTCTCCTCCCCTTAACAAAGCATCGTCATTGATGCGACATAACACGAAAGGAAGGAAAGGGGGTAAGAAAGAAGGAAAAAAAGATGAAAGTACACCCTATGGTTAAAATTCCAGTCATTAAAGCACGGCCACAGGGTAGCCTTATAAATTTTTTGATAGAATGTTTAACTTTCAAAGTTCTATGAGGATTGGAAATTCCCTCTTATTCATTATTTAATTAGTTTCTTTCTATTTATTATTCCTAATTCAAGTTATTTGAAATTTCATTATTGTAGAGTTTTAGTTTATTCATTCTTGTGGGTGCCCAACATGAACTGCTATCACAACACCCTACCAGGGTCATACACAATAGTAATGATTCGAAGCATAATTTTACATACTTTCATGACGGAACCACACCACAAGAGCTTAACCAAATTATGGAAGATAACATGCACAGTTCACATAACATAGTACTTGTCACACATCTATGACTACATATAAAATACCCAAACAAAAGTGTACTACAACAACCAGAAATTTCCACAATTCCATAAATGAAGATTTTACATAACTCAGAACAATAGCTACGTGTACATAGTGTCAACAAAGGCATCAATCTCATATCCAAAACATTAAAAAACATGTCCAACTAACATGAGTAACTCATACATCATAACATCCAAATTTTCCCTCCTTCTCCAAATTGCTCTCAAGGAAATAACATCAACTTTGCACTTGCTCAAGCTTCAAGCTTCAAGCTTCATACTTCATCTTGGTTGATGGAGGGTTCAGTGATGGAGGGTCGGTCGGTGTTGTTTCTCTTTGTCTTGAAGTGCGAGAATGTCTACGATACTGATCTTGATGTGGCTATGAAAGGTATGATTTCGACTCTAAATAGATGGTTGAGAAGCTGCGATCTATAAAAATTCCCACGGGATCCACACCTCTAGTCTGGAATAAGATTCTTGAAATCCCTCTGAAATGTGGGTCTACATTCTCCGGGAAAGTGCGGTTCACATGGGAGAAAGACAAGGAAGGGATCACATGTCTCAAAGTGCCAGATGGGTGCTTGCATAGGGCTTTGGACAAAGCAAATCTTTCCCTTGTTGGTAAGTTTCTAGGCTCCAGACCTAACATTGATATTATTAGAAAATGGGCTATTAGAAAGTGGAAACCAAAAGGAGATCATGCATTACCATTATGTCGAGGGTTTTCTGGAAAAATTTAATCAATAGAATGATTTGGAATCGGTGCTTTTTGGAGGTCTGTGGTGCCTAGGAAATATGGGCCTCTTCCTAAAAATATGGTATCCTGGGTTTGATCTAAACATTGAGAATATCAACACCATCCCTATCTGGTGCAGACTCCCAGGACTTCCTCTTCAATTTTGGGATGATGAGATCCTGCTAAATATTGCTAGATCCCTCGGTGCTCTGATTGGTTTGGATGGGCCTACAAGAAATAGATCCAGACTGGCCTTTGCTAGATTCTGTATCTCTTCTAAAATGGAGCAGGAATTACTAGATCATATAAATTTGCACTCTAAGTATGGCATTTGGTGACAAAAGATTGATTATGAAAATTTTCATCTGCGATGCAAGAAATGTCATCACATAGGACATTTTTCTAGAAAATGCCCCAATAAGGAGGTCTCCCAAGAGGACTCAAAAAACATAAATGAAAATCTTGAAGGAGCCTCAGCTCAGATACAGGAAGTTGAGATTGAAGCGGAACCTGATCAGAGCCAAAATAAAGAAAAATCACTCAACCATGTTGAGTGGAACTATAAGAAGAAAGGTAAAATGGGGTTTAGAACTCTAATCGAAAACCTTAGGTGCCAGGAAACTATGGCACCCGAAAACTCCAGTGGCGACGTCACTTGGAGCACCCATAACCTCCAAAGAAGACATTGATATGTAAAACCCAGTTAAGGTGGTTTTGGAGGTTGATGAGCAAAAGGGTACAGTGAAAGTAAATATTATTTCTAAAGAGCCCGCTCAGTTAATGGAAGCTTAGACTGAAACCAAAGGAAGCTGAGATAGTTCAAGCCCGAACCCTCTCGTTCGGTATTAAGGAAATTTTGGATGAGGAAAAGGAAAATATGGATCCTGAAGATTCAATGCAGAAAAGTTCTAAAAGGGAGAACCCCATATCCAGCATCAATACAACAAATCCACAACTTGACATTAAGCAGGGAGAGAAAGAGGAGGGGGAAGTAACACCATTCAGAGAAAATATCCCTTATGAGATAGATCTGGAGCTAAATTCAGGATTCACAGAGGTCATCTCTAGGAAAAAGAAGAGAATGAAAGGATTTGAAAGGATCCCAAATTCGCTCTATAATGAAAAGAAGAAGAAGATGAAAACTGGGAAACTTCAACATCTAGAACCACTAAATCATCTACTAGAAGAATAGTAGACTTTGGAAGCAGTTCTAAAAGAGGAAGACCCTCAAAAAGGCTCTCAGATCCAAGAGAATGGAGGAAGATATTGCAGATGGCACTCATGTCGATTGAACCATCAAGTAATCCCAACACCTAAATTTTACAAATGAAGATCATCCCTTGGAACATTAGAGGACTAAATGGAAAATCCAAACAAAGAACAATCAAGGAGTTACGAGAGTCCAGTAGGCCTAGTATTTTTGCTTTTGCGAAACTAAGATGAACTCTAAAGTTAAAATTAGTAGACAAAATTTCAGGATACCTCCGACATGGTTGTTATGGACTCTCGGGTGCTTCGAGAGGTCCAGCTACATTTTAGGATAAAAGACAATATATTGAATGATTCTTGCTGAAACTAATAACCACCTTGCTATTAATTTTCATGTTATTGAGAATAATTGTGACTGGGTACTATCTAGTATCTATGCCCCTAATACGGTTGTTGGGAGGTGAAAACTTTGAATGATCTCAATATTTTCATAAGTTTGCATATTACTACCAATTGGCTTATTATGGGAGACTTCAATTATCCCCTAAACCTTGGTGAAAAATAAGGTGGAAACCAAAACTTCTCCACGGTATGGGTGAATTTGTTGAGTTTGTTGCTTGACCTTAATCTTATGGATGTGGATCTTCATGAAACCAGTTCACTAGACTATGAAGGTTGGGGAAAGACATAACTCAAGTGAGACTAGATAGATCTCTTTCTCTACTAGCTTTGGATTATTAACCGGTACTTTCATCTCACCTCTCTTCCCGAGTGGGTCGTACCACAATCTGATTGCTCTAAAACTCTTCAATTGGACTAAGCCCATCAGGAGTTCCTTAAAATTTTAAAAGATGTGGATGGAGCATGATGATATTCAAGATAGGATAAAGGAATGGTGGATCTGGGATGGTGAGGGCACTGCTCAGTATAGACTTATGCAGAAGCTTAAGAATGTCAAAAAATAGGTTAAAATCTGGAACAAAGAGGTTTTCGGAAATGTGTTTGTCCAAAAAAAGGAATTAAAACAAAAGCTTCAAGATCTTGAAATCAAGATGAACTTACAGGGGAGATCTCATGAAGATCAAGAAGTGGAAAAGAATATTCTTTCAGAGCTACATACGGTTTGTAGCAGAGAAGAATCCTTTTGGAGACTAAAATCAAGGGCCATTTGGCTGAAAGAAGGAGATAGGAACACAAAATTCTTTCATATGACCACCCTAAAGCATAGAGCATGCAATAGAATAATGGAAGTTGCTAAAGGCAATGGCACTGTTGTAAAAGACCCAAGGAGCATTAAAGAGGAAGCTCTCCAATTCTATGAAAAGCTACTTAATGAGAATAATACCATGAATGAAGAAGTTGTCTCTTTCATGTTGGAGGCTATCCCCCAAGATAAAATTGAAACCAATAGATTTCAGGACATCACTAAAGTTGTCACAATAGAAGAACTTCAAAAAGTAGTGTTCACTCTTGAAGGAGATAAGGCACCGGGCCCGGATGGGTTTTCGGTCAACTTTTTTCAAAAGTTTTGGGAAATATGCTCGGATGACCTTCTCAGGGTGGTGAATGAATTTTACAGAACTAGGGATCTATTGAAAGAGCTAAACAACACTCATATTGTTCTTGCTCCAAAAAAATGGATGCTAAAGATTTCAAAGACTTCAGACCTATCAGTCTAGTGAATGTGATTTACAGAATTTTTACCAAGATCATTGCTACTAGACTCCAATCTATCATGAATGATTTAATATCAAAGCAGCAGAGTGGATTCATCAAAGGTAGGATTATCTAGGATGGAGTTATTATGGTCCATGAGACTATCCACTCTATGGATAATAACAAAAAAGCTAACATGGTCCTTAAACTTGATATGAATAAAGCATTTGATAAAGTCTCCTGGACCTTTCTGGATAAGGTTCTGGCAAAATTTGGTTTTCAAACTAAATTCAGAAAAATTGTTAAGGCATGCATTACTACAGCCATATTTTCAGTGGTGGTAAATGGAGAACCGGTGGGATTTTTCAATAGTAGAAGGGGGCTAAGGCAAGGGGATCCCATATCCCCCTTGCTTTTCATTCTTATGGCAGACAGTCTTAGCAGAACAATTGATAAAGCAGTCATCGATGGATTGTTGAAAGGATCTAAGCCCACTTCCACTAATCAAACAACTTCTCATCAGCAATTTGTAGATGATACAATCCTTTTGTTAATGGATTCCATTCTTGAAGCTAAGGCTATAAAGTCTATCCTAAAAATTTATGAAATTGCTTCGAGGCAAGACATTAATTTTGATTAAAGCTCAATTTTCTTTTTAAACACCCCGAGGATAGGCATATCAAAATTTCTAAAATTTTACTGCTGCAAAATTAGTTCACTCCCACTACTTATTTGGGGCTCCCCTTGGTATGAAAAAAGTATCAATCGATGTCTGAATGCCCTTTTGAAAAGATTCCAAAAGAAAATGGCTAGGCTGGAAAAGAGCCATTCTTTCAAGTGTTTGGGAAATGCCTACTCATAAAAGTACTCTTGATTCTCCTATTTATATCACGTCACTCTAAAATATCCCTTTTTCTTTGAGAGAAAAAATTGAGAGGATTCAGAGGCACTTTCTTTGGCAGGGAATGGAGGATAAATTCAAATATCACTTGGTTGCTTGGGACCAAGTTTGTACTCCCAAAAAAATAGGAGGCTTGGGTATAAAAGATATCAGAAAAATGAATGAGGCTCTAATTGCAAAAATGGGATGGAGAATGCTCTCAGAGAACCAACCCTAGATTGAACTAATTAAAGCCAAATACCTTAATCAACAAGCAACTATATCTTTTCTTCAAGAAGAGAACCTTCCCTATGGCTCCATATTTTGGAATAATTTAGTTCAGACTAGGAATTTCATCAGGCATGGAAGCAAATGGAAAGTGGGGAATGACAGAGATATAAATTTTTGGGAAGATAAATGGACTAGCTGCAGCCTCATTGATAGATTTGGAGCACTCAAAGACAACCTTGAGTGTAAGTATGGTACTAGAATCATGGATTACATTGACAGGGATGGCAACAATAAGAAATGGAAAAAAATATCTGTGGATAGGGATGATCTGAACCACATGATGTCTTCATTACAAGAGCATTTGAATCTTATCCCCTTAATTCAAATGGATGTCAAGGATGAATTGGTCTAGAATAACTCTATTGATGGGGATTATTCTGTTAAAGTTGGATATAATTGTTTCTTTGAAACTATGTAGTGTGAGTTCAACTGGAGTAGGATTTGGATGGCTGAGCTCACACCAAAAATCAACTTTTTCTTTTGGCTGGTACTTAGGGATAGAATTCTTACCACTGATAACCTGATTAGAAAAGGTTTCATTATTCCAAATAGATGTCATTTACGTAAAAAAATCGAGGATATCAGGAACCTTTTAGTGCCTTTGTGAATATGCCACTAAAATATGGAATATTGCCTTTTCTAATTTCAAAGTTCTCTGGGCTGTGCCGAAGGACTTTATCTAGTTTTGGACCCAATGGAATCCCCCTTTTAAGCATTGTATTGTGAGAAGACTCTAGAAATTGGTTATGCCCCATATCATTTGGAGAATATGGAAGGACATAAATGACATCATTTTCAGAAACATTAAGCAACATCACAAGATCAGCTTTATGAAGATCACTAATGTTGTCAAAGAGAACATTGCCAGATTCAAACCCCCCAAGAACAAGAACTATCCTAAAAATGAAGAGCATATCTTGTCCAACTAGAAAATTGGAGTTGACAATATTCAGAATAGCACACGCCCTAATATTGATAGGTCTCTGATACATTGGCATCCTCCTGATCTTAACTGGCACAAATTGAACTTTGATGGGGCTTCTAAGGGTAATCCTAGGATTACTGGCGGGGGAGGAGTGATTCATGACCATAGAGGCAATCTGATTGCTGCCTATGCTGGTAAAATGGGGGTCCAAACTAACCATTATGTTGAAGCCTTGGCTGCTCTATGGGGGCTTAGAATAGCCCAGACTCAGAACATACAGAATATTATCCTGGAAGGAGACTCACTTAATATTATTAATCATCTTAATCAATCCTCGCCCCCTAGCTGGAATATCAAGGATTTCATCATGGAATCCATAAGCATCTGCCAAACCTTCAAAAATAGCCGTATTAGGCACACTTACAGGGAAGGTAACAAGGTTGCTGATGAATTGGCCAATTATGGCATAAATAATAATTTAACTATTTGGAATGATGCTATTTACATCCCTGAGAAGGTACAAATCAGCATTCAAGCATAAATTTATGGGCACTCAAGTGTGGAGTAAGGATAATGATGACTTGGAGTGGGCTTTAGTGAAGCTCAAAGATCGCACATGTGGGAACTACTCTCATCACTCCCAAAACATGTGTGGGATTCTAAATAATCGAGATAGACAGAAGCACAACGACATTCCATACAAAAATTAAAACAAGGATTTAGAAGGCAAGAAGGGCAAACACTACAGAGAGGTAAAAATGGGAGGATCCCATTTCATATTGAACCTTGCGGTGATCCGTATCGGAAGGAAAATGCAGAGCTCTGGAATCTCCTTAAGCAGGGCGGGATTACAAATTTCATCGATCGCATTCAAGGTCACGACTAGAGCATTTCAATTCAATTCGCCATGGATTGGAAGGACCGCAGAGTTGAGTATGGCGGACATAAAATTATAGTGAATGAAGAGCTTATTGCTGAAGCTACTGGTTTGGAGATGGAAGGCCTCCATTTCTTCAGCAAGAGAGTCAACAAAAAGGTGGAAGAGAAGAAATTTGTTGTTGAGGACGAGGTGTTGATGTTTGTTACAGCGGGGCTGCGGGTTAGTTCAATTCCACCACCCTTTGATGAGATAACCTACATGATGGTCATTACATATCTTTGGAAGGGAGGTATGTCACTGTCCCCACTAAGCATTTGGTTTTTCTAAACCACTTCCGTAGACAAATCACGGTCTGTTTCCCTCACTATCTCCTGAAATCTCTTGAACGCTCCATCTGGGAGTTCCAGAAGCATACATAGGCTACCCCTTTGCATCAAGGGCTTATTCTCTTGTTGCACAAGCTTTGCATTTCCAAATACCCTAGCCTCCCTTCCTCCCCCAGCATGACTCCTCTCCCTCCCTCCACTGACACCACCCCCACTCACATCCCTTCCACCACGACCCCCACTCTCATCACTTGCCACCAACCCCCACCCACATCCCTTCCACCATGACCCCCACTCTCATCACTGCCACCACCCCCCAAGCCTAATACCATAAAAAAAAGAAGAAGCTCAAGCTAGAAACCCCAATTTTGAGTAGAATCCTTCGCAGTAGCAAGGATATGGAAGTTACACAAAACTTGCTACACATAAGTAGTGTTGGCCATGAAGAGGCCTCACAAAATGAAGCAAATAGCACTATACAAAGACTGAATGACCTTGAAAAGGAGATGATGAAGCTGAAGGAGGAAGTGACGTAGCTTACCAAGCAAAAAGGGAAAAGGAAGATTGATGAGGGTACTGAGATAGATAACCAGCAAGTGGAGGACATCTATAAAAAGTTGAATTCCTTGGACAATCGAGTGGGAAGAGCCAAGGATCGCCATGAGCATAGTATGGAAATTTTTAATGCTATCAGTGATTTTTGGAACAACATGTTTCATACAGCATCAACGTATTGAGTGGGATTCCAGAGACTTTGTGGGGAATGGCCAAGGAGACCAGACAAACCTTGGCTAAGCTTGATACTAAGGACCCCACCCATATGACTATGGTGGCCCTCTTCACTTCTCTACAAACCATAAAATCTAAAATCACCAGAGAAGCTAAGAAGTAAGGTTGTTTTTTCACTACAGGCGTTGATCTTTTCTATCATTTTTGCTATTTTTTTGTTGTTTTCTAGCTTCATGGTTGCAGTGCTTTTCTGGTTTGCTCCTATGTAACTTTTTGGTTACGATTGATTTCAAATGCCTATTCTAGATGCTGATCCTTTTTTTGTTGATACTTTGATTGCTATATCTGGCTTTTTGGCCTTCTTTGTAAATAGGGTATAGTCCCTTCAAAACTATTTTCCATCAATAAAAAAAACTCATACATCATAACACCACAACCAAAACATCATAACAACTCTAGATACCTCCCAAGCATCAATCAAAAAGACACAAACAAATCTCTTATGCCTCCCTCAAGTGATAATAAATAAACAAAGTTTCCTTTTCACTTCCTAAAGAGGCCGGTTTCTCTATAGCCCTAAGCACATAGAGTCCAAATACGCCTAACCCAACTAACATAATAAATCATGGTTTGATAACCCACTAGTTATTTGTAACTCCTTGGGCGTACCCCATCAATGAACCGGGTCCATGGGTCCCACCATTCCATGGTGCATCCCACGACCCTATTCCACACATCACGACAATAAAACCAACATAGCAATACAATTCAAATGCTAAGTGGCAAAGTACAAGCCTTGGGAAAGGTGGTAAAATTTTAAAATTTAAAATAAGATCCAAATATGAGAAAAACAAATCGCCAAATAGACATAGTTAGTGCAAAAATCCACATGTTAGTACGAAAACCAAGGAAATGCCCAATATATAAAACATGACAATAAAGAAAACCGCTTTGGTCCTTACGCAGAAATAAATAAAAAGTTTAATTTACAAATAAAATACATATATAAGAATAACACATTACGATGACTATGTGGCCTTATATGGCCACCAAGAGGGGTACTCAACGAGTTGTTGGCACTTTCGAACATTGAGCCTCATCTTGTAAAATAACATAACCATAAGTACAACCTGTCATCCTCTCTATCTCGAATTATCCCGCCACCACTTGACAAGGCTAAACAAAGTCATAGCTACACTTAGGTTGTATCCATGAAACAACCACATAGTGAGAGAGGAAGAAGCACAGAGTCGTCAACTACGAAACCAAAGGTTGGCTTGAGTTACTAGCCCATGGTACAAAATTACTCACTCCAAACATAAAGTTTTGTCAATTTCCCTTAGGGTCAGTTAGTGTAAGGTTCACGACATAACATGTAACTACATCACTAACACAATGGTGGTTCACACACATTAACCATAGCGTCTTACACATGGTACCATTTACAAAGTAAATCACATACATTACATTCACGGTTTATTGTTGGCGTAGCGGTGATTAACACATGAGATCCCTCTCACCATCAGTTCGAGATTTTGGTGTGATGGAAAACCGTACATGGTATTAAAGCTGCACAACATGCCGTCACACAAAAATCTTGAACTCGATGGTGGAGAGAGATCTCATCATCTTAAATAGCTATAATCCACCACCTTACCACATGTTGCACCCAAAGTGCAATCAGCATGTTATAGGGATCATATACTCACCATATGTCCCTAAATCGTGACATAGATCATTACATATTACATGAATTATAATTATGATGAGCCAGGGATAATTTTAGTTGTGAATATTCGTAATATGGTGAATATTCCACTTTTGAAAATTTTGAAAAGGTGAATTTTTTGGCATGGGTCACTAACATGTTCATCTAAAAATTACAGCTTTAATTTTTTAGAATTGACTTGCTACCGTTGAAACTATCCCCTATATAATCCTAGATTATTCGCTAGGTAGAACACTACTAGCTCACTTAGAGCACACAGGGGCATATGTATTATCAAGTATAGTAAACATGCGATAGGAGGGTGGATACTACTGAGATGCACAAAGAGAGTTTGTTGACTTATGACAGGAGAGTTTGTTGATGCGCGATAGGAGTGCGAGAGGAAGTAGACGTGCAATAAACAGTTTTGATGTGCCACACAAAGATTTAGTTGTCGCGGGACCAGATGGCGAGGCTACGAGATGCGTGACATGAAGATTTCTGTCACGCATTAACTAGGTAGTTGAAGCACGATAGGAAATATATGTCACGCGTCTTTAGCCTTCTGTCACACCACTTAAAAATCAGGTGAAAATTTTGTTTATCGAGACCCCCAAAAAATTTACCTTCCCGCGAAACCGGTTACGAGGATATTCACTAGGTATTTTCCACCTCCAATTTCTAAGAGGTCTCTTAAAATGAACCCTGTGATGAGCACAATTACAACATATAGTCAACTCCCATATAACATGGGGACACACACATTTCTATACAAATGATAATGACATCATTATGAAGTCCAGTTCACTACAAATCAACCTTATCGTACCACATATCAACACAAACACACATAAAAGATGGTACATCACACTCGAATTCTTATTGAATTCATGGAAAGGAGAGAGAATACCCTCATCCCCAACACATCAACATGCCAATAGTTACGCACTAAGTGACATACACAACATGTGCACTCATAATATCACAATCACGAAATAGTTCGCATCGTGCTTATATCAAATTACTCTTCCAATATCCACCATCATCATCACGACACCATCACAACCGAAATCTATCCCAGACGTTCAAGATCATGAACCTCTACTCTGATACCAAGTGTAATGCCTACAAAACACAATGCAAAAGAAATGGAAAGGTCAGGTAATTTTTTTTAAAATTCTAAATGACACCACAAGAGATCACAATGGGCCAGAACCACTCACGATAGGTTGGTGAAAACATTTACCACATAAGCAACAAGGAATCATACCACACCCATCATGAACAATTTACTATTCTCTTCACAAGGTAGAATGTAATAGTCTAACCACAATACATACTTACGATTAAGGAAATCCCAGAGTGTAAAATATTTTAAGGTTATGTATTTACTAAAAATGTCTTTAAAACTTGACTTTACGATCTAGAAGATTCATGATCTGATTTGCACAATTCTCCTTACAAAGGTGAACGTATTTCTTTTATCCTAAAGACTAATTTTCTTAAGATCATGTTTTTAGAGAGAGGATCATCTATAATATTTCAATAAATTTCTTAATTCATTTGATTAAAAGGACATTTTCCATTTCTCACAAGGTTAATTAAACATACTCTAGATACGAATCTTGTTTCCTACCTCCATTGCACAAGGTGACGAGAGAAAGCTCCAGTTGAGGGGAAAGTACCGTTTATTTTGAAACTACCACCTCCTTGTGCAAGGATCAAATGTCTAAAAAAAATGAGAAGATTACAAAGCACCTTGGAAGAAGTTAGGGGAAGAAGGTCGAGTTGGGTTCATCTTTAAGTTATCATAAGTTATTAACCAGGATTTTATTGGGTTAAGAATCTATCAATAATGATTAAAGGTTTCACTTAGGCTTCTTTCGGTGAGATTGAAAAAAATATACAAATTATGTTTTCAATAGGTGTGATAGATTAAACGGTTTCTAATCGATATTCTCCTACTTATTATGAATTTACCATCTTCCAAAACCTAATCATTGATTTCACCTTAAGATCATCCTAGAATTAATCATAAAAGGATAATGTTCATAAGTTTAGCTAGGGGTAGCAAGGTATATAATTTTTTTTTACAAAATATAGTTTCTTCTTTGATCACTTAAAGACTCAAATGTTATCAAGTAGATCAAAACTACATTAATTTATTCATATCTATATATTTATATTTATTTGAACTTTTATGAGGATCATCCATCCATTTTATTATGCTTAAAATTGCATTATTACTATGTCCAAGAAGGGTTTACAACGCAATATGTTATCTCAAGATAAAATTTACCATTACTCTTTTGTGAAAAATATACATAGTTACATCGACTCTTTGCAATACGACACACAACCCAAAGGGACAAAAAAGTTTCTATAGAACTATGACTAGGGAGAAAAGAGATTAACAACATTGATCAAACAACACTATATTATTCTTATAATTTCTATAATCCATTCAAACCACTCATAACAATGTGGTGATCCAATTTTTTATATTTTCCATGATAGAAAAACAAGTCAAGTTTTCAAAATTTAAGACAACATTACTCCGAATACATTATACTAAGACAACTGACCCTCTTAAAAATTTCCACGGGAACCTTTCCGAGTTTTACAACATAAAAATATTCATACAAAAGAGCTTCATAACCTACATTAATGCAATATTCTATAATAATTTCCCTCATCTACTCAAATAAGCCATCTGCAAAAATTAATAACCTAAGTCAGTTCGCAAGAACTGAGTAAGATAAGACTACACATAGCAACAATAAGCTACTATCTAACAATATCAAGAAAGGAAACATTCTATTCCAAGAATTGGATCGAAGCTCTAAATACTAACAAATCCTTAAGTTATAATAAAATTTCCACCATGCCAATCTAAGAAGAAATTATTATACTTCAGTTATTAACATTCTCTCAAAAGAAATGAAAGTTTAACAATCATTTGGGAAGGGACCATTAGGTGATAAGTTAGAAATAAATATTCTAATGTAATGGGGTTTCCATTGAATAAACAATTAGGTTATAAGATTGAGAATTGATATTCAAACCAAAAATCTAAAATCATCAAAAGGTACCAAAATCACAAGCTACGATACTAAATTTCTAAAATGAAAAAATTGAACAATTAATCCAAGAGGAACCACGAGATTCAAATGTTAAACACAAAATTTGAGTGTATTAAAATTTTGATCATGTAATCATATAGATTATATGATTGAAATCTAATACATGACCACCACTCAAAATTTTTTAAAAGGAAGGCAAATAAATACTAGTTTTGTCCATTGACTCCAGGAATTTCACAATCATTCAAGAAGAGGCCAATGCCCTTATAGGCTAGTAACAACAAGTCGAGTAAAATAAATTTTGTTATACAAGTTAACATTTTAAACAACAATCCATGTTTTATAACACTATGGATTTCCAAACCACCTCACTAAGTATATAGTTTTGGTTTAAAACAAGGTGGATAACCCCTTTCCATGATAACTTCTTTTAAAGTACCCCTCGTTAACATATTCAAACCATTCTAAAAAAAATTGCATTTACATGTATCACCAAATGCCATTATCTTAACATCAACTTCAATTATAAATCAACAATGCATATATATATATACCCCAAATGTCCTAATGATCTTAACAATACTATAATAAGTCAACAAGATATCAACATACATACGTCATCCAAATGTCAATAAAATCAGCTAGATTCACCATTATATATACCACCAAGAGTCATCATGAATTAAAATTAAGCAAAGGTAGTTCTGACAAAAAAAAGAGTACTATCCATAAATACACACATGTAAATTCAAATCTTGGTAAAAAAATTCGTTGTGGTTTAAGCTTCATAAGAGAGCGGTCAAAGTTCTCCTTAAGGAAAAACTGTAAATGTCTTGGATCTATACCGATGATCATCGGGCAATTGAGTAAAAAGTCTACTATCTTAATCAATTATGCGGGAATCATCAGGTACAAATAAACTAGTAATCTATTTACCTTAGTCAAGATACTCTTTCCAAGCATAAATCTAACCACTGAAGTCAACCACATATACATTTTTGTAAACCTATAGGATGGATTAAATATCGAAGGGACCACTTACTTAGTTTGAGAAAAGAGGACATGGAGGTCCAACACACCTTGAACTTCACCACTCAAGGTTCAGCACATCAAAGAAACAATGGACATTTCGTAATTATGGCCATAACCCAAACAGAGTGATTAAGTTTCCATAAAATTATATTCTCTCCCAACCCAAATCGGGTTCAATCTAGTGGTTTTCTAGTAAAGTATAGTTTCATAACCCATTTGAAGCGTGCTCAACATGCCCGAAAGAAAAATCATATATAAAATAGTAAGCTCATGAAGAGCAAGAGGTTTATAGTTCTGATATGCTTTCCTTCACCTGACAAAATTTACTATCTATAAAAACTTAATAACCTTTTTCGAGTCGAATAAATGCGATTAAAAATGGTAGAAGGTCATTTACTAAAGCATGAAAACACAACATCCATCGTAGGAGGAAAATAAATCTATGTTGTACAATATTACACTCACAAACTATTATTGCTTCAAGACAAGCACCAAATAGACTTGAGAGAAAAGAGAGATTTACCACAAGGTGTCCAAACCCACAAAAAAAGTACCGAAGACAAACAAATTTTAGGGAAAAGAAGGTTCTATTTCATGATATTTTTAAATATTAGCAATGGTAGCAATGGTACATTTATCTTGCCTGTTTCTCCATCTTTTACAAGTCACCAAAACACCTCTCGAGCTATAAAAACACTCCTCAAGTCAAATCTCATCTCTTCTATAACAGTTAGGCGCTAAAACCAAACTCACTCCCACGTTGGAATAGGTAGGGAGCTCCAAAACAACGAGCTGCATCTAACTGAAGAAATGTGGTCTCAAGGACTATAATGATTTGTAGTATAGTCAAAAAATGGGTTTAAAGAAAAATTCCCACGACCTCCAAAGCAAAACACATGGAAAGGAGGAAGGCCAAACTCTACAACCTTACAAACATACATCCCAACGTGCATCAAAATGAGACGGTTAGAGCAGGGCAAGGAAATCCATCGAAGCACAATGGAAATCATATTTTTGTTAGATGTAGAATCATATGCTTCAAAACCCACGTATCTGAAAGTGTGGAAGCATCCACAAGGAAGGAAAACTATTTAAAAATTGCCTCAAAGTGATGTGGTCTCAAGAAATGCCATGATTGTAGGAAATTCAAAAAAGGAGACTTCAACATGGCTTTTCCATCGATTTATCCCTTTCCATTAAATTCATAGCCAACACTAAATAGGAGATCTTACATAGGTATGGACATCCATCCCAACATAAGGAGATAAGCCTTTTCCATGTTTCGAGATGGAGGTCATGGGAGGAATGTATGCACGGGCATAGAAAGGCTTGTGACTAGGAGGGAGAATATTATAGCAAAAATATTGAAAGAAAAAACCATTCGGCGCCCAAAAAACAATAACTTTTAGTGGGTGGAGCCATTTCTTCAGGACAAACCGCTTTGCTAGGGAGGATCGGGGGAGTAGAAGTAGATTCGGTGGAAGAAACAATACATCCAACTTAATTTTGCAATATAAAAGGTCATCCATGGAGATCAAGTCCATCAGGTGGAATTGGGGGTAGGTAAAAAATTTCAATTTTTTTTTCATTCCTTTCAAATCTTAGCGCCACCAACCAAAGCAACTCCTTCCTATTCAAGCCAAGGATAGATATATGGGGGGAAAGAATCAAAAATTAATTTAAACATAGCTTAAAAATAATATTAGTTACCTTAAAAAAAAATACGCCCCAACACTTTCAAATGGTTTCGACCTTCCTTTAGAGCTAAACCACAAAAGCGTCATTACATAATCTAATAAAATGAGACTACGAGAAGCCCCTAAAAAAATTGTAAAAGAAGCTATGAATACCCACAACAATTAGGGCATTATTGATGACACCGAATGGGGAATTACATTCTCCTCCCCTTAAGAAAGCATCGTCCTCGATGTGACATAACACTAAAGGAAGTAAAGGGGGTAAGGAACAAGGAAAAAAATATGAAATTACACCCTATGGTTAAAATTTTAGTTGTTAAATCGCGACCAATGGGGTAGCCTTAGAAATTTTTTGACAGAATGATTAAATTTCAAAGTTTTGTGAAGATTGAAATTCCCTCTTATTCATTATTTATTTAGTGTCTTTCCATTTACATTATTCCTAATTCAAGTTTGTTGAAATTTCATTATTGTAGAGTTTTAGTTTATTCATTCTTACGGGTCTTTGAACATGAACTATTATCACAACACCCTACTGAGGGTCATACACATAGTAATGATTCCACAAGAATAATTTTACATTATTTCATGATGGTACCACACCACAGATCTTAACCAAATTATGGAATAGAACATGCACAATCCACATAACATAGTACTTGTCACACATGTGTGGTGACGTATAAATACCCAAACAAAAGTGTACTAAAAAACCACACATTTCCACAATTCCATAGATGATGATTTCACATAACTTAGACTAATAGGTACGGTACATAGTGTTATCAAGGGCATCAATGCCATATCCACAACATCACAAAACATGTCCAACTAACACATACACAGAGTAACTCATACATTATAACATCACAACCAAAACATCATAACAACTTTGGATACCTCCCAAGCATTAATCACACAAACACAGAGACACAAATCTCTTATGTCTCCCTCAAGTCTCTTATGCCTCCCTCGAAGTAATAATAAATAAATAAATTTTACTTTTCACCCCCAAAGAGGTCGATTTCTTTATAGCCCTAGGCACATAGAGTCAGACACCCCTAACCCAAATGACATAATAACATGGTTTGGCAACCCACTAGTTATCTATAACTCCTTATGGCATACCCCATATAATGAAGCGGTTCCATAGGTCCCACCATTCCATGGTGCATCCCATGACCCTATTCCACACATCATGAAAAAGAACCAACATAGCAATCCGATTCAAATGCAAAGTGGTAAAGTACAAGCCTTGGTCAAGGCGGTAAAATTTTAAAATTTAAAAGAAGATCCAAATTTTAGGGAAAAGAAAGTTCTATTTCATGATATTTTTAAATCTGGTAGCATGGTAGATTTATCTTTCTTGTTTCTCTAGCTTCTACAAGTCACCAAAACACCTCTCGAGCCTCTGTAAAACAAAAACACCTGCTCGAGTCAAATCTTATGTCTTCCACTAGTTAGGCGCTAAAACTAGACTCACTCCCATGTTGGCATAGCCGGGGAGCTCCAAAACCTCGAAGCTACATCTAATCTAGAAATGTGGTCTCAAGGACTATGATGATTTGCGGTATAGTCGAAAAATGGGTTTAAATAAAAATCCCATGAACTCCAAAACAAAACACATTGACAGGAGGAAGGCCAAACACCACAACCTTACAAACATACACCCAACCAGTCAAAATGAGATGGTTAGAGCGGGGCATAGAAATCCATTAAAGCATAATGGAAATCATATTTTTGTCAGATGTAGAATCATGTGCTTCAAAACCCACGTATGTAAAGTGTGGAAGCATCCACAAGGAAGGAAAATAGTTTTAAAAATGTCTCAAATTGATGTGGTCTCAAGGAATGCCATGACTATAGGAAATTCAAAAAAGAGACTCAACATGGATTTTCTTAGTTCTACCTCTTGATTAAATGCACAACCAACACTAAATAGGAGATCTTTGACATAGGTATGGATGTCCATCCCAGCATAAGGAGAAGAGCCTTTTCCATGTTTTAGATGGAGGCATCATGGGAGGAATATATGCAGGGCATAGAAGGTATGTGACCAGGAGGAAGAAGATTATAGAAAAAAATTGAAAGAGAAAACCATTCGGTGCCCAACAACAATAAATTTTGGTGGGTGGAGCCATTTGCTAGGACAAGCCACTACTAGGGAGGATGAGGGAGTAGGCAGATTTGGTGGAAGAAACAATACATCCAACTTAATTTTGCAATATAAAAGGTCATGCATGGAGATCAGGTCCATCAAGGTGGAATTGGGGGTAGGTAAAAAATTTCAAAAAAAATATTTTTTTCATTCCTTTCAAATCTTGGCGCCACCAACCAAAGCACCTCCTTCCTATTCAAGCCAAGGCATAGATATATGGGGGGAAGAATCAACAATTAATTTAAACTTAGCTTAAAATAATATTAGTTACCTTAAAAAAATATGCCCTAAACACTTTGGAATGGTTTCACCTTCCTTTAGAGCTAAACCACAAAGCATCATTACAAAATCTAATAAAATGAGACTACGAGAAGCCCCTAAAAAAATTGTAAAAGAAGCTATGAATACCCACAACAATTAGAGGGCATTATTGATGACATCGAATGGGGAATTACATTCTCCTCCCCTTAAGAAAGCATCATCCTCGATGCGACATAACACTAAAGGAAGGAAAGGGGGTAAGCAACAAGGAAAAAAAGATGAAATTACACCCTATGGTTAAAATTTTAGTCATTAAAGCATGACCACGGGTAGCCTTAGAAACATTTTGATAGAATGTTTAACTTTCAAAGTTTTGTGAAGATTGGCAGTTCCCTCTTATTCATTATTTAATTAGTCTCTTTCCATTTACATTATTCCTAATTCAAGTTCTTTGAAATTTCATTATTGTAGAGTTTTAGTTTATTCATTCTTGTGGGTGCCCAACATGAACTATTATCACAACACCCTACCAGGTCATACACAATAGTAATGATTCACAAGAATAATTTTACATTATTTCATGATGGTACCACACCACAAGAGCTTAACAAATTATGGAATAGAACATGCATAATCCACATAACATAGTACTTGTCACACATCTATGACTGACGTATAAAATACCCGAACAAAAGTGTACTACAAAAACCACACATTTCCACAATTCCATAGATGATGATTTCACATAACTTAGAATAATAACTACAGGTACATAGTGTTAACAAGGGCATCAATGCCATATCCACAACATCACAAAACATATCCAACTAACATGAGTAACACATACATCATAACACCACAACCAAAACATCATAACAACTTTGCATACCTCCCAAAGCATCAATCACACACACACAAAAAAATCTCTTATGTCTCCCTCAAGTCTATTATGCCTCCCTCAAGTATCTTATAAGTAATAATAAATAAATAAATTTTCCTTTTTACTCCCTAAAGAGGTCGGTTTCTCTATAGCCCTAGGCACATAGAGTCCAGACACCACTAACCCAAATGACATAATAACCCATGGTTTGGCAACCCACTAGTTATCTGTAACTCCCTATGGCATACCCCCATACAATGAAGCGTCCATAGGTCACACCATTACATGGTGCATCCCTTGACCCTATTCCACACATCACGACAATAGAACCAATATAGCAATCTGATTCAAATGCAAAGTGGAAAAGTACAAGCCTTGGGCAAGGCGGTAAAATTTTAAAATTTAAAAGAAGATCCAAATCCAAGAAAAAAAATGGCTAGATAGACATAGTTAGTGCGAAAATTTGCATGTTAGTACCACAAACCAAGGAAATGCCCAAAATATACAACATGGAAATCAAGAAAACTGTTGGTCCTTGCAGAAATTAAAAAAAATTTCATTTACAAATAAAATACACATATAAGAATAACACATTACGGTGACTTTTTTCCTTATCTTGCCACCACGTGGGTACTCAACGCATTGCTTTGGTACTCGGGACATCGACCCTCATTTTGTAAAATAAAATAAAAATAGTACAACTGTCATCCTCTCTATCTGAATCATCCCACCACCACTTTCACAACACTAAACATAGTCATAGCTACACTTAGGTTACATCCATACAACAACCACATAGAGAGAGAGAATAAGCACAGGTCGGCATCTATGGAACCGAAGGTCATCTCGCGTTATTAACTCATGGTACACAATTCCTCACTCCAAACATACACTTTTACCGATTTCCCTTAGGGTCGATTAGTGTAAGGTTCATGACATACTATGTAACTACATCACTAAAAGAATGGTGGTTCACACACATTAACCAAAGTGTCATCTTCATGGTACCAATACAAGGTAAATCACATACATTACATTTATGTTTTACAACTCATCACCTTACCACATGTTGTACCCCAAGTGTAATCATTATACGATAGGGATCATATACTCACCATATGTGCCTAAATCATGACATGAATCATTACATATTACATGAATTATAATTATGATGAGCACAATTACAACATACAATCAACTTCCATATAACATGGGGACACACACATTTCTATACAAATTATAATGACATCATTATGAAGTCCAGTTCACTACAAAACCTTGTCATACCACATATCAGCAAAATGACACATAACAAGATGGTACATCACACTCAATTCTTATTGAATTCATGGAAAGGAGAGGGAATTCCCTCATCCCCAAAAAATAATCAACATGCCAATAGTTACACACTAAGTGACATACATAACATGTGTGCTCATAATATCACAATTACGACATAGGTCACATCACGCTTAATATCACATTACTCTTCCAATATCCACCACCATCACGCAACACCATCACAACTCCAATCTCTCCCAAAGGTTTGAGAGCATGAACCTCTGCTCTAATACCAAGTGTAATTCCCGAAAACACACACACACGAAAGATTTGGGAAGGTCGGTAAATTTTTTTTTTGAATTCTAAACGACACCACAAGAGATCACAATGGGCCACAACTACTCATGATAGGTTGGTCAAAACATTGACCACATAAGCAACAAGGAATCATACCACACCCATCACAAATAATTTACTATTCTCTTTGACAAGGCACAATGTAATAGTCTAACCACAATACACAATTATAGTTAAGGACATCCCATGGTGTAAAATATTTTAAGGTTATGTATTTACTAAAAATGTCTTTCAAACTTGACTTTACGATCTAGAAGATTCATGATCTGATTTGCACAATTCTCCTTACAAAGGTGAACTTCTTTCTTTTATCCTAAAGACTAATTATCTTAAGATCATGTTTTCAGAAAGAGGATCATCTATAATATGTCAATAACTTTCTTAATTCATTTGATTAAAAGAACATTTTCCATTTCTCACAAGGTTATTTAAACATACTCAAGCTACTGAATCTTGTTTCCTACCTCCATTGCACAAGGTGATGAGTGAAAGCTCCAGTTGAGGGAAAGTACCATTTAGTTTCGGAACTACCACCTCCTTGTGCAAGGATCAAACATTTAACAACAAAAGAGAATATTACAAAGCACTTTGGAAGAAGTTAGGGAAGAAGATCGAATTGGATTCATCTTTAATATCTCATTAGTTATTAACAAGGATTTTATTGGGCTAAGAATCTATCAATAATGATTAAAGGTTTCACTTAGGCTTCTCTTGATGAGATTGACAAAATATACAAATTATGTTTTCAATGGGTGAGATAGATTGAATGGTTTCTAATCAATCTCCTCCTACTTATTATGACTGTATTATCTTCCAAAATGTAATCATTTATTTCACCTTAAGATCATTTTAAGAATTCACCATAAAGGATAATGTTCATTAGTTTAGCTAGGGGTAACAAGGTATATAATTATTTTTTTACAAAAGATAGTTTCCTCTTTGATCACTTAAGGACTCAAATGTTATCAAGTAGATCATAGCTACATTAATTTATTCATATCTATATATATATATTATTTTATTTTAAATTTTATAAGGATCATCCACCCATTTTATTATGCTTAAAATTGCATTGTTACTATGTCCAAGAAGAGTTTACAACACAACATGTTATCTCAAGAGAAAAGTTTACCATTACTCTTTTGTGAAAACTATACATGGTTACATCAACTCTTTGCAACATGACACACAACCCAAAGGACAAAAAAATTATATAGAACTATGACTAGGGAGCAAGAGATTAACAACATTGATCAACCAACACTATACTATTCTTAGAATTTCTATAATCCATTAAAACAACTCATAACAATGCGGTGATCCAATTTTTTATATTTTCCATGATAGAAAAACAAGCCAAGGTTTCAAAAGTTAAGACAACATTACTCCACAATACATTATACTAAGACATTGACCCTCTTCTAAAATTTCCACGGGACCCTTTCCAGAGTTTTACAACATAAAAAGTATTCGTACAAAAGAACTTCACAACCAAGATTGATGCAATATTCTACAAGTCTTTCCCTCATCTACTCACATAATCCATCTACAACAATTAATAACCTGAGTCGGTTCACGAGAACTAAGAAAGATAAGACTACACATAGCAACAATAAACTACTATCTAACAATATCAAGAAAGGAAACATTTTATTCCAAGAATTGGATCGAAGCTCTAAATACTAACAACTCCTTAAGTTATAATAAAATTTCCACCATGCCAATCTAAGAAGAAAGTCTTATACTTCAGTTATGAACATTATCTCAAAGCAATGAAAGTTTAACAATCATTTGAGAAGACACCATTGACCTAATAAGTTAGAAACAAACAGTCTAGTGTAATGGGGTTTCCATCGAATAAACAATTAGGTTATAAGATTGAGAACTTATATTCAAACCAACAATCTAAAATCATCAAAAGGTACCAAAAGCATAGGCTACGATACTAAATTTCTAAAATTAAAAAATTGAACAATTAATCCAAGCGAAAGCACATGATTTAAAGGTTAAACAAAAAATTTGAGTGTATTAAAATTTCAATCATGTAATCATATAGATTATATGATTGAAATCTAATACATGACCACCACTCAACATTGTTTAAAAGGAAGGCAAATAAATACTATTTTTGGCCATTGACTCCAAGGAATTTCACAATCATTTAAGAAGAGGCCACTGCCCTTATAGGCTAGTAATGAACAAGCGAGAGTAAAAGAGAGTTCCATCCATCATACAAGTTAACATTTTAAACATCAATCCAAGTTTTATAACACTATGGATTTCCAAACCTCCTCACTAAGTCTATAGTTTCGGTTTAAAATAAAGTGGATCACCCCTTTCCATCACAAGTTCTTTTAAAGTACCCCTCATTAACATATTCAAACCATTCTAAAAATAAAATTGCATTTACATGTATCACCAAATGCCATTATCTTAACATCAACTTCAATTATAAATCAACAATGCATCTATATATATAAATACCCCCAAATGTCCCTAATGATCTTAACAATTCTATCATAAGTCAACAAGATATCAACATACATACGTCATCCAAATGTCAATAAAATCAGCTAGATGCACCATTATATATACCACCAAGAGTCATCATGAATTAAAATTAAGCCAAGGTAGTTCTAAATAAAATACACACATATAACTTCAACTATCCATAAATACACACATGTAACTTCAAATCTCGGTGAAAAAATTTTCGTTGCGGTTTAAGCTTCATAAGGAATGGTCAAAGTACCCCTTAAGGAAAACCTTAAGTGTCTTGGACCTATACTGATGATCATCAGGCAATTGGGTAAAATTCTAGTATCATAATCAATTATGCAGGAATAATCAAGGTGCAAAAAAACTAGTAATCCGGGTACCTTAGCTAAGATACTCCCTCCAAGCATAAATCTAACCACAGAATTCAACCACACATAAAGTTTTGTAAACCTACAAGATGGATTGAATATCGA
This sequence comes from Taxus wallichiana var. yunnanensis, assembly GCA_018340775.1. Lineage (NCBI taxonomy): Eukaryota > Viridiplantae > Streptophyta > Pinopsida > Cupressales > Taxaceae > Taxus > Taxus wallichiana. The sequence continues at coordinate 141,166,845 of CM031238.1, forward strand.
AGGGACCACTTACTTAGTCCAAGAAAAGTGAACATGGAGGTCCAACGAACCTCGACAACTTCACCACTCAAGGTTGGGCACATCAAAGAAACAATGGACATTTCATAATTATTTCCATAACCCAAAAGGGTGATTAAGTGTCCATAACACTATATTCTCTCCAACCTGGATCGGTTCAATCTAGTGGATGTCCGCTAAAGTAAAGTTTTCATAACCAATGTGAATTGTGCTCAACATATCTAGGAAAAAATCAAATCTAAAATAGTAAGCTCATATGAAGAGCAAGAGGTTATAGTTATAATAGGATTGCATTCACCACAACATTTACTAGTTATAAAAACTTAATAACCTTGTTACTCAATCAAATAAATGTAGTTAAAAATGGTAGAAGGTTGTTTACTCAAGCATGAAAATGCAACAACCAGCGTATGAGGAAAATAAATCTATGTTGTACAATATTACACTGGCAAAATATTATTGCTAAAATAAGAAGACTTCAAGAGGAATGAAGAGATTTACCAACAAGGCATCCAAACCCACAACAAAAGTAGCAGAGACAAATAAATTTTAGGGAAAAGAAGGTTCTATTTCATGATATTTTTAAATCTTAGCAATTGTAGCAATGGTAGATTTATCTTGCTTGTTTCTCCAGCTTCTACAAGTCACAAAAATACCTCTCAGGCCTGCAACAACACTCCTCGGTCAAATATCATCTCTTACACTAGTTGGGTGCTAAAACAACACTCACTCCCACGTTGGAATAGGTAAGGAGCTCCAAAACCATGATATGGATCTGAATGAAGAAATGAGGTCTCAAGGACTGCAATGATTTGCAGTATAGTCACAAAATGGGTTTAAAGAAAAATCCGAGGAACTCCAAAACAAAGCACATTGACAGGAGGAAGGCCAAACTTCACAACCTTCCAAATATACACCCATCCAGTGTCAAAAAGGACGGTTAGAGTGAGGGCAAGACATCTATCGAAGCACAATGGAAATCAGATTTTTGTCAAATGTAGAAGCTTGTGCTTCAAAAGCCATGTATGTAAAGTGTGGAAGCATCCATGAGGCAGGAAAATAGTTGACAAAATGCGTTAAAGTGATGTGGTCTCAAGGAATGCCACGACTGCAGGAAATGCACAAAAGGAGACTTTAACACGACTTTTCTCAGTTCACCCTTGCCAGCAAATGCGTAGCCAAAACTAAATAGGAGCTTTGACACAGGTATGGACGTCCATCCCAGTATAAGGAGAATAGTCTTCCCACATTTCAGATGTAGGCACCATGGGAGGAATGTATGCAAGGAAGAGAAGTTATGACCAGGAGGGAGAAGATTCTTGTAAAATCCTTAAAGAGAAAACCATTCGGCACCCAGTAGTAATAAATTTTGGTGGGTGGAGTCATGTGCTAGGAAAGGCCGCTTGCCAGAGAGGATGAGGGAGTAGGCAGAGTCAGTGAAAGCAACAATACATCCAACTTAATTTTGTAGTACAAAAGGCCATGAGTGGAGATCAGGTCTGTCAAGGTGGAATTCGGGGTAGGTAAAAATTTCAAACAAAATTCATTTTTGCATTCCTTTCCAAGTTTGGCGCCACCAAACCAAAGCAAATCCTTCCTACACAAGCCAAGGCTATATATATAGGGGGAAGAATCAACAATTAATTTAAACTTAGCTTAAAAATAATATTAGTTATCTTAAAAAATATGCCCTAACACTTTGGAATGGTTTCGACCTTCCTTTAGAGCTAAAACACCAAAGCATCATTACACAACCTAATAAAACGAGACTACGAGAAGCTCCTAAAAAAATTCGTAAAAGAAGCTATTAAGACCCACAACAACTAGAGGGCATTAATGACGACACTGAATGGGACATTACACCATTCAAGAACCAGTTTAAGTAAGGCTCCACATATGATGTAAATCACAAAGGCTCCATTGTCGCTGAGGCTAATTTCATGTGGCAGTTGATTTTAGTGTTAGTGGTCCTTCCTGCAGCTATAACATATTATTTATGGTAAAAAAATAATTGATACTACCCGCTACACAGCCCTCCATGCAAAAATCCCACAAAAGATTCAAATGGTCATAAATATGAGCGGGAGATCCAAAATCCAAATCCAAATCAAGCTCAGGGTTGGAAAATCATGATAAGGGCATAACATCATAGGCATCAGGAGGAACATATCAACTATATCATGTGTTCTAGTATTTCAAGAGCTCGCCAATGCCACTTAGTCACAGAATGGGTCATCCACATCCTCGCATTTTAGACAACAAGAAATGGATATAGTTGTTACATATATATGTGGTTTTGTTGGTCCAATGCTACATTTAGGTACTTAGGAGTTTGAATTATTAAATTTGTTACTTTAGGATTACTTAGTGGGACCCTCCAACAAAAAATTTGCTAGTCAAACCATAACATCGGTGTTAAATAAGTGGCCAATTTTTTTTTGAGATAACTATCTATTTGTCCAATAAGAAATGTATATTAATTTTTAATTGATTAAAACATTTGATTGCACTCACTGTGTTGTGTCTGGGGTCAGGCATTTGCCTTCAAAAATATCATATATATTTCATAATCCTCAAGGCTTTGCCTTTTTCAAGTAAGACAAACAAAATGACTAAGCAAGATATGTACGCAAAGTATTTGACAAAATGACTGAACAAGATACATCTTGTTTAATATGATCATGAGTTAAGGAATGAGTTTCCTAACGAGACATTGATATTGTTTCACCAATTACAAGCTACAGATTGGTACACCATTCTCAACATTCTACCAACCTATACATTGCAAATTTTGTTGCGACAGTACTTGGCTGCATGGCTGTTCTTGTATTAATGGTAGTCTCTTATTTAAGGAATTATATAATTATTATTTAAGTTTATATAAGTAGCTTGGAGTAGGCAACATCTCCATTATTCTCTATTAAAAGTTTATATCCACTCTAATTTTTGAACCACTACCCTCACTTTCAGTACCTTTGTCGTTGGGTTCCTATCTATGAAATCCACAAAAAACAATTCAGGACAGCCAAAGATAGATTATGAATCATAGAAAATAAAGCCTGTCCAGGGATGGCAATTTGGAAAGTAAAGGTGAGCTATCTCTCTTCCTGGAAACCAAGTATGGGTAGAGCTTCATTATTTTGACGTGACAGGTAATCGCCGCCCCGTGAGCGTAACGCAATTAGCTAATTGAAAATTCTATGTCTTCTTGAGTTGTGTTGTCCACAGCAATCGACAGAGGTTACCACGTAGCCTTCTGAAGACTGTCGACGGAAGAATTTTCTCCACTGCCCTTGATGACAACCGTACCTATAGAGGTTTTGTTTTCTCTTATGAAGTGTTACGGCCCAAAATGTTATATTTGATGAAAACCACAACTTTTAGCTTGATTTTTCTTCGTGTTTTACCATTTTACTACTAATCACATCCTAGTTGTGTAATGGAGACGTTGATAAGGAGATCTTGACCAAGATAAATTTAGTCCATTAAGCGTAGTTAACCCATCATATTATTGAAATTATATATAGAATAACATTAAAAATAAATGGAACTGAAATGCCCACCTAAAATTTTACTCAATAATTTTTTGAAGGTAATGTTTATCAAGTAGATACCCTTGATGTTGTGTTTCATATTCTAAAATTTGAAAGTTCTTGTAGCTAGTTTGATAAATTTACCATGTTTGGATAATTTATTTATGGAGTCCCTTATGAAGGCATTGTGAAACAACGGGTCTATAACAACTGGAAACATCATGATGTTACGTTAGAAGGGGTTCAAAAGCGACTAATAATTTTTCCTTTATTGATTTTCCAATCCTAAACACTACAATACCATTATTAACCATGGATAATTAGTTATTCACTACTACCTAGTGGTTTTCTACTATTGGAATAATGAATCTCAAGTTTTTGAATAGGATAAACTCAAAACAAGTATAATATGTGTTTAGTTTCTTTAGATGCCCCTCCCCCTTAAGATTTTTTTATAAGCTCATTTGACTCCTGTGGATTTTTTTGCATATGTGAAAACAAACTATTGTCTTACTCACTCCCACTAGAGGGATTATGTGGATATTAACCTATCGAAAGAGTTAGAAAAGAATTGATAATAATTTCAAGGATATTATTATTTTACGGTGGGTAATTTATATCAACCTTTTAAATACATGTTTTTATGCCAATCTTCAAACCACATGATTCGTAAATATTCTTTGATAGCACAATATCAACAATTATTACTAGAAACTCCTAATCCTTCAACGTAATGGCTAGACCATATTTTTAAAAACAATAATGTGTGATATTACAAACAACCAAACTTTCAAGTAATATGTAATGACCGAGTCTACAAAAAGTTAGATTACCACAAACAAAAATCAAAATGCTCAAAAGACCACCAAAATCTCTACATCCAATCTATGTGCAATATAATCTATTAGTGTAATGTTTCCTTTACAAACCATATCCCTATACTTGCATTAGTCACATGACCACATAATAAGGTGATTCCTTGAGAAGAAAAACATAGCTTAGTGAATCTTAATGAAAAGAAAAATTCTTCACTATTTTCATAGTTTATACCCCTTTAGAGATGAGGAGTATGTGCGAGGAAAATCTCAACCCGTATATTATAAAAAACCTTTGCTAACAAGTTTTTCCCTTGAATACCTACACGACGGATACATCATGTGCCTTGATAGTTTTCCGTGCTTATACACTTTTGAAATATAAAAGGTTCATTTGACTCTAGTCACAAATAAATAATAAGTGATAGTTATTACTTCTAATTAACTAGAAAATCTTGTTGTTACTTAAGAAAATAAAATCACTTGATTTCTCCTTTATTCATATGCACATAGTCTCTAGTCAAGTGCCACTTTTTATATGCCCAACCATGACCATGAAAGAGTTATCCAAGAACATCTCCAAAGAAAAGAAGAAAACTTTCTATCTTTTACTCTCTCGTATATCAGGTCCACACTTTTCTTATATACTACTTCTTAATACTTTTGCATATTTATTCATGTTACTTTGATTTTCATATATAGGAATTCAAATACTCTTTTACACTTCTTTTGTAGGTTCGTCCTTACAAAGAAGCAACTCACATCAGCAAGCACAATCTCAAGCAACACACTACTACCACATGCTTCACCCCTAGGGTTTATCTCCCTTTCCTAGTTTCCACACTTCGCATTACGATCACTTCACGCTACTTGTCCACTCAACATGCTATTGACTACACTTCTCTTTGGTTTACAAGGAACACATCTTCTATCTACTTTATGCTATCAAGGATTCAATGAATAACATAAATTGGGGGTAAAATTTGACAAAAAAATCTATGCACTTGTGTATATATATAATTCCTAAATCATACTAATATATACATGATTCCTACGTAAAAAAATGAGTGGTTGATAACTCCTTTGGGCCTTGTTGTTGTTGTCTCTTACACTTTGCTAGATTTACACATATTAGAGCTTTATCGACACTTAAATGGTTTATCTTTAAATGACCTTGGACACTAAAAATGAGTTAAGAAGGAAGCACCCGGTGCTCATGTCCCTCCTTGATGTTATTTCCCTTCTTTATCCTCTTTTTACTCTTTTGGGTCTTGTTCACCTTTTTAGTCAACTTTTAATACTATGGGTCGACCTATCGGTTGTCAATTATGAAATTCAAACAAGGGAATCATATATATACTTAGTTATTTGTCTCAAATAAGGGGCCAATTATTATAAGCATTATCTATCATCACCTAAGCTTACACAAAGGCACAAGAGTAGTCAAGGCATCTATTAAGATCATCCATAAAAATGATAAGGGTTGCATTATCTACATACATTGCATAGGTGGGGAGTTAATTTTATTTCATCACACACATCTTGCATACTCGATACAATCAACATCTAGCCCGATATCAATGTGTAAATTGCACTGAGGAAATCTAGGGAATCATCACACACATAGACACAAAGAACTACATGCATTAAAAATGTAGTGCAATTCTTGGTTGTAAGTTCACTCTTTAGGATATTGTTGGGGTTAGTCCAACTCTACATTATACATATTTTTATTAAATTTTATGTGGTTTGAAGACATGTGCATGTAGAGATTTATTTTTAAGGTTACATATATGACCAACAACATTGCAATGAAACTAGAATGATAAAATAAGTTTAACAACAAAGCTCCTCCATCCCGAAAAGACTAAATCCTAAGCATCTAAGCGAGACACGGTTCCTAGATTAGTATCTAGCACTGGGCACTCATGTCCTCCTATGGGAGCTTCTATCTTGTATAGTTCTAAGTTACAAAACACTCAGGTGATCCTTCACAACACTATTTCCAGTCTGTTCAAGAAATTACTCGGTCATGATCACTCCCGATTACGCAAAATCCACTAAGTCATCTTCCTCTCTCATTTTCTTAGGGTTTTACATTGTTAAATGTTTATTTCTTAGACATTACTATAGTTTATTAACTTTATATCAAATAGAAGTTACATTAAGTTACTCTAAAATTAAGATTTTATTCAAATTTGGTTAAATCAACTCTACATCCTTTGAGTGTATGCAAAAATGAGTATTTTGAAATAATTAAATGGATATTCTTAAAAATCATATTTGGACGCTATTCATGTATGTAAATTGTTTTAAAAATGTATTGATGTGGTTTTTGGACTCGAGGATCAAATCGTGAAGTGTGAGAGTTGTTGGAGAAATATCTAGAAGAAGCGGTATGTTCTACGTCATGGCGTTTGTAATGTACCTACGGACAAGTTGAAAGAACCTCATACACTACCTCTCTAACCTCTATGCATGGGTTCATTTCTCCCTTTTTAATCCTATTTTTCCCTCTCTGTTTGTAAAATTTTAAAATGTAAATATGGTTTTAAGATCATATTATTTGGAAGTTATGTTGCGATATCTATTTACACCACATTTGAGTATCATCTGAAACTAATGTCGAGGACAGATTGTCTTGAATGCCATGCTAAAACACCTTACCCTGAATTAAACCAATATGAACTTATATTGTATGTTTCCTAAGCACACACCATGTGATTGTCGAATTAGTTTGAAAAAAATACTCTACTGACACATACCGATAATTTTAAATCCAAGCTCAATTTGTGCAAAATGTCTCCCAAAACTCACATACAAGAAGCACACCGTGCGCCTCACTTTCCCAGTGAATTATCATAACTTATTATTTTGTTTATGGTGACCCAATCCAACCTATTAAATTTTCCCAAACACTTGAGGGTTGTATTTTGGAAAGGGTTTCTAGCCTCTTCGAAGAATAGTTTATTGGGAGCAATCATTCACGTATTCTTGAAACATTTAGAAACTACGTTGTATTTTTTTCCTAATTTACCCAAAGAAAAATTGGACCCCACATACCTCTTCATTGTTATATGGAAGAATATCCTAGGACAATTATTTTTACACATTACCTTCAAAAATCATTTGTGCACACTCATCTCGAAGGCCACTAGGCATAGTTTGTTGGTGAGAAAATTGACATTTTCTACCAACAGTCTCCAAAATGTTATTGTAATTTGAGCATCGGCGCTCGGTTTTTATTCCATAAGTTTTTGGTGATTCTATGTATAGCAAAGAATAGGGTAGAACTTCTAAACATTATATTTTGGGGTCCCACACCATTTTTATAAGCCCATTCCTTGGAAACTTGGGTTAGTTTGTGCAACATCATAATAATGGCTGTACACTCGCATTGACTCTTTGAGGTTCGTACTATGCATTAAATTGATGTTATGGTTGGACTTATGTATGTTGAGAATAAATATGATATTTTGTTAGCTTAAAAAGCATTACATTTGGAAAGTTGAATACACACAATCTGGCACATTAATCTAGGTCCCTTTGTAGAAAACATAAAAAAACAAGATCTGCTAGAGGTTGTACAACTTTTTATTACCTTGAAAATATTATGAAACTTGAGTGCAATGAATTGAATATTGTTTTCTTTATATTTGGCCTACTTTCATTTGAAAAATTTATTAGTTCACTACTTAAAATAAATGAGTGTATCTCTCTCTAAAACTTGGAAAAGGTGTTTGATTTAACGAAGTATGTGAAAAGTATGTTTTCTCTCTCTCTAACATTGTATTGACATGGATTTTTGCTAGCAATGTAGATGTGAGGTGTGTTTCTACGCCAACATGTGTCGATGACCCATGGTTACATGGTTTTACAGGTTGCAAGTGGAGAAATGACATTATTTGTTTCATAAAAGAAAAAGTGAATGCTATCTTTGTAAATGGTCTTCTAAATTGTTACTTTGGTAGTGAAGAATGTTAGTATAGATATTCATTTTCCTTGTATTTTTTTATTTACTTGGATCTTTTCTACACTCATGGAATATTCTTGCTTAGGTGTACCATTTATGTTAAGTTAGCTTACTAGTTGTGTTGAGTTAGCTTACTAGTTGTGTGGAGTCAACTCTACTTCTAGTATCAATTAGTGAGAGTTATTCACCACTGATCTAGGTGGTAGTTGCACTTTCCTCCTCTTATAAGTGTACATAACTTGAATCATTCTATGATATGGATCATTGAGTTTATTTGGGGCCATTATTCACTTGTGATTCTTGATCGTATTGCATTTTATTGTTAGTTATTTAAATTTCTACGATTACTCGTGAATTTGTTTTTCATCGGATATCCGAAAAATATAATATGGTATTAGAGTGATTATGGTGAAAAAATTTCCATTCTTGTGTTGTTTGTAATTTTCAAATACTTCATTTCTTAATCTAACAGTTCATGTACAAATAGATTGAACTTTGTCTTGAATAAGTTTTGGTGTTTGCTTATTGACAAATTAAAGGTTGTAAATAATTTCATGGGTTTACAAAAATATTCCAAAAATCCCTAAGGATATGTAAAAATCACTAGGTCATCTAAAGCGACCGAAAAAAAAAATAAGGTTTTTCAGAGAAATTTGTGTGGTGCCTTGATTTAGTGCATTGCAGGTTTCATCCTAGTATCAACTCATTTACATGTGTTGGCTTGGGGTTCATTGGATAAGTGCATATCTAAGGCGTAACTCGACCTACCTTGCAGCCACCTCCTTGTATAACTCGGCCCTGAATATTTTATTTTACGTGTGGATCTCAACTACATCTCGTGCTTGGTAGCCCACCATCCAGCCACTTCATCTCCAGATCCTGTTTGCATCTGGGACATATCTCAACACGAATTTCCCTTCTATTTTAGGCTTGCCTACTCTAGTGGAAGCTCATCTAAGGTTTCCATGACTCCCCTGATTGATTTAGAATTAAGTTTTTTTCGAATTTGGCTCATTACATTGACACGATAAGACTCTGCTTTAGCCCCACGGTGGTTGCAGTTTTGAAAATCTTTGATAGATCCCAACCTTGACTCCATTCACGAACTCGTACTCATCCTTCATTATCAAGCCTTATCTTCTTTAGCTCCTGAGACTCGGCCATCAAATCCTATTCATCTCCAGCTCGGCCTTTGGTAGATCTACGCTCTTGGCTCCTGAAGCGGGCCTCTAGTTCATTGATGTGTGGAGCCCTTTCTTTGTGCACGCATCTCGGCCCTTTATAGACGATGCACAACTCTGTCTTGCAGACTAGTTTGTTGGTTCGGAGAAATGTCCCGTTCATACGAACTGCATAGCTACCCTACTCATGCTCCTCACATCTCTTGGCCTTGGTAGTGGTGGTTGATTACTAGCTCCGCCCTATCAGCTCGGTTTACGTGACGTTTGACAGTCCCTTAGGATTCAACCTCTTCCCTATTTTACGCCTCATTCACAGCCTCAAGATGATCTCGATTCTCCACCTCCTCTATCACAACTCCACGGAATCCCAAACATGTACTGACTCTCCTAGGTACTTGACATGTGCCAACTTAGCTCCTCTCAGACAACCTACATTGACCCTTGGACATTGCTTTCCCGCTCGGGCAATTCAAACAATTTCCCTTTTAGTTTATAAAGTCATTGACAAGTGTTATGTAAGTTTGGAGATTAGTTGGTTTAGGTTGAGTTTGTATAGTGGAGGTTATGTTCTCAAACCACCATCTCAATTTTATTGTTTTTTCTATTAAAACAATATCATTGGCATTGTAAAGGAGGGGACAATTATTGTGTTGCGTGTTTTGAAACCTTGTATTTTTTCCCAACGAAGATGAAGGGTGAGGCCCGAGTTGGCAGGAGGTCAATTCCCCCTCACAAATTAAACCGATATCTTCTAAATTTTGTCTTGGTTCCAACAAGTACATATGCACGACCCACTTTCCCGTCAATTTCAACATTTTTATAATCAGTTTGAATTTTTTAATTTAAATAAGCCATTATTTATGGGAAATTGTATTTGATATAACGTTTGATCGGTAGTTCAAATTTTAGCATTGTTTCAGTAAAAGTGAATGCTTTCTCATGACCTATGTAATGGATTCATTTATTTTTGTAAACACACTACTTTATAAAGTGTTGCATCTTCGGGGGTGCTTGCAAAACTCTATGAGGACTTGTACTTTTCTCACTAAGTTATAAAAAAACATTTGGGATAATATTGGGGTTTATCTTAATTGTGAAATTTCACCTTTATGTTTTTATTCTCGACTTTGGGAAATTTATATCTTGGAAGGAAGGTATTATCAATGAATGCATTATGCATGGTTTGTGTAGTCTTTTTGTTACCCAAACAAGAGCTAGATGCATTGGCACTTCATCAAGCATGTGTGAATGATCATCCAAAGCACACATAGACCACCAAGTCCCTCGTTTGTTATGCTTTATAGAAAGTTAGCATGCATATTCATCATATTGTTAATCATTAAACCATTCACGCACATATCATCATCACCATGTCAGTTCGGAAACACATATACTAAGGGAGCGCAATCAATCTAAGAAAGAATCAAGATCAACTGCATCATTATAACACCATCTTTAGATACATCAAATACCATTTTCCATCCAATGTTATCCATTATAACTAGAATTGTTTACATAACAAAAGATGAATACATAATAATCATTATAACGGTCATGAGGACCATGTGCACAAGTATCACATATAGTCTGCACTCTTCATATATCAATCCTGTATCACACTTGTCTAGGATAAAAACATACATCAAATATTTATAGGGAGGTGACTTTCCCTTCACCAAATGTGTACTCTACTAATAATAGGTGTGCTCAGAAAAATAGCCTTCATGCTTTCTTTCCTAAAAGTATCCAGTGTATAATCATTGCATGTTTTTACATCTCATGCTAATAATAGATTAACCTAATTATAATACTTTATTTATTCCTATTATTAGCTCAACCCGTGCATGATCTCTTTTTGTCTCTATATGTTTTTTTTTCAAATAGCCTTTTTCTTGGTTACTAAGTCATCCCACTTTTATCCTTTTCTTGGTCAACACTCAAACTTTTCTTTTCCTATTTTTAGCCCATGCTCTAGAAAAAGGCTAAATCCTCATTCTTGCTTCCTATATGCACACACCCTTACGCGCCAACCTTTACCTCCAATGTGTGTGCTTCCCTATGCACTATTCTATTCCTTGTGCACATGCTTTATTATGTGTCGACTCTATGTTGATCCAATACTTATCAAATTCTTTCACCAACATTACCCCACACTAGGTATGTTGTTCGTCATCGAAACACCCAATCAAAAATTACTCACTAAATAATGCATTACTCAAAGAATGTTTCTAAAGAATGAATCAAGGAATATGGTAAAGAATAAATAATGCGAAGCTCCTCAGAATTCATTCAATTGTTTCTTGTTGGGATGGATGGACTAATTTTTCCATCAAGTCTCCCACTCCACAATTTTATTAGTAACTATATCTCGGTACCATTGTGGCTACATCCACACACCTGTTCGGGGGTAATATTTTCACCTTTCTACTTTAGCTCCCGATCACCTTCGCTAAACTGAGATCATTCCCTCCATGACATCGACCTTTCGTGTAACTTGCGATCCTAACTCCTTGACCCCCTGTTTTGAAGGCATCCCTTCATCACATTAGTGCATCCCACTTTTGATCAATTTCAACAATAATTTTTTCTCACCCAAATTTTCCATCCTTCTTGGCTACTTTTTCTCACCAAATATCTAGCTCTTCTTGTGTGGTGTATGCCTTGAGGATAGGGTCAATATATTTACAATCATCAAATGCCCATCCTACCTTTTTAATGCATCCTTAATTATGGTATGTAATAGCTCATATTCTACTATGTTTGTGCACTACAAACGTATTATTATTTTCTCTATCAGTGGTCAAATCTTCTTGTGATTTCCTATAAAATCATTAACATTAAATCCTCTAAGTAATGCAGTGAAAAATGGTAGTCATCCTTAGTCATCTCTTCCAAGTTAGGGCTTGCTTCTTTGTAATTCCATCTGTAATCACTTTCTTGAGTTCCTCGATGAGTTGTTGTATCTCTTTCTCTTTATATTTCTTATCCTCAGAAATACTTGTGTGGTTACCCCTTTATCCAAGTTTCTTTGAGACACTTTTACCGCCATTTTATTTAATACATTACTATCCTTCTCATTTGTCAATTCAAGTATGCCTTATCATAACATGGGTTGCATTTGGCACCTTCTTCATTCTCGCACCCCATACATGCATCATCACTAATATAAAAATTTATCTCTTCCATGTGATTCTCGCATACTCCAAGATAACATCTTCTTAGTTTCCATAATCAAACCCTTAGGATCAATCATCTCTCCCTAAGCATAAAGCTTCTCAATTAGGACTTTTATTCAAATATTGTGCACAACACCTTAGACTTATCATCATTAATGTATCTTACCTTTGGGGTATGCAATATATCATCCTTCCATCTCCCATAAGTATGTTTTCCTATGGGTATCCATGTTTCTACACTAGAGTATACGCAACCTTCTCATTTTCTAGAAGCTCCCACATATTCGATGGATGGATCGCCACCATTGCTTTCCTTTTCTTCCTCGTCTCGGTGGGAATTTCCTTATGCTCACTCTTATCTCTAAATCATGTTGTAGGTCCTCATCCTTGGTTTCCTCTTCATCCTCCACATCATGAATGATTGCGAGTCTCTACTTTGTGCAAACCACCTTCCTGAACTTCTCCTCATTACTATCCACATGACACACTAACCTTCACCTTCTCCTCATTAGAGGGTTCTTATTCTCTTTACTTGGCTTGCGGAGTGACCCTCGTGATTTCCTCACAAATTCTAAGGTCCCCGTGTAATTGTCCTGCCCTTTGCACATTCTCTTCAACTTTCTTATGTGGCCCTAATCGAGCACAACACTATCTTCTTTTTCTACCTCCTCCTCCTTATTCTTATTCCTCTTGCCTTGGGGGAGTAGCCTCATGTGTCCTCTTTAGGCCAACAGTTTCCTATCCTTAGGTTATTTTGGGACCTTAATCTCATCTTCAACATACTTCCCACTAACTAAATTGGGTTTCAAATATATATACCTTTGTTGTTTCCTCATTTCCTATCATCATAGTTGTGGAATTGATGTTGATATCATAGTTTTCACATACACTTTCTTTCCTAAGTATACATATTTCTTGCAAAGTATATGGTAATCCATATCCACTTATTGGCATTAAATTTTAACTTGTGTTTGTTAGAAAACCTATTCATAAATTATTTAAAGTACCACATTGTAAAGGCATAGGGAAGCTTACACCTCGGAATCTTCTCACCAGTCTTCAAGTAAAATCTTCTGAGGAAAAAGTATTGATAGACTGCAAACTCCACTATCACTTCCAAGACGGAAGGTAACACTCTTGGGATGAACCACTCAAGTTTGAATACTTCTTCCATTCACTTATAACACATATCCACTCATAACTCATAATCACTAGTAATCCCTTCACAAGTATACTTAGTGAATATCTTTGCGGGGGACTTGTTCTCTGGAGGATACTTCCATATATTGTCATTGTGTCCATCAGGCACCCTAATTTCTGAAAATACATTTAGGAGGAGAATTAATCCCCCAATTATTTTGTCTCCTATGTGTGCTTCTTCTATGATCCCCTCAGTAATGAAGCCAACAATATTGTACATGGCCTTGTTGGTCATCTTCTACACAATATAGAGCCATCTTTTGTTTACCTGAGTCCATCTTTCTTGAGCTCCCAACTTAGTGACCAATCATATGATGAATCTTAAAAAGGGTTAGTAAACTTAGCTATGTCCATCAAAGTACAAAATATTTGGTAGTTAAAATAAGTTCTAGTAACCTCCACTCTAACATCATCATCAAAATTAATTTCTAGTTCATCACCTAAACCGCACAACCCAATGATTATCCCAATAAACTACGCATAAGGCGCATCCTCCTTTATGAAAAATAGAATAATTCCTCATTTATGGGATGGTGATTTTCTCATATGGGCAGGGATTTTGAACCATAAATTTACGGGACGGTTTTGGCCCATGGTTTTGTAAAACTTCTTAAGAAGTTGTCTACTTATATGGTTTTATGCATATGGTAGATATTATGTAACATTGCAGATGTGTTTTGAATTCGGATGTGAATTTTGTAGAGTTTGTTGAGCATAGCTCCAAACAGATCTGAGTATTGTATTGAGAGAGTGGTGGCTTGTAATAAAATTTGAGCAAGTGATTCTTGGTGGATGTAGCCCAAATTGGGTGAACCACATTAAATATTATCTCTTTGTGTTGTGTTATTTTGTTCTGTAATTTTATTTGAGATCTATAATATTTTCTGCATATTATTTTATATTGTTGCGATTCTATGAAGGATTATTCCACATATTTTATCCCTTATTTCCTAACAATATATACAATCAATGTAGATATATAGATAGAACAAGGGAATCTCTAGAACTCCAAAGGAATTAGAAAGTCCTATGTGGCTTTGAAAGTGACCAAAGTGAGGGTAGATGTAATATGGACATGTTCAAAATAGTTGTACAAATATCCTCGGTTTCTTGTTTAATCTTGTGAAGGAATTAAAATTTATCCTCGATGTCTTAATCGATATCATCAAAGTGGATGATGCAAAGTGTGAGTTCATGTAAGATGTTGTATTGTTCCTAGAAGAAGGGGTGTTGACTATTAGAAGACAATAAATGTTGGTAATTGGATGTGAATGGCCAGGAACTACCATCTAACAAAGAGCCATGCTTGGAAACAAAAATGTTAAATGCGAAGTTATGATAGAGTTGGCAAAAGCTATAAAATTTATAAATGGATTTTTTTATAGCAATTACCAATGATTAGACCAATCATTGGATATTTCAGGGAATTGTAATAGTTTAATAAAAATGAATATTTGATGTTATAGAATGGTGTTTAAGGATAATTTAAAGATTAAATGTATGTGGAAAGAAGTAAAGAAAGATTATAAATGTGCCTTTGATTGATGTGGAATTAAAAGATGCCTCAAACCTTTATTTGGAGAAGATCTAAGTTGATAGAGGATGGTCCAATGTTGCTTACAACCGCAGGTTATGAAATTATGTTTGGTCTTGAAAGGACTGTCAAAGTCTTGAGAATGATTTGATAGTGTTTGGTGATAGCCTTGATTTATTTGTGTTAACTTATGGAATACAACATACTAGTGCATGAGGATGAAATTTGGAGCTTGGAGATTCAAAATTGGGGATCTTGTAGAAAGAGTAGAGAGATGTTATTTATAATCACTAGCAATCCGGTTTTTGGGATTTTGAGTCATAAAGTGGTTACAAATGCTACCAAATGAGGATGTTTTCTTTTTGGAGTTTGGGTAAATATTGAAGGGATGTTGTTATTTGAGGTGAAGAGGTTAAATGGTTATGAAATGGTTTGTTTTTTATTTGTTTTATTTTTCTTTTGGGTCTTAAGTGGTTCTAGGTGGTTAAATGTGTATTTAAAGATGTTAGGGATAAATTTTATAGCTATGGATATTATTTAGACTAGGTAAATATGATAGAGGATTATAGACTTAGGATAGGTAATATGAATTAAATGATGGGTTTGATTTAATGTATTGTGAAGATAATGTAAGTGATAAAGGAGTGTGAATTTTGAGTGTCTACATTTTCCCCTTTTTATAGAGTATTTCGGTGTAGGGAAAGTTATGGAAAAAATATGATAGATTGATTTGTATGGGTGATTTTCCTCC
This sequence comes from Taxus wallichiana var. yunnanensis, assembly GCA_018340775.1. Taxonomy (NCBI): domain Eukaryota; kingdom Viridiplantae; phylum Streptophyta; class Pinopsida; order Cupressales; family Taxaceae; genus Taxus; species Taxus wallichiana. The sequence continues at coordinate 141,183,026 of CM031238.1, forward strand.
TCAAAATGGGGTGACTACAACATAGTGTAAGGAACACCAATTTGATAGTTTAATTATAAAAGTTTGACATGTGTTTTTTAATAGTTTCCCCAAGCCGTGGTCTCGAAATGGGAATGATACCATGGAATCAAGTGATAGGGGAACTAAAGGGTCCATTACATATGCCGTATGATTCTGAAAAAGTAGGCTATAAGGATAGGGAATTCAAGTGATGGGGGCCAAAGGGCACGCATCCCATAGACATATGATATATACCAAGATGATTTGTTTGTTTGATATTTTAAAATTTCAAGAATTGGGGTCCTTTTAAATGATTCAATTTGTTGAAAAATGGGATAGTTTGATATTGATTTCAACAAGATATAGGTGAATGTGAAAATAGGGGGAATCACTAGTAATTTGGGAAATCGTGGGTGATTGTTATGAATCGCCGAAGCGATTCAACGAATCATCTGCGATTGTCAAGAAAGGTTTTTAGTGGGATATTAAATCCAAGGGTAGTGATGAAAAATGTATTGTACCAACCGTATTTTTGTGATTTGAGAGAGCAGCTGAGAAAAAAAATTTCATTAAGAGAGTGATTGAGTGAGAAACAAGTGATGGTGTCTTCGAAAAATACAAGAGGCCCACATAGGAAGAGGTGAGTCCTCAATTTGTTTGTTTTTGATGAATTTTGCTAGTTTTTTAATTTTTTTGTTGTTTTGTTGCATACGAAGGTCTTGATTTGAGAATCACAGGAATCATTGGAGATTCACAAGATCTCGGGTGATTTAATGAATCACCGAAGCCATTTAAGTGAATCACTAGCGATGATTGGTCTTATTCAATTTGTAATGAATGGTTTTTTGTTCAAAATATGATTTAGACATAATTTTTGAATATGTTAGATAATGAAATGGATTTTAATGTGGGTTTTTGTGTGCAGGTGGATGTGAAGTTGACCCTTCAAGATAGGATACCAATTATTTTAGAGGAGGTGTGGGAAGACATGACAGATGATGATTGGGCCCATGTAGAGGTAGTGGGATTTGTGGGGATGAGGGATTACAGGAGATCCATAGATGTCGTGGTTATTGTTGGAATTGATGGAGAGGTGGAATCCTGCCACATGTACTTTTTGGTTACCGATAGGAGAGATTACTATTATGGTGGAGGATATTCATAGGATCATGAGATTTCTAGTTCATGGAGTGGGTATTTATATTATTGATGAGTCTAAGAGAGAGGGTGTTATGAAGAGGTTGTATGGGGACGAGGTGGATGATGTGAAGTACTCATTAGGATCTTTCACTTATTAGTCTTTTTATTTTTCATCGAGCGGTGGTGAACTCGATTGAGAATGATGATGATGGAGCATAAAAATATTTTTGAGTGGGAGTTGACATTATTAACACAAACATATATATAGAGTTGTGGGATTGGAAAGTCCACAAGAGGTTCGGTATTGATGTGGGATTTTCATTACATTGTTGGGCATACAAGCATATAGCCATTTCTCATCCACAGGTTTGGCATGGGGTGGTTTTAAGGATATGTATGATGATTTTATGAGATGGAGAGAGGATAAGTTTTGGGTGTGAAAGACAAATTTGGTGAGCTACTATAGAGATATTTTGACCGGATTCAAGGTAGTTAATGTGGTATGGAGGTCTTGTGTGGAGTTTCTTGAGTAGGCTTTGAATACAAGGATGACCTTGTTTGTACACAACAATATTTTTGGGTACAGGCTAGGAAAGAAGTGGGGCATGAGATGATTAGATTTATCCATGTTAGATGGAAGTTTGGTTTGATACATGATGTACCTAAGGATCTAGTACCTTATAGACAAGAGGATGGATATTTAGATACTCGAGACATTTTAGGTCATCCTTTTGTGATATTAGAGGAGTGAGGGGATATGAGTTTAGATGAGGATGGGTAATTAGTCCTATTACGATGTCACATTAAATTTTGAATACACTCGATGGTGGATGAGAGCATATGTTGAGTTTGAGAGGACATGATTGATTTAGATGGGGAGGAGGGTGCATGCTTGGGTAGAGGGAGCACAAGAGGTGGTGAATGTTAGTGATGATGAGGATGATGAGGAGGATTAGGAGGATGATTATGAATTGGGAGCCATGCAATGACATAGTTGAGATATGAGAAGGCCATAGTAGAGGAAAAGAGGGTCATTCGTAGGAGAGAGAGGGATAATTTGGTTGGGGTGAGGGATACATTGATTGGAGAGAGGGATAGTGTCATAGCTGAGTGAGATGGACTTAGAGTATAATTAGCACATGTCATAGTTGATCAAATCATTACCATCAGCAAAGTGGGAAACCTCTAGGAAATCCATGGGCATTATAAGGTCTTCATATCTAGTGCAAAGTAAAGAGATCATGCATATGTAGGAGTTCGAGATGGGAGCACCTTTGGTATGATCGATGCTGCTAACTATAAGTCCAAGTTGTGTGTAGATTTTGCATACTATGAGGATATGGTTATACATAGCTTGTCAAATGTTGTATTGTATTGCGAGATCATCTAGCATAGTGAGGGGAAATCACTAGTGTGAGTGGAGGGAGTGTAGGTCCAACCTCCTTAGGGACCGATTGTGGAGTTGGGTGTGATGGGGCTATCCAAGGAGGTGATAGAGTGTTATCCATGTTAGTGAGTTCCTAGGAGATTTCCAGTTTACTGGAGAGTGATTATGTGTATTTGGATTATGGATTTTGATATGTATATGACTCTTTGTGAAGCCTTTGATATATGTGATGTACGAAGACTCTTTGATGATGTATTTTGGGACTTTGATTATATATATGTGATGATGTAGTTTTTATTTAACTTATTTTGATTATGGTATATGTGTTGATTCATGTGTTTTAACTATTTTCTTTATTTGATGTGTCCATTGGAAGAATGTGAGTTTATGATTTAAGTTTTGAACGTGATTTGGATGTATGATGTGACTTAATATGTGATCAAAAATGTTAATCAAAATGTGTTCTATCTTTTTGAAGTAGGAGTAAAAATGGAATGATTTCTTTGATATTGGATTTGATACATACGCGATGGGTATAGAAATGTGAAAGCACTTGCACTTTTAGCCTTTAATAATGTTAACAAAAGAATATATGTGGGTAATGATATATGTTAGACCTCGGTTATAAAGATGAAGTGATTACATGTACCTTCCTAGGACATGAAATGGGTTTTGAAATGTATAGTTCATGTGGGAAAGAGGGATCTTCTATCAATAGTTTCATAGAGAAATGCTCTAGCTTGTACATATTTTATTTTTGATGAAAAATGATCGATGTGGAAGTTTTCTTTGATGGGAAAGTTGCTCGATGCAAGAAGCTTTCCTAGGATGCTTTTGCATTTTGATTTTTTAACGTTGATCGATTTAGGAATCCTTTTATACATAAGAAGACATCCTTTGAGGGAGTGGTATACAATTTTAAATTTTATATATAAAGAGATCCTTCCTTCGAGGATCTATGATTTTGACTAATAGTTTCCCTTGAGGGACATTTATTTTTGATAATATGATTTTTTTAATAGATTTCCTTTGAGGGATCAATATATTATGTTTTATTTTGATAAAGAACATCCATATATATTTTTGAATTTATTTTGATTTAAGAGCAAGACCTTAATAGACTATTTCAAGGAGGGGAGAATATGTGTTCATTACCTACACATATGTGTCCCATGACATGTTTTTAGTTTGTACAATGTATATAGATGTAATGATTTCAGGGTTCCTGCTAAGGTGGAACTTATCTAGTGAAAGAATTGATGAACAAATCAGTGGTGCTCATCTTTAAGGTTTGTAAGGAAAGTGACTTAAATCTAGATGCTTTCAAATCATTACAATAATAAAATGAATGGTTAATGATTGGATAAGGTATTAGATATAAATATTGTCATGATGATCAAAAGTTAGTAGTAGAAATGCTACAAGTGCAAGGAATTCAAAGGTTATTTTTAAGGTTCACCTTTAAGGAAGGCTAAGTGATGCACTCCCAACCCATAATTTTGAGTAATGAAGTATGGACCAATCTATATAGGGGAAAACTTTCCACGTTTACTTTGTTCTAACATAGTGAAATTTTGATTTTCCTCGAAAATGAGATCAATAATTCTAAAGTCAAGTTATTTTACATGTTTATTATAAGACATTTGACATTTTATTGATAGATGTGCATCTGATGATTTTATATCTATTCGACATTTTTGTCTAATAATTCTAGTTTTGCAAGATGGTGTTGTCGATATTCTTCGTCGGGGATAAATTATTTGAGTGATACATGGATTGATGGGATTTGAAATTCAAGGGGTAACATTGTCTCGAGCCATAGAATAATAGAAATGGCATATAATCAGTAGGGCTACATATGCTATCTAGATAATCCCAAAGAGAAATGGGATTTGGAGATGTCAATTCCTACCTATGTCATCTACCATTTTCATGAGAATTTTACTAAGTGTTTGGTCAAATGCTTTAGTCTGTCCATTTTCTTGGGGATAGTATGGTGATGAAAAGATGAGTTTAATGTTGAAAGTGTCATAGATTTTCTTAACATCCTTTTTTTTATGGATTTTCCATTATTTATAACAAGTTTATAAGGGATGCCAAATGGCATATGATGTATTGATAAATGAAATTGATGATTTGATTTACTTTAGTTGAAGTTAAGGGAATGGACTCAACCCATTTTGTAAAATATTCATTGGACATGATAATTAAATGGTGTTGTTGTGATGAATTATGATTTATGTTTCTAATGAGGTCTAACCCCCATTACAAGAAAGGCCATAGATCGTGAGCAGGTTACAAATCCTGACTAGGGACATGGATGAGATCTGAATGTTGTTGACATTTGATGCACTTTTTGATGTAAGAAAAACAATCCTAATTAATATTAGGACAATATTATTCAAGTCCCAAGACATGCTTAGTGATGGCATTACCACTAAAATTTCCACCACATATACTCTAATGGACCTCTTGGATTACTTTGATAGATTCATGAGACTTAAGACACCTTAATAAAATGCCATCAAAGCCACATTTATATAATATAATACCTATGATGGCATATCGAAAGATGCGTTGAAGAAATTATCTTTTAGCATTTTGTGATAAATTAGAAGGGATTTTAGATTTAGAAAGATAGTCAAATATTTGAGAATACCATAGATCAAGTTAGATGATTTTCAATAGTGTCGATAGGGGGGAGTTCATTTTGATGTGAGGGGTGATCTAATCTTTTAAATACAAAGGATAGTTAAGGATTTTCTTTTGATTATTCGGTTTGTAAGGGGATGAGGGATCCTAAAGAAGCCATTGTATCTACAAATTTTTTGGAAGATCATGGGATTGTTTGGATAGTGTAATGATCAAAGGCTCCAAGGAGAAAATCAACATTGGATTTATATTTCGTAAGATTTCATTTTTAGAGTGATATTCTCATTTAATTTTATTGATTATGAATTGTGAGTCTCGATATATTTTTAAGATATGAACACCCAATAGGATAACATTTGTAAGAGCCATGACTAAAGCTTCATACTCTACCATGTTATTAGTACACTTGATATTAAGTTTAAATGATAGTGGAATAAGAATCCCCAAGGGAGGTATGATAATGACACCGACTCTTCCCCCTTCCTGGTATTTATATCCATCGAAGAAGAGGACCATTTTAATAGGAATGAATTCATATTCACCAATAATGTTGATAGACTTGTTAGGAAATTTTCATGAGGAAGGTGAGTGTCACGAAGGGTTTCTTCAAGAAGCTGAGTCTGCGATGGCTTGGCCTTTAATAGATTTTTGTGATATAAACTCAAGGTCAAACTTGGTCATAAGAATAAGCCACCAAGTTATGTGGTCACTATGATATGGTTTAGAATGCATAGTTTTGAGTGGGTTAAAGCTAGTGATGACGTATGTTTTTGATTGAGAATATAGTGTCATAGTTTAGAGGTTACAAAGCACAAAGCACAACATAATTTTTCAGCTTCGGTATAACGGGTTTCATATTCATAGAGTGTGTGAATTATGTAATATATTTCTTTTTCATGGCCTTGGTCGTCATGACGGGTGAGCATGGATCCTAAAGCATGATATGTGGAAGATATGTAGAGATAGAAGGGCTCCCCCTGGGAAGAGGTGTGAATACAGGTGGTGATAAAATATAGCATTTGAGGTCGTTGAAATCCTTTTGAAAATTGATATCCCATCTGAAGTCAACATATTTACAAAGAAGGTGATGGAATGGTTGGAAATGGTCGGATAATTGAGATATGAAGCATCGGATATACTATAGTTTACCTTGAAGGCTACGTAGTTGTTTGAGATTTGGAGGAGGCATTTCAATAATCACTTTAATTTTGAATGGATGTACTTAATACCTCAGATAGACACGATGAACCATAGATTTTTCCATCAGGAAATAGAAAAAACATATATTGGGGTTTAATATGAAGGAAATATTCAATGAAATAGAGGAATATTGATTTGAGGAGAGTGGAGTGATTTTTTCATTGTTTAGATTTTCCTAAGAGATCATCAACGTAATCTTCTATAGTTTTGTGGATAAGATTGTGGAAGATATATGTCATGGCATGTTGATAATTAGATATGATATTTTTAATTCCAAAGGGCATAAAATGGTAGCATAATGTCCCCAAGGCATACTAAAGGATGTTTTGTGTTGGTCATTTGTGGCGATGAGGATTTGATTGTAACTAGAAAATCCATCCATAAGGGAGATCATTTCATGGCTAGTTGTTAGGTTGACTAGTTGATTGATATTCGAAGAGGGAAATCATCTTTAGGGTAGGCAAGATTGAGATCCCAAAAGTCAGTGCAGATGTAAATTTCTTGAGGCTTTGGTTATGGGTATGATATTGGAGACCCATTGTGGATAGTCAATGGGTATGATGAAATTAGATGAAGAAGATGTTGTAAATCTTCTTTGATAAGGAGAGTCACATGGGGATGTATCCTATGAAGCTTCTATTTGATGAGTTTGGCATTAGGATAAGTGACAATATTGTGTACGATGATATTTGATTGATACACGCATATCACTAAATGACCAGTGAAATCTTTTCTATATTTAGATAAGAAATTAGTGACATCATTTAATTCTTTTGATCTAATGATTGGATGACCTTGACTATATGAGGTACCTAAGTTTACATCGAGCGTGGATTCAAGTAGGAGGGTTAATGTATCGGTGGTAAGGATTTTTGATGTAAATGGTCTTCTACTCCCATATGGGAGAGGATGTCTTGATCATCATGGAATTGGAGGGTGTTGATGGTGGGTGAATCTTCTTTAATCATTTCCAGCCAAATGAGAGGAAGTTGCTTAGTGACATGGTTGGATTGATAAGTATTGGACAATCAAATCTTGTATTCATTTTTCGTAGTGTCCATATCCAAAACATTTCCATGTGCAGCGGTGAAGGTACATTTGAATGAATGTGGGACTGTATAAAGAATCAAAATCATATTCAAAGGGAATGGCATGGTTTTTATAATTTTGTTCTAAAGAGGGATGATGAAACCCCCCTATACAATTTTGGTTTTTAGATAGGTGGGGTCATAGGAGATAATTTCTCCAAGTCCAATGGTTGTTTGTCTAGCCTTCCATATGTTTTAGGAGTGGGAAGTGAGTTAAGAATGAGGAGATGATACTCCCCGAGCAAAAGACGTTCAATGATGTAACGATTGAGGAGTCATCAGGTAGTTTGGATGATGGAATCGATGTACTAGTGGATGCTTCATTGGAGGATTTTGATTTTGTATAATAACGTCACTTGGATGGTATGTCATATTACAATAGTGAAAGGATTATGTTCTATGGTGACTATGAATGTTTTACCTTCTTATTCATATTTAAGAAATCAATGAAGCATCAAAGGGACATAACACATGGTTAATATCCAAGGTCGTCCTAATAACATGTTATACTAGAATTCCCCCTCTATGATATAGAAGAGTTTGGGTAGGGTTTTGACACCAAATTTATTAGGTAGAATGAAATTACTTAACGTCGGCGTGATTGTATCATTGAAAGTTCTAAGAAGAACAGGTTTCGATAGTTGACGGTATTCGAGAGATTTGAAAGGTGATGGATGAGAACCATGGCTAACCCCCTTGGACACCAAAATTGGACCCTTCCAATTAATTAATCGACACACATGGCTAACCATGGACCCTTCCACACATTAGCATTAATTTAATTAGCCATATTTAAATTAATCCTTATTCCCCGTCACATCTCCACCTCACTTAGCCAACTCAGCTCTCCACCTCATCGTATACCTATTCCAAGATCATTAATTAACAAAGAGCAAGTCCTTACTCCCCTTAACCAAGTAGGACTTATTGTAACCTAATCTTAATTTCCTATTATCCCTCTAACTACTATCCCACTCCATTTAGCTCCATTCCACACTTTTGACCCAAAACCAAAATCTCAATCACACAAAATTTAGGAGGAATCGGGATAATTTTAGCGAGATCGACCATTTTTTCCTAATCAATGTTGATTATTCCTTAGTGGACACCAAGGTTACCTAATCAATTTTGGTTACCTTAAAAATGATTTTCAAACTCTTTGTTCATGTTCTGAATTCTATTTCACTAGCTCTTGTGACCTTATATCTAGAATCTCAAGATTTATAGTCATCTTACAACATTCCGGAGACCCTTACAACATTCAAAGAACACCAAATTCATCAATAGATTGATCCAAAGCTCTAGTTACTCATGGAAGCATCATTCCCTCCTCCTGTTCTTTGCATTTGTTCCAGACCACCTTCTTCTACAACCATCATCACCTCCTACTATTCATCTCCATTTCACAAGTAAGTACATTCCTCCTTTGTCATTGGTGTTGATAGATTAGTTATTTATTAGCTATCTATTTCATTCTACCCTCTACCATACCCAGATCTCTCCCACTGCACCTCCACCCAACAATCTACCATTTACCCTTCATACCTTGCCCAAACACTCATCTTATTACCTCTATTCTTCATACAAATCCCATGACCTTATCCAAGATCCTCTTTACTCTCAAAGTAATCACATAGAGCTTCCATTAACTCTTTTTAATATTTCTTCATAATTTTACCTACCGACACCAGTCACCCAACCGACATTGGTTCATTACCGCACCATCATCGATCACGCCCAACCGATACCGGTCTCTATGACTGGTAATGTCCTCCAATCTAAAACCTAATTTACCTATCTAAAAATTCTCAAAAGATCCATAAACCTCACTTAGACCTCTACAACACTCTCTTTCATAGTTGTAGACCTTGAACCATCAACCACCTTCTTTAGATTTAGTCTTATATGCCTTTATTAGACTATATTTGATTTACTATTCTTATGTAGGATACCTAAACTATACAACTATAGTAGGTATCTTTATTTAATGTTATTTATTAGCATTAACTTGTGTTAAAATGTGGATTGAAAGCCTTCTAGGAAGCACCCCGCTTCTGAATCTAGCTTCCACTAGGCAATCCACCAACTGATATTTTTAATCCTATTTTGTGGTCTTGTGTTCTATTTTAGGTCGTTCCTCCTAGCCAAAGGGAATCTCTTCATAATAATCTTGGTCAACATTCAACACGTGCACAACCTTATTTTACAATCTAAAGGTATTGCTCCTCCCCTTTACCTCTTAATGATTTTATCTCTACTTTGCGGTGAAATATTTTGGAATGTTTTCGTAGGCATGCTTGATGCATTTTTGGTAGATTTGAAGGTTTTCTTGAGAGTTTAGACAACGTTCATCTAGTAAGTCAAGTTGTGCCAAACGTTTTTAGTGCAAATCATCGTCGAGAGCATATATTTGAGTGTTATACGAAGAGATGGAATTTGGACTTCAAGAGGCGGACAATGTCATCATGTGTAGACCAAAGAGAAAGGTGTGGCAAAGAGTAGTAGATGTAAAAATTCTCATGTGATCGGCCCATAACATGAGAGGAATGTGCATGTGTTAATATTTTCCAAGTATCATCAAACACTTCTATAAGAATTTTGTTGAGGTTTTTGTTAGCTGATTTAGCTTGACCAATCATTTGAGGATGATATGGCGAAGAAAAACTAATTTGAATACCAAAATTATCGCCCAATTTGCATAAGGTTTTTTTTAATCGCTTCCCATTTTCAGTGATGAGGCGATGAGGAATAAAAATTACAAGTGATGTGATGGTTGATGAATTCACAAATCTTTTCGGCTTTGGTAGAAATGAGAGGAACAACCTCAACCCATTTTTGTAGTGTTCATTCACTATGATGATCCATTAATAATGTTGTGAAGAATGAGTGTTAATCTCTTCGATAAGATCTAAACCCCATTGAGAGAATGGATAAAAGTCTCTAGTGACTTGTAAGGAATGAATAGGGGTGTGGTGAAGGTTAGCATGTTATTGACACTTCACACAACGTTTGACATAGTCACAACAGTCTTGGGTAAGGGTTGTGATAATAAAGAGGCGAAGGATAGGTTTAGAAACAACAAGTCCACTAAATTTCCACCAAAACTCCCATCACGGATTTCTTAAATGGTGTATGGAATTTTAGAACTAGTGAGGCACTATAGGAGGATATCATCAAAGCCACAGTTGTAGAGAATACCCCCCATGATGACATAATGAGAGACCTTTTGGAGAGAGGCTCACCGAGAATTACAGTGTTAGATCTGGAGGCATGATTGGAATGGAGAGGTAGACAACTAACTTCTTATACCATATGTAACATGGGTCGGTTTCAATTCTTCCTAAAAAATGCATCTTGTGAATAAGATAAGAGGGTGACTACAACCATTGTATTTTGACAAATATTTTAGATTTTGAAGGTGAAGTAGGTATTTTTGAGGTGAGGCAAGCCATGGTATCCATGAATTAGTTAGTAAAGCACCCTAAATAGAACCCGCCACCTTTTTTAGACTTTTTCTCTAGATTACATATTTCTTGGTTATCCACAATAACCGGCATTGATTTACCCTTAACCATGCTCAATTACCCTACCTAACCCCATTATACCTAAGATATCATTTTCTTGCTTCCAAATCCTTATCATAGCTTTGATAGGCTCACCTAACAACCTTATCACCTAACCACCAACCTCAGTGTACTTTGGGGAATTTTTTTCCTAAACCTTGTCCTTACCCATGGCCTTACCTATACAACCACCCTAACCTCACCCATTTCACACTCAAATTCACTTACTCGTTATACCTTGTGACAACGCTACTCATGTTGTTTAGCCTACCAACCTTTCCTTGCATGATTCCATCATGTTTATCTTTACTAGATGAAACCTTTAAGTGATTTGGAACCCACCTAATTGCCATTACTACACCTAATCTCATTGTTTTTCATGGACCATATCCTATAACTTGGATAAGTGGACCACATCAACAATGTTTAGATAAACTATCAACCTTTGATGATGTAATTTTTTTGATATCTTTATTCTAGTGCCTTGTCACATTCTATACATGCGCGTGTGTTTGAATTATGCCACCTATTACGCACAATAAATCACCATTACCAACACCCATACCTTTCATCAGCTACAACCTTATCAAACCCATCACTGATTCCACCGCGATTTCATTAGTTCCATGTTTGAGGGGGGATCACCTTCACCCATATCTGGGGAAGCCTCACATATGCCCTTACTTGGGGTAACCACCTCCTTTTTTCCATATTCACTTATAAATGTAAGCTACATGAGAAAAAGAGGGAAATGTAGACACCAAAATTGGGTCACACCCTCTAAGCCCCTTCAAATTAATTAATCGACACACACGCCTAACCATGGCCCCTTCCACACATTATTATTAATTTAATTACCCTTATTTAAATTAATCCTTATTCCACCTCACATCTCCACCTCACCTAGCCACCTCACCTCTCCACCTCATCCTATACCTATTCCAAGCTCATTAATTAACCAAGACCAAGTCCCCACTCCCCTTAACCAAATAGGACTTATTATAACTCTAATATTAATGGCCTATTATCCCTCTAACTACTCTCCTGCTCCATTTAGCTCCATCCCACACTTTTGACTTGGAACCAAAATCTCAATCATGCCAAATTTGGGAGTAATCAGGCTATTTTTTTATAGATATGACCATTTCTCCCTAACTAACACCAGATTATTCCTCATTTGATGCCGGTTACCTAACCATCGTCGCTTAACCTAAATAGGATTTCCAAACTCTTTGTTCGTTAAATTCTATTTCCTAGCTCTTATGACCTTGCATCATGACTCTTGAGATTTACAAAGGATCTTGCAATATATACGAGCAGAGCCCTTCTGACAATATTCATACAACACACCATTCATAAAAATATTGATCCGAGCTCCAAGTGTACTCATATGGAAGCATCATGCCCTCCTACTACTTACGCATTCATTCAAGACTACCTTCTTACGCAACCATTGTCATCTCCTACTATTCATCTCCATTTCACAAGTAATTACATTCCTCCTTTGTGATTGGTATTGATAGAATAGTTATTTATTACCTATTTGTTTCATTCACCCTCTACCATACTTGGATCTCTCCAACTTGAATCTCCACCCAAAAATATATCATTTACCCTTCATACCTTTCCCAAACACTCATCTTATTACCTCTGAGTCTTCATACAAATCCCATGACCTTATCCAAGCTCCCCTTTACTCTTTGTGTAATCACAAAGAACTTCCATTAACTCATTTTTAATAATTCTAGCTAACTTACCCTACTGACAATAGTCACCCAACTGGCATTAGTTCATTACCAGTAATCTAATATTAGCCATCCAACCAAAACTAGCCTCGGTGACTTGTAATTTCCTCCAAACCAAAAACCTAATTTACCTTTCCAAAACCTCAAAAACTTCACAGAACCTCACATGGACCTCTGCAACACTATTTTTCATACTTGCAGATAATGAACCATCAACCACCTTCTTTATATTTAGTCTTATATGCCTTTATTAGACTAGATTTGATTTACTATTCTTGTGTAGGATACCTAAACTATACAACTATAGTAGGTCTCTTTATTTCATGTTCTTTATTAGCATTAACTTGTTTTAAAATGTGGATTAACAACCTTCTAGGAAGCACCCTTCTTCTCAGATCTAGCTTCCGCTAGGCAATCCACCAACCAATATTTTTAATCCTATTTTGTGGTCTTGTGTTCTATTTCAGGTCATTCCTCCTATCCAAAGACAAACTCTTCACAATCATCTTCGTCACAACATGTAACGTTCACAAAACTATATTCAACTATCTATAGGTATTCCTCCTCACCTTTACCTCTTATCTCTTTTATCTCTACTTTGTGGTGAAACACCCTTATCAATCATAACCCTCTTAACGAGAACATCATTGATTTGGTCAGGTAATGAAGAGAGGTAAGTCGTGATCCTTAGGCCCAAGTTATGGTATATCATTAGAGTCAAAGGAAATAGATGAGAATATTTTGAGAGCAACTAAAAATTCTGTGAAAGAGTGGTGGTGGTTTTTCGTACTGATATAGACTGGAGGCATTTGATCATTTTTGTTTGTATGATGGTGATGTTTGAACCAACTCATAGAGTGATATTTTAACAAAGAGCGTGGTTGAAATTTTTAATGACAATTTTTGTACTATAGTGGAGGATGAATATGTCATGAGGATAGAGATCATAGTATTTGATTGTGATGTTCGATTATAGGTTTCAGGGGCAAGAGGAATGGATACTTTAGGCTTATCTTTCGATGAGGAAGAGGTGAGCTCTGGAGGTGGTGGGATAGCAACAAATGTTTTTGGTTAATTTTTTTTTGAAGGATCGGATTCATGGGTTTGAGCTAGGGTAGTAATGTGGATAACATCAATCTGATGGGGAAGGAAATTACTCAAGGATTCTTCATAGTAGTGTATGATGATGTTATAGGTGTTGAGTAAAATTTATTTCATATATGTAACTTTGAAGGAGAAGTTATTTTTCTTCAATATTTTTACCGGTTATATGGAAGGCTTTACATTCTTCTACAAAGTGTCTAGGTGTCTGATGGTAGTCACAAAAGGCTTCAAAATTATACCAGAAGGCTTTGATCCATGAGATTTGATGGTTTAAGAAGGGGTAACACTATGAGTAATTGTTGAAGCATTTTTTCTAGCATAATGGATAGTATCTTTTGATGTGGAGGTTGAGGGCATTGATGTTTCTTTTGATTTAGTGGTCATGGGAGACATTACTTTAATGTGGGTTCTTTTATTATTTTTCAATAATTTTTTGTTTATTACGTGATGATGATAAGTGGTACGGATGAACAATGAGGCCATAGGATAAGGGTTGATATTTTGTTCTTTGTGTAAGGGTAGTGGAATGGTTTATAATAGTTACTTTCTTATATGGGGTTAGAAGGAAACTCTGGGAATTATGTGGATGATATTGGTTGTAAAGTAATCATAGGATCTTTTCATGATCTACATGATTTATTGTTTTTGAGGTGTTTGTGGAGGATCCTTAGAAGGGACAGGTGAAAAGGAGGTAGGTATATATGTGGGAGGTTAATTTTAGACAATAGATTGTGGGGATGTTTCTAATTGTTCATCGAATGTTAAGTTAGAGGTGTCTTTATAAGATGTACGTGTGGATTCTCCGAATCGGAAGTGGTAATTTCTTATTAATAGTGTTTATGGTATGGTGAGATTGTATAATTCTCACTTTGGGTTGACTAATTGATGGGGGATGATTCGGGAATGGTTGTTTGAAGACGTCGAGGTTCTAATTTTGAGGAGCATTAGGATTATCTAAATGTAGTTCTCCTTTTTCAATTAGATCCTGAAGGATGTTGCAGTATGAAAGACACCTATTGATGTCGTGACATTTGACCCTATGGTATTTATAATAGTAATTATTTCTATACCAGATGGCTTGGAAATGGAAGTGTTGATAGGGAGGATTTGTGGAAGAGAGATCGGTTAATGTAGAGGAGTTTATCAAATACCACACTATAAGTATCTCTAATAGGGGTATAGCTACGATGAGGATGGGAATGTTTGGTGGTCGAATGTTCCTTCAAAGCAACATTGATGACTACGAAATTGGTTGATTATTTGGGTTTGTCTTGATTGGAAGATGGCTTGGATGGGAAATCAAATTTTGGTTTCTTTGGTCTAAGTTTGACTCTACCTTCCTCAAGAGCACAAAGTTCAAGTTTACGGGCCATAACAAATGATTCATCAAACATTTGAAATTATTGGATTTGAGTGTGGAAGAAATATGTTTTGCACATGAATGAGAAAATAATTCAATTAGTCTATCTGATGGGAGATAGAACAATAATTGATTGATTATACCCCTCCAGTGGGCTACAAATTCAACAATGAATTCATCTTCAATTGTTTAATGGCATATATATCTTTAATGGTGATTTTATGGGTGATATTTAGCGAAAAGTGTTCAATAAATAGTTGGGTGAGTTGTGAGAATTAAAAGAGGGAATACTTTGGGATGTTATTATACCATTTTGAAGTATATCCCGCCAAATACATAGGGAATGTCCTTAGCATAAGGTCTGGTCATGAGATATAAGGTAGAAAGCATGATGAAAGGCTCGGAGGTACTGCTGGGGATATTCCTTGCTATAGAATCTAAGGAATGTTGGAAACTCCCGGTGAGGAGGGTTAACTTTGTATGGTACGGGAGGGATGAATAAGCTCATTAATTATTTGTTTTTATGATAGTGTGTTCTTAGGACCCATATAAGCAGCTTCACAACTTGACATGTGTTTCATTAATGCCCGAATGGGGTTGGATTGTGGTTGTTGTTGTGCACTAGATGAGGATGAACATGGTTGATTAAATGATAATTGATTAGCCTATTAATACGATTGATATTCTTTGTGGAATTTTTTTGTCTAAGGAATGTTTGTAGGAATTTTAGAAGAAGGTTGTGAGATTAAAAGTTTTGATTGTTGGATAAATTGATTTTGAGGAAAATGGATGTATTAAAAATAGGTAATAATTGTTGTGGTGTGTTTTAGAAGGAATAGATGTGTGGATAAGGGGATGCAAATATTGAGGCACTTGTTGAAAGGGGAAAAAGGTAAAAATATGGGGTTGTGATGGTTGTGGGATGTTTTGAAGGGGATTAGATGCATGGAAAAGGTTATGCGGTAGTTATGACATATCTTTAGAGAAAGAAAATAATTGTGATAGTTGAGGTGCGTGTTGTGATATAAGTGGGGTTGAAGATTGTTGTGAAACCGAATGAGTACTTGAAGTAATAACACCGGTATTGATTAATGTTGTAAATGTGGGAATAGATATGGTAATGTTTGGAAGGGGAGGTATGGTTTGTTGAGATGGAGGGGTTGAGGTATACTAATAGATATAGTAGAAGAACAGAAAAGAGGTAATTCAATAGTGGTGGAAGCCGGATGGGTTTATGTTGGTGAAGAGGTGTTTGGATCGTGTTGTAGTTTTGTAGAGCTAGTTGAGGATTCGAGTTGTTTAATAGTCATATCTTGGGAAGAAATCATGTTAATAGTGAAGGTAATCATGGGGACCAAATACATAGAAGTAGATGTTTTGATCGAGTTCTAGTAGGATAGGAATATATTTGTTGGATGACATGTTCATTTTTGGATCGATGAGATGGGAAAAACCACATGAATGATTAGGTGTATATGAAAGTGGTTTATGTGATGAGGATTGAAGATGGACACCCCATGTAACATGGTATACATTAAGATACACGCTATTTGAGTCAAGGATTTCTAAAAATATAGGATCCCTATTGTTAAAGAACCATGGACTAAAGAGATTAGATATTTTAGATGCAAAAGACTCGACTACTGGGAATGTGGTTTCTCTTGATCTTTAGGTGGGGTGAGGTCAATTTTTGTTGTTCAAGAAAGGAATACCAGATGTTCCGAATATGTTGTTGAGTTTTATCGGCTAACGTTTAATGTTTTCTATCATGTTTTCTACATTTTTAGGAAGGGGTGTTGATAAAAATTATTTATGTTGACCAATGATTTGTTGGGTTTCATCTAGTCGGGTTTGGGATTTTTGTAAAGTTTGGTGGTATTGTGGTGTAGATTGTTGGAGTGGAATGGAAATGTTTTTTGAAGTAAAGGTGTGGGATTACTTTCTTATGAGTACCATATTAACAAGTAAACAATTAAATAACAAAATGATAAGAAATCTCGATTGGTTGTTTACAAATAATAAGAAAAATCATAGAAAAGTATTTTTATTATCTTGATTAATTAAGAAGAAGTGGAATGTGTAAAATGGTTGATAGGGTCCTAGGAAAATGGTGTTTATGGATGGTTTTAGAATTTTTATGGCTCGATTCCTCGATATACTCAAAGGTAAGTGAGTCCTAAATTTGTGTTGGTGTTGGTACGGGCCTGGTATTGGGGCCTACCCACTCACTTCATAGTCCCGTAGTGATAAGGGATTCAGGTGCTTAGCAAATATATTAACAACTAGTTTTTTATACTTGGCCAAAACACTGAGTTTGTTTCCCTATTGGGTAATGAAATCCCAAAATTTATCACCTCGGTAGGAGTGTTTGATGCAAGTTCGATATTCAATGTGGTTCGGTTGTGTTGAGGAAAGTAATTTGAATGAAATAAATTAAACCTTCTAATTAATCTATGTGACCAAGAAAGATACAAGTTTCATTTTAAAACCTCCGAAAGAAAAGATTTGTTTCGATGAGGACAGTAAAAAAATGCAATACTTACACTTTATCCTTCATGGTTCATCTCTCCGAGAATCTTTACATTCCCATTGATACACACTTGTATCATCATTACATGATGATGCAATCTCATCCTATGGTTTTCACTTGATTGTTGAGGGAATTCTACATACATTAACCTAACACACTACACACTTCTAGACTCAATACATTTATAATATATCTTTCTAGCATCACACTCTCGCATATCACACTTCCCGATGATGCAATCTAGTTCCACAGTTCATACTTGACTGCTGAGGGTATAAATCTGAAATGAACCTCACCACACTCACTCACTCTCTATGCTCTACACTTTAGCATTCATATATTTATAGCACACAACTCAAACAATTTTCTCGATGATACAATCTTTTTCTATTGTTCATTCTCGACTATTGAGGGTCTTTTATAAACAAACCTCATCTCATGCATACTAATCCGTATCCACTAGGGAACATTTCTCTTATCACATTAATTTTACATTCCATTCCATTCAAACAAACAACATACTATATATCTTACTTGTAAATTTTTCTTGTTTACTTATACTCTCATATTATACTTTTCTTACGATGTTGGACATATACTTTATATGCAATTATCTTTACTATATACACATTTTCTTTTACTTACCTTCTATTTGTGTTCATATAATTTACTGAGAGATGGTTACATGTAGCACCGATGTTTGGCACAATACCTCTTACTAGTCCCATAGTTAATCCTAGGAGCATCGACTTACATACACATTATAGGTTCTATTGTTTCGATTTATACTATTTCCTATTCATACTACCACACTACTATATTGGATCAAACATGCTATGACATACTTTTTATCTTTCTAACATGCTAATGGGTGTTTCATATACAACATTTATCTTACAGATCTGTTTTCCACCATGGTTGTCATTACTTTTTTTCTACCGTTTGTTAATGTCTGTCATTGTTTGTGAGCTTTGACCTATGTCTTATTTTTCACTACATGTATGTATTTGGCCACTTTTCCCTTGATTTTCTTGTGATATCGTGAGTGATGTCCCATTTTTGTAACCCACTTTTTTCAAGATAGATTGTCTTCTTACTTGCTAGTTTCCACTTTGTCTTTTAAATGCGTATTTTTCTTATTTACACTAACACATGTTTTCTAACCACTTTGTTAACATGTGCCTTAGTTTCTACCTAGAACAATTTATCCCCTCTGCAGGGCTTTAATTTAAGATGTACATCAGCTCCTCATTTTGGCCACATTATCCTAGTGATGTCACATGCATCCCAAATGAGGGGGAATACATCAGTGAAATAGTCACACCATTCGAGTTCACAAATCCAATACATCACAATTCCGGTATAACATAGTCTACAAATACAACAATGATCCAAAATCTAACTTGGGTCTTCAACAATCATAAACGCCAACACCTAGATATGTCATGACCACCTAGGCAATCCTAACCCTTCCAGAAATAATTTACTAGGGCTAGTTACACAATTTCCCCATTAGCATAGTTTTAAGTAGTCTACATAACAGTTTCACGTCAAGGCAAGCATTGTCCTTAAGCAATCACCATGAATGCTTTCACCTCTTTTCTATTTTCATGTTTGATCGAACTAGATCGAATTTGATCAAATTTGAGAACACCATATTCTATGGTATTTACATCATTAGGAAGCACGAAATGATGGAGAATAACACTAGACCTTTCTCCATACACTTCTTCTATTGTTGTGTGAGATTGCCCAAAAACTCACACTCAAGTAATTTGTGTGAGATTACCCAAAATTGCGTTCTACTACAATATTTACATGATCCTTTCAATCCTTTCACTCATCATGGATCAGGTGCACATGTTCCTTTTCACATTTTCACATACATTTTTTACACACTTTTTACATGTTTGGATTGAATTTTTCATATACATGAATTTGAATACTCTTTTTCTCTTCTCATTTATAGGTTCGTCCTTATAGGATGCGGTAGTCACATCATCAAGCATAAAAAAACACTTAAAATATGCACAACACGACATATGCACATATGATTTTCACCCATAGTGTCACTTCCTCTTCTCTATCTTTCACACTTCATTTTTATCACTCCATGATTTTTCTTATCTCCTCGGCGTGCTTTTCTCCATCGATCTACATGATTATGATGTACCCATCTCTTATCTACTTTATGTCTTTGATTATTCTCTCAACAACATAAAGTGGGGAAAATATAGATACTTAATCACACACTTTAGGTATATTTATAGTTCTTGATCACATATCACTATTCATATGATTCCTAAGTGAGAAAAGTATCTTGATTAAAAACTTTCTTTAGCCTCTTTGCTTTCTTTCTTGTTTTCATATTTATCTTACACATGCCACTTCCTAGTATGACCTTTATTACTTCATATTTTCTCGAGTCCGAACACCAAAGTGCCCATATAAGATGCCAGTTCCCGTGTCCCCATCCACTTTGGGTTCCCTAATCCCTTTGTATCTTTCTTTCATATTTTGGGGCATTTCTAGTTGATGGGAATCTTATTTTCCTTGTAGTTGGCCTTGTAGAGGTTAATTACAAAATTTAAACAAGGGAATAATATAAATATAAAGCTATATGACCATAATAGAGGAACAAGATATAAGCATCTATTACTATCACCTAAGGTTGCATCCAAAGGCATTTGAAGAGCATCAAAGCATCCATTCAGCATCCATTCAAGAAGAACTAGCTATTTCTCGATATCAGTGCAATTGGCATAAGATCCACCTTATGCATGATTATACACACACATATGTAGAACTACATGGAGTTTGAAATGTAGTGTAGAGCCCATATTATAAGTTCACTCGCTTAGGTGACCGTAGAGGTCATTCTCGACTCCCCATTTTCATCATTTTTATTTTTAGGATTTGATGTATTATGGGGTTTTGCACATGTTCTTTCTCTTTGCAAGTTTCAAGAAAATTAAACTATCAACCAAGAACACATAGGAAACTACCAATGACCTTTATAAAAACACTCCGAAAACCGAGATAACCAAACCAAACATTTAAAACCACTTCCAAATGACATAGTGAGACATAGGAAACTACCAATGATATTTACCGAACTCTAAAAACTAAAAATCTCATTTGTAAGGGGTCTTAACAAGTTTACCACTCAAAATCCTAAAAAGCCGGATCACCGACAATTCATTTGAATCGCCAAATTATAAATAACAACTCTTTGCTCTTTCTCCAGGATCCTCAATTTTTTTTTTTTTTTTTTTTTTTTTTTTTAATCTCTCGAGCCCCATCTTCCTATCTCAAGAACTAGTATCTCACATTCCATCAGTTAACACAAAGACATAAAGGATATCACAAGACACTCTTAAATATTTATCAAGACTTTGTCTATCCTTTGAAGACCAACTTTCATCACTCGGTTTGTAGGAAACATTGGAGCATCCTTTGTCAACTCGTATCTTCTCCAAACAAAGGTTTGAGGCATATTTTAGCTTTACATCAATCCAAGGTACCTTTACAATCTTTATTTACTTATTTATAGTCACATTTAATCTTTAAACTAGCCTGAAAGTCCATTTCATACCATCAAATATTCATTTTTATTAAAATGTTACAATTCTTCGAAATAACTCGTGATTCCTCTAATCTACAACGATTGGACTAATCACTGGAGATTCCATCAAAACTTGTCATTTATTAATTTTATCAGCTTTGTGCCAACTCTATCATAACTTCCACATTTAACACTATTGTTTCCAAGCATGAATCTCTATTACATTGTAGTTCCCGACTGTTCATCCAATTACCGGTATTTGGTATCTTGCGATAGTATAACACCCATTCTTCTCGGAATAATACAATATCTTACACAAACTCACACTTTGCAACATCCACTTTTTTGATACCGATCAAGACATCGAAGATCAATTTGAATTCCTTCACGAGATCAAACAAGAGATCGAGGATTTCTGGTATGACTACTTTGAACATGTCCAAATTGCATCTACCCTCACTAAGGAAATTTTCAAAGCCACAAAATGCGGACCTTCCCATTCATTTGGAGTTCTAGAGCTTCTCATCTTCTATCTACATATCTACATTGATTGTATATCTTTATATTCATCCATATCATTGATTTTTCAATCTACTTAATTTTCTAAAAGTGAGCTAACATCCTCTAAGGAATTCCCTTTGGATTCTTGGAATTGACCTTTGATGAGAAGCTCGCTTTATCATTTATCGAATCCTTTCTATTTAGTGTTTTTGATTGGATATTGCATTGTAGAGGACAGGAGGACTAACACCCATTCAAACTTGATAAAATTAAATCGAACACCAGCTCTAGCATCCATCTCTATGGGTATCAATAAATCCTACATCTTCTCAGGTTATTTTTTTATCGCTTCACTGCATTAATTTGAGTAGAAAGGTAAATACATCTCTAAAAATTCTTGCATGCCGGTGGGACCCTTAGTACCTTCTTCATTTGTGTTTTAATTTTAATTTAAATCAAATTTTCATATAGTTTAGGCCTTCTTCTCTTTAATCACCGGTGATCATGTCAAATCACCGGTGATCATGTCAAATCGCCAATGATTATGTGAATTGTCAGGTGATTCTTTAAATCATCGAAGATATCTATGAGTGCTTTTAATTACTCATTTAGTCAATCTCTAACTCCATTTTCTTAGCTATTTTATGATTTCTATTAACATTTTTGCATGTTTTTGATTTGGGAGGCTTTTTCTTGCTACATCATTGCTAAAAATATATTTTTTTATAAAATTATAAAAGGAAGCTTTTTTGAGGTGTGTCCTTTCTTGAGACAAATGATAATGCTAAGAGTGGGCAGTAAGAATAATTTTCCCGTGATGGAGATATATACGGTGACATGAGAGATACCTTGGCATTTTGGGATTGCATTGTCTTTGTTGCGATAAGAAAGAGGGCCAACACAATGGTAGGCACAACAAAGAGTACGACCATGTGATGGTTACGAAGTTTGAAATGTGTCCGGCCATCGTTAGAAAAAGAGTAGTTACTTTTTAAAAATGAATTGGAAATAGAAGTGGAGTAGGATGGGAAGGAATATTTAATGATGGTAGCTTAGCTTATCTAAAAATATTAAGAAAATTTACACACTCTTTCACCACATAGAGTACCGTATGACAAAAAAATTAAAAGCTAAAGGTAAGGTATGTGAGGAATACCCGGAGGTCGTGAAGAGCTTGCACACCATTGAAGATTAGGCCAATCGAGAGAAATCCTTCATTTTGGGAAGGACTACGTGAGAAGAAAAGCAAGACCACAAGATAGAATTAAAATCATTGGTCAATGGTTTTCCTAATGAAAGCTATATCCGAGGAAGCGGATGCTTCCTTAAAGGCTCATCAATCCACATTTTAAAACAAATTAATACTCATAAATAACATGAAAGAGAGAGTCCTATTGTAGTTGTAGAATTTGGGTATCTCACACAAGAAAATAATTTAAATCTAATCTAAATAGTGAATACAAGATTAGATTTTAAAGACGGTAGTGGGTATCAAGGTCTACATGTGAGGTAGAGGGTAGTATGGAGGCCTCGGGTGAAGTTATGGGAGGTTTTGAGGATTTTGATTGGGTGAATGAGATTTATCGTCTGGGGTAAATTCTAGACACAGACCAATTTTGATTAGGGAATCGATGCCAATAACTAGTTATAGCCATGATTGGTTGGCTAACCTATCACGATAGAGGAAATTGGGTGCCAAAGGTGAAAAAGGATTGGTTTGGGAACTCGTGATTGCATAGAGTGTTGGGAAGGTTTAGGCAGGGTGTTGGGATTTAGGTTAAGGCTCCCAGAATGAAAGAGGTAGTTAGAGGAACAAAGAGTTTCAAGTTTTTAGGGTATTGGGTAGATGGGTGATAGATAATATTCTATTTAAAAGGATCCATACAACAAAATATAATAAGAGATATAAGACAAAAGTTAAGAACTAACAACTTGGTTAGGATACTTATTTGTAAGCTCTAGAGATCTATAGATGGTGATGGTTGGTGGGTGCTCGTAGGAATACTAGACTAGATCCGGTGTGCCACTGAAACAAATCCCGAGGGCTTCTCTTTGTGAGTGGTTCAAGACTATGGAGTAGTAGTTTTGCTTAGGTGCATGATGTAGATGATCTGGTGTTAAGTTGATCCCTAGATAGTTGATTGAATAGCCTAGACACAAGATCAAAGAATGCCAATGAAAAAAATTACCCAAGAAAAGAGTTGAAAATGTTTATTTAAAGGAATCGATAGCATTTCCTTGACCCACACCGATTGAGGAATAACTTGCATTGGTTAGGAGAAATAGTCAATTGTGCCCAAAATAGCCTCTTTATTTCCTTTTGGCGTGGGTCAAGAATGGAAATGGGTTAGGATTCTTGATTCTCATTTAAACTCATGGGAAATTGATGAGAGAGGTAGTTGTCAATAAATATTAGGTTAAGAAAGAGTCTCGGTTAGCTAGCGGAAATGATGACTTAGTCTTAGGTGGTTAAGGGGAGTGATGAATTAGTTTTTGTGTTAAATGGCCTTGGAATGGGTCCAAGGTGAGGTGGATAGGTGAGGTGGTAATTAACCTAATCTTGATAATTAGATTAATAAAAATGAGTGAAAGGGTCATGGTAAGGGGGTATATAATTGAAAGGGGACTAGAGGGTTGTGACCCAGTTTTGGATTTCTACATTTTCCCTTTTCTATCGTGTAACTTGTAATAATAAGAGATGATAACAAAAATAATAAGTAGGTTTCCCTAGATAAGGGTGGAGGTGATCCCCCTCAAACTAGAATGATAACGTAGTGGAAGTCTGAATAGGTCATGGGTTTGATAAGGTGGTAGGTGATGAAAAAAGGGTAAGGTGTAGGTGTAGGAAATAGTGATGGTGGGGTGATCTAAAGGTGAAGATAATCAAACACACACACACACACACACATGTTCTAAATGCATCAACATAGAAGGTTGAAGAACATGTAAAATCTACATTGCCAAAGGTCAATAGTTTATGCAAACAAGGGTGATGTTGTCTAGGTATCAAAGGTATAGTATGTGATCCTAGAAACACAATGGGTCAGAGGTGGAGGAATAGGTATAGGTGTTTCCAAAAAAAAAAAAAGGTTTGGTCCGGTCAAGAAAACATCACGAAATAAGGGAAGGAAAAGTAGGTGGGTGAAACAACACTTATAGCATTATCACACGATAGAGTGAGTAAATGAGTTTGATTTTCCTATAAGTGAGGTTGAGTCGGTGAAGGTATTTAGGTAAGGTTGGGTTGGTGAAAGTATTTGGGTAAGGTCGGGTTAGTGAAGGTATTTTTGGAAAATGTGCCCTAAACACACATAGGGTGTTGGTGAGGTGGTGAGACTATTAGCTAAGCTTGTAGGGAGGTGTTGGGGCTATGTCGCGAAGAAAGAGGTGAGCGAGGGGAAAACTTAGGGAAAAGGAAGCATATGGGATATTAGAAGGGTAACCGATGCTGGTTCAATGAAAATTGTTGTCGGTAGGGTGATTAATTTTGGTCATCTAGGAATGACCCACCGACGTGAGTCGGGAAAATGATGAGTTAAAATGGAAGACACACCCAAAAAATTCTCATTTAAGTAGTAGTGTGGCTAGAAAATGACTGGTGGAGAGAAATTGTGTGAGACAAAGAAAGATAGGCCCAATAGAGTGATTTGGTGAGAGATTAGTGGTTAGAGGAGTGAGTTTGGGGGCGTGCTTGCAACCACTTGAGTTATTTTGACTGGTGGAGAGTGTGGCTAATAATTTGACATGGAAGAGGTAGGAGAAGGCTCTGGGGTGATCCGGTTCAGATCCACCCATCCCACAACGGAGGCACCAATGATAGGAGATAAGT
The DNA here is from genome assembly GCA_018340775.1 of Taxus wallichiana var. yunnanensis. NCBI lineage: Eukaryota > Viridiplantae > Streptophyta > Pinopsida > Cupressales > Taxaceae > Taxus > Taxus wallichiana. The sequence continues at coordinate 141,208,690 of CM031238.1, forward strand.
TTCAATCTTTAATCTTGGTTTTTGTTGAAAAATATGAAAGAAAATAAAAAAATTGGTTTGTTGAAATTTAATTGAAATGGGGTGAAATCAGGTGGGGGGGTGGAATTAGATTAAATAGGGGTTAAAAGTAACTTAGGGAAAGTTTAAATGGATTTGGATAGGTAAAATAGGTGTGTTTTTCAAAATTTTCATTGGGGATGATGGGGTTTGGTATTGGGGAAGAATAAGTAACCAACATCACTCGGTTATTGGCCAATGTTGGTTGATGAACCTATAATGACTAGAGAAGGGTATCAAGATCGGTAGGGTGACCAATGTCGATTATTCTCTAAAATGAAAATGTGTTAGAAAAGGTTGATAAGAAATGTTAAAGATAGGTTTAGAGGCTGGTTAGTGGGGTAAAAAGATGTCTTAGGAAAGGGCCTCTTGGGGAAAGAGGATTTGATAGGATGATTGTGGGAGGAATGGGGTTGGGTAGGGAAGTAGCTAAAATAGTAGGAGGAAAAATAGGTAAGAATATGAGTTTGGGAAGTAGGTTGGGTGAAGGTGAATGGTCTAGGTAAGGAAATGTTTTTTATAAGGAGAGGTCGAGTGTTGAATAGAAATTCAAAATAACAAATGAGTAACTTGTGTGGGTGGTTATGATGTAGGATAGGAACAAATGATGATGAGGGACCAACTACCACCCTTGTTAGTATAGATGAGACCCACCATCTCGCATACAACGAGTGGGAGCACATGGGATAAGTCGGGCTAGGTACAGTGAGGAGATATAGGAGGATTTCCTAATATCACAACATGATGGTATCCCTCATCGATATATGGGACCCAAATACCAACACCTTCCATCTTCCGATGGAAAGATGAAATTCACACTAGAGGACGTGTGTATAGGATTTTATGATTCCAATTCTTGGGAGCCAGTATATTAGGTGGTGTCTTCAAATGTGGTGGGTCATATGGCTATGGTGTTTGGGCCAGCCATGACAGATTTGACATATCACAGTGTGAGTATTAGTTATGGTGCGATGTATGCGGCACATTCGCGGAGACTTGTCTATAAGTGTTGATGATGGTTGGCATCGATTGTTTCACCCTTCTAGACTCATAGGGTGGGAGGTTTTCATGGGCCTTAATGGGAGTCCTATAGGACATGGTGTTTGACAGGGTTTGTTTTACATGGGCATCGATGGGCTTCGAGGAGGATCTATGGGCTTACAGGAGATGATATAGTTACTATGTATGTTCCTATACTATCTATTACATTGTTGGGCATATGAGCACATTGTGTGCCTTTGTCTGCTTGGTCTACCACGATAGGGGTGGGAGGTGGGTGTATATAGGGCAAGATATAGGCAATGGCTATGGATTGGAGAGAAATTGAGGATGGATGGGGTAACTCGAGATATAACATATTATCAGAGGGTACTGGCTAGCTTATCACCAGTAGAGATTATATGGAGGCCATACCTCATGTATCTAGAGTTCACAGGCATGGAGGAGGAGATGGAGGGTCTACAACTTATGAGATGGATCTAGGTTTGCAGCGGCTATGGAGTATGAGTGCATACCCATAAATCAGTCGATGACATTTTGCCTTAATAGCAAGGTGTTTCCCACCATTCCCATAAGTATCATCGAGATGATGTGGAAATTCCATTACCACTTCCACATTGAGTGCCACCAGCAAGAGTGGAGGATTAGGTAGCGGATGAGACTATAGATGATGTTGGGTGCTACAACCGGGGTAGGATGTGGTGGAAAACATAGTTACAAGTAGCACCCAAAGTGCCATGACTAACTCATTTGGCCGATGTTATAAGTGAGAGAGATAGATTACGGATGTAGGTTACAAGATTGTAGGCCTGGTGACTACTTGAATACACACATGTGGCCACATTAGAGACACAGCTAATAGGAGTACATACACAAACCGATGACAAGGGGATAGGTTACGGGACTATAGGCCCATGTGACTACTTTATAGGCACATGTGGCCACATTACTAATAGAACTAGCAATAACATAGGCACAGTCAACATCGTGGACACGTGGTTTCCCCTCCTTCACCTCCGAGGGCACATAGTGGGACACGATACAAGAAAAAGGTCCATCATTACAGGTAAAGTACCGGGATAGGGTCCATGGCCTCAAGTACAGGGACATGGACCACTACAACTAGGACAGGTCCACAAATAGTAGTAGAGTGATGCCACCACCACGGTGTGATATCGGTAAACCAATACATAGAGGTTGTGGTTGAGGCTAGATATTATGAGGAGCATATTGCGGAGCTTAGTCTCTCGATTGCTTACCATGCTAACTTAAGAGGTCGTGGGTCATGTACCCATTGTGCCAATAGTTCATGGATCCACTGTACTCATAGGTAGGGCTGACAGGAGGTGACCCGTACAAAGAGATAGAGGCGAGGTGAGGGACAAGAGAGAGTTCCAGAGGCATCAAGCCCTCCCAGGGATGATTAGATGATTGAGATTGTTATTTTATTTTTGATTTATGACTTATATATACTAGCCTATGTGCCAAAGAGTTGAGTTGTACATGAGAGTTTTTGAGAGACTTATTTAAATATGTGTATACATTATATTAACACACGCATGTTCTAGTATATAGATGATGTTATTTATATCTGATATGTTTTGGGTTCATTTCCATTGTATTGTTATCATGGAAATTAGATGTAGGTATGATTGATGATGTTGTGTTTTGGTTTCATTTCCATTGTATTGATGTTATGGAAAATAGATGTTTAGACATGTTGATGATGTATGGTTTGGGTTGGGTTTAATTTCCAATGTATTGATATTATGGAAACTAGATGTAGGCATGGTTAATGTATGGTTTGGTTTGGTGTAAATTTCCAATGTATTGATGTTATGGAAATTAGATGTAGGCATGGTTGATGATGTTTTGGTTTTGGTATTAATTTCCAATGTATTTATTTTATGTAAACTAGATGTAGGAATGCTTGATGATGTGTGTTTTAGTTTCATTTCCATTGTATTGATGTTATGTAAATTAGATGTGTAGACATGTCTATTATGTATGGTTTGGGTTGGGTTTAATTTTCAATGTATTGATATTATGGAAACTAGGTGTAGGCATGGTTGATAATGTTTTGGTTTTGTTTAATTTCTAATGTATTGATAGTATGGAAACTAGTTATGGGGTGGGAGAGAAGATAGGTAAGATAGGAAAAGTTATAATGTAAGCAGGAAAATAATGGCCAAGCTAACCTTTAAAGACACCATGTCTTGAGTGCTGCTACATAGCCCTTACAAAAGGGGCCTCAGGCCGATGTAGTTCTCACATTAGATAGGGAAGAATAAAATGGTGATAGGTAACGTAGGTAAGGTTGGGAAAGGTAGATTGTGGCAAGGTAAGTTGGGTAGGATAGATTGTGGCAATGTACACGCTACTTGATGTACTTTCCAATGTATGATGATATTATGAAAAATAGATGATGGGTATAGGTTTAAGTGGTATATGAATATATCCAAGATATATGATGTCGATGGTCACATCCTATTTAAGAAGCAATAAGTAGTCGAGAGGGAACCTAAAAGAAAAAATTATCCATAGTTGGAAAGGGCTATAACAACCATACCAAATAGGCTTATGAACATAAACCCCTTGAATACATTGCATGATTGATAGGTCTATGGTTGAAATAAGTTGGATAATCACAAAGTGTTAGATGTGCGCCATGTTCCTTAAGTAGATAGGAGAAAGTAAAAAAGGGTAGGGTGGAGTGGTTTGTTTAGTGTAACCTTGTTATGGGATACCATGCCCCATTTGGAAGATACACAAAAACAAACATAGGAAATTCCATGACCCAATGTTTGCATTTTTATTAATTTTTTTCTTTTGCATTTTACTTTTTGTATTCATAGATTGATTGATACAGAAGTCTATATTGGGATGAATAGTAATATCTCCTTGAGGTCTTTGTGAAGTTGATCAATGACAGAGATCCTAATTTTGTTTTGTTTTAACAAATATATTTTAGTCTTCTTTTTGGATAGAATAAGTACAATATGTGGCTGGATTTTTATAGTTGTCCTTCGAGGGAGTAGTCTACTTATAACAACAATAGAGAGACATAGATGTTCATTTGAGGGAATCATCTATTTGTGAGAAGTTTTACCCAAGGAGAAGAATTTTTGTTATCTCAAAATGTTTGCATTATTTTGGTCTTATATTCATGGAAAAGACTATAAAGGACCACCCACCGAAAGAGAGGTTCAGAAATTTAGAGTGAATGTTCAATATCCGGCTAGTGGCTTGAGGTGGAAGTCTCATCATGCATTTACCAATGTTATTTTTACTTAAACCTTTATGGTCATTTTGAATCATAATGATGTTGTTGGTGGATGACATGGCGGTGGCATTTTTGAATAGATGGAGAAGGCTAAAATGCAATCAGTAAAGTCCAAGATCAAAATCATTACCAACTTATGTAAAATAAATGTTAAAAATACATAAAAGAAAATAATTACACAAAAGCAACAAGATATACCTTGTTGAGGGATAACCTATGGCTGTATGCAGGTGGTGGCCACATCGGAGTTTGAATTGATTATGTTGGAGCTATGAATGATAGGTATGGTAGAGTAGTGTGTTGCATTTGTTGCGATTCAACATTGACTTATGCAAGTGAATGGACCGAGTGAGTGGGTGATGCTTGTTGAAATGCATGATGATAGTCCAAAGGTCTCGTAGTATTTTCATGTTAAATCAAAAGGGTAAATAGTAAATAGTAAATGGTAAGTGTAAAAAAACCTATATTGAATGTTAAGGCCCAAGGGTCTTACATCTCGGTCGTTTAACAAATGAAAATGCTTGAGGGTTAGGTGATGAGTGAGCTTCCATTTCAGATTTGGGAATCTCCTAATGCCTCAGCATGTTGTTGGCCTCTTCCTCTTGATGTTATTTTTTTTGATGGAAGGACCTCCAAGAAATTTCTCTACATATGGTAAAGATGCAAATAGAAGTACATAATGTTAGTAGAGAGAATAATATTTGTAAAAAAAGTGAAAAATCAAGACAATAACCTTACTAACATCGAAATATAAACTATTAACATGTTGTTCTTCAATAGGAATTGACAATTGCTTCATTGTGTCACTCATGCAAGTGGGAGTTGGTTGACCTTTTAAATTATAATATACCTCGTAATAAAGACCAAGGAGATACTAGAATGAATAACTAGTTTCTCAACAACTCCAACATTTGTAATCTTATATTTTATCTTATTAGACAAAAATGTGCACCAATAAAATCTTTGCTTTCCAATTGATGCTAGAATGTATGTAATAGCCATATTTGGAATATCATTTTTCCGACCCAACAAAGAAAATATGGATTGAAAAAAATAAATCATGGCAATAAGAAACTGGTGTGCAATTCCTTGCATATCTACTCCTCATCTTGATTTGTTGACATTAGCTGCAAAAAAGTCATTGGATGTTGAATTAACCACAATTTATATCAAAATAAAAATCTTACAAATGAAAGCATGTTACACGTACCATCAACATGGAAACTAAAACAAGATTCAAGGTAAATATTATCATCTTTAGTCAGGGTTGCTTTGGTTGTTACAATGGGGGAATATTTAAAAGGAAGGCTTGTCAATCGATGGATATCAGTTGGATCAACACTGAACCTGAATGTACGACCATCAAGAAAAGTAACAATGAATTTCTATCTTCTATATTGAACGAGGAGAGGAGGTAGTTAAGAATGTCATGATCTATCTCAAACTTAGGCAATATTAACTAGTCCTACAAATTCACATGCTTGTACCCAATCCTTGTAATTTTCATTCATTTGCAAAAAACATTAATGTGTGGGCACATCAAGCTCCTATATTGAATCTTTGGTAGGACATGAGGAGTTGCCTATTTAGTTTGAGCTTGAGTAGCCATGACAACATGAGGTAGAGATTTGATTCTTGGAGGTTGTATTGTGTTTGGATGTTTTTTTACATATTAGAAGTGGGAGTTACGATACTTGTATCACCGGAATAACGGAGAAAAAAGGTTGAGATCTGGGAAGTGTGAATGTGAAAATGAGGGATGGAGGGATATTTATAAGTAAAATATTAGGTTTTGGAGCCAAGATGAATGACATTAGGGCATCTTTTTCACATGATAGCAAGGATTGTTGACATGTGACATCGAGCCCTATGGTCGCACGAAAAAGGGCTTGTTATCATGTGCCATCAATCTTTGTTGTCACACAACACTACTTTTCTTACACCCATCTACAAATATTCCCATCACAAGATAGAACAAATGTTGATGCCCGAAAATTATTTTGTTGGCGTGGATCATTTGTTGTCAAAAACCTTGTTATCGTGACAATAATTTTTGTCATCTCATCAATATTTCTTGTTGATACATGTCAACAAAATTAGTTGTCAAGTGTCAACATTTTTTTCTGTTATGCGACATCATATTTTTATGTCGTGCGTCCTTGATTTTTGTTGTCATGTGATAATTTTTTTTTGTCATATATTAACCATGTCTCAATAAAAAAATTTTCTTCCATCGATGAAACATAACCTATCAAGTAAAAACCATGCCTCCAATGTAAAGAAAATGCAAGCAAAATTTTGATCTAAAACCCAAAAAATTCACATTTCCGGTGAAATTTGTTCCAAGTATATTTGATAGGGATTTTCCACCACCAATTTACTAGATTCTTCTTAAAATGAACCCATATTTTTACCCCTCCAACAAAGGGTCGATCTCCTTCCCATATGCTTCGCATTTCCCATTGTGGAATATATCACACGTAGTGAAAAATGGTGAGGAAATGGTTTAAATGGTTCATGGTGGCTATTTGATATTGGTGTAAGAGCCATTTCGTATACCAATAGTTTATTGGTCAATTACCCATTACTAATTAGGCTGCACTATGTGCAAGGTGAGATAGCCATGTGGAAGATAATTGGGAGAGACAAGGAGATATGGATGAGGTGTTAGGAGATAAGGTGGTTTAAGAGGTAATGTAGATAGGGTAGTATGTGTGGCATGTTAAAAATGAGTTGGCATGAGATAGTGAGGTGAGGTTGGTGGGAAAGTCAACTCGGTCACATGAATCGCTCATGCTCACCGATTCAGGCTTTCCATGGAGGCACCCATTCATAATGTTTACAATGTAAAATAAATACTCCCACATTCACCCTTCCATTACAATTAGGAACATATAAATACAAAATTATCCAATAGTAATATGAAGAAATGGAGGCAAGGCACCCCTCCATAATTGAGTGTGTCAAACCTAGTTGAGGGCCCACAACCAACAAATAATGGGTCTAACCTATCCATCACTAAGTGTCCAAGACCAGTGTTAAAACAAACTTTTTACTTCATACCCATAGTACCACATCTCACAATTTCATTCGTCCACTTAGCATACATGCATTTGTGTCACCTACGTCAAGTCCTGATTTTTACTAGTTGGCCAAATATTTCAGTGGGGCGTAACTTCTACATACATGATTCATTTTTTCGTAAACAAGATATCACTGAAAGCTCTATTTTTTCTCCACACAATGAAACTTCCCATAGCTGATTACGAGAATATTTTACATTTGTGTTTCCTAGAAAGGATAATTTGGATCATTAGGTGAGATTGATGATTATGTAGAAGAATTGATAGGAGAAGAGGATGGACTTATTTTGGGAGGAGGTTTCATAGTTTAACTTGATAGTTTCATAGATGACTTGTGAGGAGTGAGACCTATTTTTAGAAGTGATTGCTTAGTCGAGAATGGGTTGAATAGGTGATGCTTGAGTGGTGAAAGAAGGAACATTAAGAGTGATAAGATGATGCTCATTAGACATAGATGAATAAAATTTAGGTACCCACCGGGATGTAGCGTTTGAATTTGAACATGAGGTTTGAATGTTGAATGAATGAGGTAGAATGTTGTATTCTTTATTAATGAATGAGATAAAATATGTCCATTAATTCAATGATAACAAAAAAAAGGGAGAGCTTTATATTAGTCACAATAAGGAGGATAACAATGAATAGATTTCAAGTTGATCAATTGATGAATGATGAGTTGCGAAATAATATCTTATTCCTTACCATGGAGATAAAAATTGAGAGGTGTTGGAAATGGTGAGAATTGAGGTTCACTGATATGAGAAAATGTAGAATACATAAAATGAGGATGATAAAAATACCTAGTGTGAGCCTGTGAACCATCCATATGATGTTGAATTTTAGATTGAAGAAATGTAATCACAAATTCCATAGCCTGAAGCTTATGTTGAAATAAATAATGTAAAGCTTGAATTTATTTATAGATTGATTGATTGAAATTACAACTAATAGAGTAATCAAAGAGACGATCAAAGATAAAAATGACATCTGAAGGTGGAATGTTGATAGGAATATGCATTGTGTCTAGGGTTTTTGAACAACATCTTTACGAGATGGGTGAATTTGAAGAAATTGAAGCAAATATACTTGAGAGACTTATGAGCCATGAAAGAAGGAAAATGATGATTCAAGAGTGTCCGAATGATAGAGGATCACCAAATTATTAATAAAATATAGAAATATAAATTATAAGTCCTAATTAAGTTACTACACAAAGTGATATAGCAATGAAACACATATTTGACACAAGTAAGTAAGCTAATAAATTTGAAACCCTAGCTACAAGAGAAGGGATATGACACTTAGCTAATTTTGTGAATAAACACGGGTTGTGAGTAGAAATAATGATGAACATAAGGAGGAAACTTTCACAAATGAACCCAAACAATTGTGCAGTGACAGATCATCCAAAGCTGTGGCACCTAGATGGGTCGTGGGAACCTCGATCTTTGAGTGCTGCACAGGCACTTATGACTCAAAACTAGTTAGAATATAAATTTTGTAGTGTCGTAATATTTTTGAATCAGGTCATTGTTAGTAACCTATGTGTCATTGGTTGATCGCTGAATTTTCATAAAACTTAAAAAATAAACAACACCTACTAAATTCAAAAACACGTCAAATTCTAAAAATGAAAAAGATGTGTACATGAAGAGTTGGATTGATGTTGGTGGTTACCCAATTGAGAGAACATAAGATCCAAGAAATCCACTACATTTCAGATTCCAAATATTTATGTGTGTGTTTTTTGTAGAATCATGCCCTAGGTGGATCTTGTGCCAGTGCACTTGATAGTGAGTAATAGGTACATTTAGAAAATATAGGTCCATGGAGAAATGAACTTATTATCCTACAAAGTGTATGCGAAGAATACAATTATCCCTTGAATGGATTCTTTGATGCTCTTGAAATGCATTATGGTCCTTTATTACGGTCACATATCTTTGTATTTATATGATTGCATTATTTAAATTTCATAATTATCCACTACAAGACCGGTCACCAAGAAAATAAGATGTATAATAGATAGAAAGGACTCAAAAGATATGATAAAGATACAAATGGGTCAAGGGTACTGGCTACTGGAATATTGGCTGGGAATTGGTATCCAGATGTAGAAAAGTTGAAGTAACGAAGGTCGTGGTGGGCGGTGGGGTGTGAAATACCAATATGAATACCGAGAAAATAAAACAAAGAGGCCAAAACAATGGTCAATTAGTACTTTTATTTCTTAGGTATCATATTATATTAGTATGTGATCGGGACCTATACATATACCCAAATTATTTGATTTACTATCTATAACGAAGGTAGTATTCTCTTGGTCTTCTCGTGCAATGCGCACCTGGTGATAACCTCGAAAACCCATAAGTGAAGGAGTAAATATCATGCCCTACGATGCCCTGAAGGATATATTCTTTGAATAGCGTAGGAAAAGGATATGTAACACATGATACATTAATTTCCCTATAATCTACATAGATATCAATCTTCCCATCCTTCTTGATATCGATGCCTATGGGGATATCCCACTAAGATTCCTAAACTATTTCAATGATTCTAGACTTAATAAATTTATCTATTTCTTCTTTTATCCTCACACGAAGTGAAGATTCATCATGTAAGGCCTCTTCCATAATGGATGCGTTCCTATTCCATCTTAATCTTCATCTCTCCCAATGAGGGTTTACTCTTTTCAATTGAAGGTAACCTCGTGAACAAATCCTAGAAGTCGCGCAAGATCTCAATGATCTTTTCTACTCCTTCTTTGACTAGTAATCACCAATAATTCCTCCCATGGGTGAATCCTTAGTACCAATGTTTAACTTCTTCATTTCATGGAATCATGGCACATGTGGTCCTTTCTATCTCGTAGTGTCCATTACTTTGCATACCTTCTATATGGATAATATACAAGTTGTTTACCTCTTCATCATCAATGAGGTATATCATATTTCCTTTCTCTTTATCCCTCAAGGCGCAGCCCATTTGCGTCTCTTTTGTCTCCTCTACATTCATTCACACCTCATGATCAAGTTCTCTAAGTAACTAAGGCATGAGATCCTCTTCTTTTACACTATCCCCCAATGTGATGCACTTAATTATGTGATGGGATTCATGGAATTGAGGTTTATTAGAAAACTAATCAAATGTATGTACAATACCTTTAGTCATATCTCACCTCCTTGCAGTCTCTTCTTTAAGCTCAGCATGCACATACAACAAGTGTGCACATCTCGCACAAAGTGGAATATAACTTATGCCTCTACATAAATGGTGGTAAAGCCTCCTATCCTTATACGATTATTGTATCTTATAGTTATGAACGTGTACCAAAGAAGGATTCTTCCCATCATACTCATGTATAAGCATAGGCACATTTCTCTGAGTAAACCTTGTTGAAAAGGTGATTCTCACTTCCTGCTATCCCAACAAGTTATATTTATGCATAGCCCACCAACATGATCCTATCCCAAAAAAGTATAAACTAGCATATTCATTTTATCACCTTCATTCAACAACTAGCTCTCCATAGCATGCAAGAATGATTCTGATTGTCCTCACTAGTATATTAAGGTAATCCGAGTTCTTCCCATGTACTGACCATGCACAAAGTGGGATCATTCTAGTTATTATCCCTTCATCTCACTCCCAAACATCTCATATGTGCCACGGGAATATTTATCACAAGAAAAATTGGTGGTTTAGTTAATTGAATCCATGTCTTCCCACTAAAATAAAACTTCCTTAAATAGCTCCAAATTATCAAGGTCTCACCAAATGCATGCATAAATCCCATTCAACTCTTCTTCACTCAAATTCTCAAATGTGGCATGTGTTTTGCCTCATCTAAAGGTATGATTGCATGTTAATCCTTATTCTCAAAACTGATATACCCCTTGTTGAAACACACATCTGCATTGTTCACATAATACTAGGGTCATCCAAGTAGTGTTGGAAATTTATCTGCTTTAACAATCTCCAATACCTCAAAGTATCTAGTAAACATGTCTCCTTTTTTTGGTAATAGAATAATTCTTCAATATCACAATAGGCATAGCTCTCATCTTTTCTTCCATATACAACGCATTGGAAGATGGATACAATAATGGTCTCCCATCTGATTTCATGCCTCCAAAGTTAGCACATTTACCTCAACACTTTTTATCTATTTTAATATTTATTACCAACCACCCATCAATCACTACATATAATGTGATTTCTTTATCATACTCATGGTTCTATGTTAGAAAGTTCAAATTTAGTATCTATCACTCACATTCAAATCCTACGCCCGGTAACTTCTCACCCATCCATTACCCCACAATAGGATGATATTATCTTACCACAACATATTACATACCTTCTTAAATTCATCGACATCCTTCTATGGGAGCTACATGTTCTTATCAGTTCCCTTCACGTGCCTACTCCTTTATGAAATGTATCTCACCTTGCATCTCTCTAATGAATCCCATAGTTTCTTGATAAACTTCCTTTTGATGTGCAACATCTCAGGTACTTAGCATGTATGATATCTTCTCTTCTGATAAGAGGCTTAGCTTTAAGAGGCTCACACATGTGTGTCATTTCCATGCAAGTAGTCTCTAACATGGGCTATAAGTATGGATCGATGTCTTCTCTAGAATCTATTTATCACTCTTCACATGTTGTACATTGATCATTCTCATGCCTTCTTCATTCTTCTTGTTATTACACATATTCTTGTAAAGCTCAGAACAATCCTTAACCTTATGTTGTTTTCCAAAATGTGCAAAAACTATATTCTAAGGACATTTACACTGTAATGATATGGGATCCGTAAGTGTAACACATCCTACACATGAATCTACCTATTCCTCCAGGAACTCTTCTCCTATATCCACCACCGAAATCCACCTTCACCATTGTGAGTTGAGCTTCCTATACCTGAGAACTACTTTCCATAGTGGTTTTCCATAATCTAGTCTCGCATGCGTCATGAGTTTGATCTATTAACCAATAATCATTTGTATCAAGAGTGTGCACATCAAAATCTTATAGTACATAGATACATTCTTCATCGCCGCATGTTGTAAGAGAGGAAATTCTAGACATCATTATTATTATGAAAAATCTCATAGATTATAATAGTGCATGTATCGTCCTACGTAAGAAAATATACTTAGTATTTCCTTTAAATTCATTGTCTTCACACCATATACCATTACACATTTCATGTACAAAATTGAAAAAGTGATTCTCTAATTTCTTGGCCATCGTCGTTATCTATGCCTCCAAAATGGCATTACACTAGTATCAACAATCCCAACCACTTCAGCATGCAAATATGCTTCAAAGGCCTCGTGCAAATTCACATATGTATTATTAGATAAAGCCCTTCTAAACAATGTTATCAAACCCGCAACAAACCACTATGTGTTTTGAATCGATGAATACCATAAGAAAGTTTGGATAGGAGAGATTTAAACCATGCATCACACTTACTCACACTTTCTCGATAAAATCTACTTGATATCCTTGAGGGTGCGAATGTTTTTGTGTTAAAATTTTGGAATGTCAAACTTGTCCAAAAATGCTACACAAAGAGCATCATAATCCAATGTAGTCTGGTGTGGATCATACTTCTTATACCAAATATGCACGACCCCCTTGAAGTGTGATGAAAAGCTGACTTTCTTTTTCTATTTGAGGTTGGAATTCCTTTAGCAAACCATAATAGTTAACACTTTTGCACGTTCTCTATTGAATCCTCCACACCTCTATACTATGGTAAGTGGAGAGTCATCTCAAAGAAGGCCTTAAGTGTCTGCTATTAGGGTTGTTGAGGTGGGGTATGTGATGGATTCAAACCTTGACCTAGGATATGATACGATCTTGAACTTGACCCTCCATCAAGGTTTCCAAGATGGCTATTGACATGAACCTTTTGATCCTCGTGTACCACCTACCATGGTAGGTGGTTCAATCAACAAAATTATTTGTATTCTTGTTATAGTATTGATCTAGATAGCCACCGTCGAACTATAGAATCACCTACATAAGTACTTAAAATAGTATGTGTGCCAATACTCTGTCCTATTGACATGCCTGTAAAAAATCCTCCAAGATTACTTTCAAACACTTGCATTTTTTGTCTTACCATGTGTTTGTTTTTGTTATGTTGCTCTAAACAAATAATAAATTATTCCCATTTGGTCATTTCTCCTTCCTCGTGTGGATATGTTATCTATTTGAATCAACTACTCTTCCCTTCAATTATCTCTCGGATTTGAAACACTTACGTAAGGGCTATGTAACCATGCTAGATAAGATTTGTGCATGTGGTTCTCATTCTCTCCTCTAACGTGCTCTCATCTAAAGTTGATGGGGTATCTCTACTACACTTTCCCAATGTTAGGAGGACATGATGTTGTGGCTCCTCATCTTCTACAAGAGCCTCAAAACCTTCATGAGCCATCATTCTTCTTGAAAATAACACTACTTCAATTTCCCTCTCTTGCGCTTCATTATACTTAAGATGACCTTCCTCTCGTACTTGTCTTCTACGAAGGCCACCACTATCCTTCTCCACACATGATCCTACCCCCTACGTAAAGTGGGGATTTAGCTAGCCATAGGTAACCTCTCTAATCCTAATTCTATCATCAATATCTTGATAGCTAAGGGTATCATGCAAAAATAGGATCCTCTGGGATCGCATAAAAACTTGAACTCTTCTTTCTCTGGACAAGCATACATAGAAATTTCATACACCACTATATAATTTTTAAAATCACCTTCCCACCAATGATCTCGTATCTTTATTCCACTACTCACGTGCATTAAAGAGCATCTCGATAATATTCCTACATCCAAATTATCACCCTATGGCAATAAATTTTGTTTTATACATGATCTACAAACCACTCGTAAAATTCTGCTGGAAATAAACGAAAGAACATCTCGTAAAATTAGTCATATATATTATCCTCCACCTGCTTATATGCACTAAATCAAAGTAGAATGTTATATCTCTAAGTAAACAAGTCTTGGCCATATTCTACCCAGCTCTCCATAGTCTTTAAACACGCTTAATACACCATGTGCATACAACATCCTTGAGACAAATCAAAAATAGGTCTCGGTAATGAAACTAAAATGTAGAGTGTTTGTTACCTAAACCGAGCTAGGCACATTGACACTTCAATCCGGTAGGTGTGAATTCTCACCAAAAGCATGCATAGCCACTAAGTCCCTCCTTTTTTATGCTTGATAAGACATTAGCATGACTATACATCATATTGTTAATCATTAAACCATTCATGCATAGATCATCATCACTTTGTTAGTTTGGAAACACATATAATAAGGAAACACAATCAATCTAATCAAGAATCAAGTTCAACCGCATCATTATAACACAATATTATGATACATCAACTACCATTATCTAACCATTGTTATCCATTATAACCAAATCAAGAATCAAGTTCAACCGCATCATTATAACACAATATTATGATACATCAACTACCATTATCTAACCATTGTTATCCATTATAACCACAATTATTTACATAAAAGAGGTGAATACATAACAATCATTATAACAGTCTGCAAAATACCATGTGCACAAGTATCACATACATTTATGCAATCTCAAGATCTCAATCCCTATATCACAACCCTCTAGAATAAAGACATACATGAAGTATTTATAAGGGTGGGGACTTTCCTTCACCACCCATGCACTCTCCTAAAAATAGGCATGCTCACAAAAATAGACTACATGATTTCTTTCCTAAAAATAGCCATGGGTATAACACTTGCATGCTTTTACATTCTCTGCTAATAATAGATTAACCTAATTATAATACTTGTTTTATTTACATTATTAGATTTATCTATGTTTGATATCCTTTTATCTCTACATATTATTTTTCTCAAATATCCCTTGCTTGGCCACCAAGTAGTCCATCTTTTATCCTTTACTTGGTCAACACTCAAACTCTTATTTTCATATTTTTAGCATATGCTCTAGAAAACAAATAAGTCCTTGTTTTTGCTTCCATTATGTGCACAACACTTCCCTTCAACCTCTATCTCCAGTGTGTACACTTTGTTTAGTATTATTATTTTCCTTGTACACGCACTTTACTACATGTTGACTCTGTTTTGGTCCAATACTTTGAAAATTCTCCAACCAACAATTTTCTTCCCTACCTCCATGGTCTTATTAACGATATTGATAAGCCTCTACACAAGGATGAGTGGTTTAATCAAAATGATGAGGTCTATGGACTTTTTGGTCTTATTATTTATAGGGAAATATTAGGCTTCTTAGAGCACATTGAGTTCTGTTGTGGATATTGAGGAGGCATGCCTAACGTGCCTACTCCCGTGAGGAGATCTACTTGGCCGGGTGGTATGGAGGATTGCAACTTCCCTTGCATGATGAACCGAGGTTTTGACTTGCTTGAGCAAGTTCTAACCCTCTCACTTTTCTACTAACGTTGAAATGACTTCATTTGGTGAAGTCACGGTGCTTTGCCTTAGCGGCGTTTGTTGTATACTACCCCAGTGTTGTATAGGCATCGATATCCTGCTATAAACCGATCGCTATCTTGCCAAGTTTCTCCGAGAGTATTTCCTATAGGCGATGGGCATAGAGGTATTTTCTTGAAAAGAGACCTTGGGTTGTATTTGTAAACCTCCTATAAATGGGTACATACCAGAGCGTTTTTCACTTCTAGGATAACGTATTGACCGTTCATCATCTAAGACCGAGGTATGGGTCGATTGTCTACTAATTTGTGGTCTAAGTAGCATCGAGGAGATGAACCAGATTCTCCAAAAGAAACATCATATTGTTCGAGCACAGAAGGCTCTGTTTGTTGTGTTCGAGGGGTTGATCTAACTCCTCCATTTGAAAGGACGAGTTATATCCGATCCTTGGAGTTTGTGTAGTGAATGATTAGTTGAATAGTTGTCGCCCCATACCGAGAGTGAGGGTGATGATTGTCTATTTTGTTGGGCGTAGTATGCCTCAAGATCCAAAAGGGGTCTACCATATGCATCAAATCCCGACATATTCGGGGTATATGAATACTCACGAGAATAATGGGAAGGAGCGAAGGTGGATGAGATAAGATGAAACTTCTCAAAGAGAAGGTGAAAAGTTGTTAGTTCACGTCGGGTTCACCAATTTTATACGTTGGAAAAGTGACAAGCGAGCGTGGGAATCTACGAGTAACTCTTCCGCGTGCCCCAACCTCCCGAGGTCGTGCAGAGATAGCAGTAAGGATGGAATATGTGTGGGATGCGAGACAAACTAGTTAGGCAATCTAATGTCTTCAATAGGCACTAGTGGAATTTGCAAATCTAAGGCAAAGAAAGCCCTTCTAACTTAGATCGGTGTGATAGATCGATCGCCAGGATGATCATGCTCGAAGGCTCCAATCAATATCAAGCTCGCGTGATTTGATCTATGGGTTGTGGAATACGTGAGAAATGACCAGGGATAGTTTCATGTATGTCTCCGAGATAAGGTCATATGAAGGATGGTGAATATAATTGACTCTATGGACGATTCTCTCGGCCTAGTCCAGAATTCTCTAGCTTCATTCGCCGCTATATCCAGTAGGACAATTGTTCGATGATGATGGTGGAAGTGGAGTGGATTGGAATACTAGTGTGCGTAGGCCAATGTTTGTATCAAATTGACTTGTGGATTCGTTGGGCTGTGGATCAGGATCACAACCAAAGGTTCTTGGTTGTTGCGGTCTGCTTATGGTCATGTATGAAATCAAGTCCTAATCCCTAATATCCAGTAATCATACGCTTTCTCAGCTTCTATGTTTAGGACCAATAACTGTGCAATCTTCTCAGAATATCTCACAGGCGTTCGTGCAACCTGGATCCTTAAACTAGTATCTATGTCTGTGAGAGTGTCTCCTGCACCTGGCTGTGGGACCAAAGGATCACAACCAAAGGTTTGTTCTCTTTCGAACCCTTCTACAGTCATGTGAATGTTTTCCTAGGGTAATCTGTAGTTTGGTTGGTTTGACCAAAATGTGTGTGCTTGGTCGTCTTCTACATTTAACCCTCTCAACTGAGAACTGATCAGTTGTAAATCTGTTGTTGTTCGGAATACTTGTATTTTGATATTTTGATCTATGTCAACTATTGCTGTGACGAGGTTTGGTTGAGGCACGATTGGCTCAAATATGTACTCCCTGGGCTCTCGGGGTCCCGTGATTGTCATACAAAACAAAATGTAAATCTAACTGTAACAAAGCAAATTCTAACTACGTGGAATAAATCTAAAACATATATAACTTCTATTTTTCTAAGAAACCTTTTAAGAATTTAAGGAAAGCAACTATTTAAACGTATCTAGAAATAACAACTAAATAACAATTTAAAACAAACAAGATAACCGAGTGTAGTTATTTGCCTGTGTGATTTGTAGATTTATTCTAAACAAATGAAATAGCTCATCTATCTGCAAGATTCTCGATCCTACCTCAGAAGTGAGGAGTGAATCATAGTTTCTCAGAAACTATCAATCCTCATAGCTTCCCTGGCAATACCGAGAATAGAATTTACTGAAATGAAGCAATGTTAACTATTTTATTTGATATGATTCTAACTAGAACTTTGAAATTTAAAACCTGGATTCCGCAGAACAGTGGCGAATCCGATGGTGTGTGTGATCTTGTCCCCTCAGTGTGATCTCCTCGTTCTTTTATGTTCATGTGGATCCAGAAAAGCGTGTAATACTAGCCTTGAGCGAGAGTAGATATTGGGACAAGGATAGCTCGAATGCAGACTGAAAATGTGAGTAGGAGAGGGATAGCACAAGAGTACAGAGCTTGGCTTATGCGATTCCTAGCGGGATTTTACTGTAAATCATGCAACATAAAGCGACCAGAACCTGAAACTATCCTATTTGAAGAGCAAAACCTGCAACTTTAATGGCTTCCTAAGCTATTCTACTCCAATGGATTGGATAAAACAATAACACCATTTGCACAAGCTGGATATGTGGCTTACCAACAGTTGAACAATGCTAACTAGACATATAATGAACTAAACCAAGTATTCTAAGAAAAATTAAAGCTAAATCTAATGCAAAGAGAAATTCAGAGACAAACTTCAGGGCCTGGGTGAAATAACAGTCTTTGCCTGCACAAGATGGATATGTGGCTTACCAACAGCTGAACAATACTAACTAAACATGCAAGTGAATTGAAACTATGGCTTCTAAACAAGATAACAAGCTGAACTACTGAAAATGAGGAGATGAGAGCAAAAAGATCAGACCATTTGCTTGAGCACAAGCCCCATCACGCCGTGTGTTTATGACGTTGGAAAAGTGACATGCGAGGATGATAATCGACAAGTGACCTTCCCCGTACCCGACCTCCCGAGGTCGTGCCGAGACAGCCGGTGGTTTGTAATGCGGGTGACTTAGATGAAGTCACAGCCGAGATTATGGCCAATTTTCTAGATAGACAAAGCTGCAGGCAAGGATGAGAATTGGCAAGCAACTTTCCTATGGCTAACCATGGGAGAATCAGTGACTAAGATCTGGTAGTGTGATCTCCTGGTAGCTAAAATGACAAAGGGAGTGATATCCAAAATTCACCCCGGGGTTAATTTGATAACATGCATTAGAATTCTCAAGTCCTGAGTAAATGGATTGATTCAGGAAAAATCATGTTTCTAGGATTCCCCTCATATTTTTTTCTAACTCCCGGCAAGAAAAAAGAAAGAGGAAGCTCGAGGAAAGGTGAAAAAGCGGCAAAAACAAGCTTGGAATAGGAAAAATCATGAAATTGGCTAAGTCCTACTCCAGGAGTCGCCTTTGGGACAGTTGGGACATCAAGGCGCGGATCGGCCGAAAAGCCTCCGCGGCGGCCCGCGAGCAAAAAGGATAGTTGGGACAAATGGATGCGAAGGCGCGAACCGGCCGGTTGATGAAAAGGAGAACTTCAAAGACACTAAGCATTTGGGACATCTAGGCCGAGAGGACGTGAAAGGCGCGAATGGCAGTTCAGCCAAAACAAGGAGTTTCAGCACTAAGTAGTTGGGACAAGAGGACACGTGGGGCGCGGATAGCCGAAGGAGCCGAAAGCCAATCAAGCAATGTCATGTCATCGGCCGAATGAGGGACAAGGAAGCCAATTTCGGGCGGATCGGGGAGTTTTGTCCCAAACAGCTTTGGGACAAATGTACGCGGAGGACGTGAAAATCTAGCGAGGCCCGAGAACCAATCAGATCATGACACGTGTTACAAGGAGAAAGTCCAAAAGTCAAAGGGCGAGGTTTAAGTGTGGCCGAACCAATGAAATAGTGCCACGTGTCCAAATTTAAGGGCCTGAAGGAAATTTCAAAGGAAAACCCACGGAAAGGTGGAGGAGAGGAAATTACTTGGTGAATCATAGCCTGCCACGTGTCATCCAAGTGGCAGAGCACGGAAAGTTCAAATATTTTCCCGCCACTGTTTTTACCTGTTTCGTGCCCTAAATCTTCAGACCTTCATATCTTTCGATCCAGAGCTCGGATTAGCACGTTCTTTATATCAACGTGAACGCAGCTGTTGAAATTCTCTACATGATTCCGAGGTCAATCTTGCATTTTGGTGCATTCTAGAGAGAGAAAATGAGAAAACTTCTCTGACGCGTGGTAATGCGAGTGACGCTCCAACAACCAACTTTAATGCAGGTAGATTCGGTTAGCTTCGCCGCTTCGTTAGATAGCCTACCATTTTGCCAGGATCCACCGCTTCGCCATAATGAGATGACTTTAAAACATGACCTAGAAGTGGTTGGGGCGGATTCTGGATTTCCTCTCTCTTCTCTCTCTTATTCTTTCTATATATTGTAAAGAGGGCTTCTTAAAAATGGGTCGAACATTTTTCCTGCTTTGCTCCTCCCTTCTTCTCCTATCAGAAAATTTTGGAGTTCGAACCTCCCATTTGAAACCGTAATACGACTCGCCTCTTGGCATTCTCGTAGTGTATTGTATCAATCTTTGGAGCAAGTAATACATGTCTGTGGATGATTCTCAACCCTCTCTGTGTTCATTTTGCATCCTCCTGGTCTTTCACTGCAAGTTTTGTTATTTGTGCATGATCTTATATCACATTTGAATGGTCTGTGTTTACTTGGCAAGATAGGTGTTCTTCATTCCTCGGTGCATCACCTCTATTAGCTTAGGTTTATTTTTATGCATCCCTCTCTCTCTGTCTCCTTGGCAAGTTAGATTAGGTTTTGAGTAAAACCTCTGCATTTTCGTGTGCATCTGAACAGAGGAATAGGAACCAGCCTTCTCTGGAGAATCCTTTCTCATCTTTACAAGTCCCACACTTGGAGAAAGGATTCCATGTTGTGCAATCACACTGATAATAGTCTGGTTAACCTAGAAGCCTGATCTACATCTAGAAGTCTTTGTGCTGATTTTGCACTAAGAGTTTTGGCACACCCGGTGGGACACTAGAAGTCTCATTTTTATTACAGCAAAGTTGATATGCATCTGCTGCAGTTTTCTTGCTTATAAGAGCTATTATTTGCATATCTGGTGACTCCAAGGGAAGAATCAACTGGTTTCAGCAGTGCAGGCCTGAAAACTCATGAGAAGAATCACCACAAGGTCAAGAGTTGGAGAAGAAGAAGTGATGTTTGAATACCTGCAGTTATCTCCAAGGAGAAGGCAAAGAGGAAGAAGGATTCAAAGGTATCCATCTCCACCAAACAGAACTCTCTCAACTCCTCCACCTGGTAGGCCTTTCATTCAGTCAACAAGGGTTTTAAGACCAATCAGAATGGCTCAGAACAATCCCTACGTCAACTTCACAGGCAACAGCCCACTTGCTCTCAATGCACAACATCCAGTTCCTATTGCAGCCTTGAAGAACATTCCCTACTTCACCGGAGAAAATCAGACTACTCCAGGTGATCATGTTAAAGATATTGCTAACCTTTGTACAATCCATGAAATCAATGAAATGTAAGTGGTCATAAGTTCTCGGCATCTTCATTCAAGGGTAAAGCATTGAATGGTTTAGGAGCGTTGAGCTGGTTCTATCACAAATTAGAATCAGTGTGTATTGCACTTCACGAGAAATTTGGAGAGAAGGGAGACAACTTGTCTCTTTTGGAGCAGTGACAACTATCAAGAAAGCTCCCAATGAGCAAACACCGATTTCAACTTCAGATTTCAAAAGACTTGGGAGAGAATTCCAGTGACAGTCAGGCCAACAGCAGAAGGTGCTTTTCTCTACTATCTCAAAGCTTTAAATTCTGATATTTCTATGTTGATTCAGTCCATGGGAGGCATAACTATCCCTATGGCTTATAGCATTGCCATTAGGGCTGAAAATTGTTTGATCCAAGCTAGCAAACTTGCCCCTAGACCTCCCATGCCACTTGTTTCCAAGTTTAGAGAATCCAAACACTAGTCAAGCACCTAATTTGGCTTCCTCTCCACTCTTAGAAACCGAGTTCAAATGAGGCTTCCACTTCATCCCCAAGTGCCCCAAATGAGCTTCAAGAAGTCATGAAGCAATTGCAAAACCTAGGCAATGAACTAGTTACTATCAAAAGACAACAAGCCCAAGGTTTCGGACCTTCTTATCAACCCCAAGCTCAACCTAATAGGCAGCCATACTAACCACAAAGACCACCTAATCCACTGCAAATATACATCAAACAAGGCCTCCCGCCAATAGACCATTCCAGCCCTATAATCCAAATGTCATATCTACCTCTAAAGCATTAGTGCCAACACAAAATAACATGGCACAGGAGTAGGACTGGTGTTACCCTTGCAATCTACCTCACAATCAGTCAGCATGTTTCAATGGTGCAATGAATCAGGCCTTGATGGTGCAAACCATTGGTGTTCCTCAAGAGCCAAGCCAGGAAGAGAATCAGCAGCAAGAAATGCAAGAAGAGGGACCTCCAACAAAAACCACATTGGCTAATTGGCAAACAGAGACTTCGTGGAGTTAACCAACATCCTTTTCAAGGCGTGGCTGCCAACACATGGTCAAAGAAGAGAAATATAGGAGAGGGACAACTGTCTAATCTGTTGTTTCTCATCCCACTCCTACACAACAAGGGGTCAACGAGACCAAACACACTCCAAATGTGCAAAATCAGCCTAAGGTACATGTTGTAGCAACACATGCACTGCTCAAGCTCCGAAAAGTTTACACTAAGTAAGGGATAGTAAAGGACAATTCATTCCCCTTCAACATCATCGATCAAATGAAGAAGACACGTGTGAACATTTCCATGTGGGAATCACTGGCGATCCCAGGACAATGAGACTTATTGCAAGCTGCAATGGCTAATTGGTCTGCCACAAATGTATCAAGCCGGGGACATGAGAAAGTTCTCACTAATACATGACAACATGATGGGGGCCGGACCAGAAAAAATTTGAAGCCTCCACCTTTCTATGTCTCATTGATTGTTGGAAACTAATTGGTGCACAACTGCATGATAGATTCAGAGCAAGTAGTTCGGTGATGCCAAAGCAAATAGCAGATCAACTGGGTCTCAAGTATGAACCAAGGCTTGAAAGGAGTAGTGCGCTTAGATGGAATGGCGGGAACTGCTGGGGTCATCAAGAGTTAAGCCTAACACTACATGCCTATCCTAATGTTACTGATTCTGCAAGATGTGTCCTTAATTGACCTTCCCGCCACTCTTTGCGTTGTGTTTATCAAGAGATTTCACCGCAAAGATCGGTGGATATTTATCTCAGTAGATTGGTCGCACATGGTTTTCAAGACAAGGTATGGGGCCAAAGCAACAATCAGTTAGAACCAATTGCCAATTTCCATATTGAGCCTCATGTACCAAGTCCTATCAATGCAAATTGCTCTTTTGATCAGGAGGAGTGTTCAAATGATCTAGAAATAGGTACTAAGGTCGAGGGAATTCCTGATTTAACTTTGGATGAATGGGAAAACAAGAGTCATGAATTTGACCCATACAAGGAAATTGAAGAATCTGAATTGGGCGTGTATTGTATACACGAAGAAAATTCACCCATTCCCGACATCATTCAACCTTAAACAAAAAGATGAAAGAAAAGTTTGGAAATTATTCTTCGATGGTTCGAGAAGCGCAAGGTGCTGGAGGTGGTGCAGTGTTGATTTCACCACAAGACATCAAATATTATTCAGCTTTTTGTTTCCAGTTTTCTTGTTCAAACAACACAGCTGAATATGAGGCCTTGATTCATGGACTTCATTGGGCCAGGAAAAAGGGCATAAAGAACTTGCAGGTGTTTGGAGATAGCGAGCTAATCATCAACCAAGTTAGGGGACAACATGCTACAAAGAATGACCTGTTGAAGAACTACAAGAATAGGGTATGGGACCTCATTGAGGATTTCAAAGCTTTCAACATCGTGTCCATACCTAGGAAGAAAAATGAAGCCGCGGATAGGCTCGCAGTTGTTGGAGCAACGTTTGATATGGTTGACAACGTCAAAAGGGAAAAAACACATCCACATATCCATGTGATTGTGAGGCTAGTAGTTCCAGATAATAATATAAGTTGGCAGTGTTTTGAGAGTGATCAACGGATCGTCAATTTCTTACAAGAAGAGGCTGAATTCTCGGCTAGGAATCAGGACAAATTAGAGCAGCGAGATGGGGATCAAGTAGTGTAGTCATGACAAACAAGCTTCCTAAGGGTTTAATAACATTAGAGTCTATCTTCAACCCTAATGACTAGTTCCGTAAGGAAAAAGCTAACATACAGTCAAAAGAGAAGATTCGAGCCAATTCAGGGTTGGGAAAACAAAACACTTCAAATTGGCAAGGTAGCCACTTTGAACAAGAGAAATCAGATTTCATACAACTTTGCCAAGAATTTCCGATGTCTTTGCTTAGACTTACAAAGATTTAAGAGGTTTCAACCCAAAGTTGGCACAACATACTATTGAGTGGATCTAGAATCCAAGCCTCGCCGTCGAGCAAAAGCAAAGGCCAGTGAATCCCCATATTGAGCCTCTAATGAAGAACGAGCTAAATAAGCTAATAGAGGCAAACATTATATTCCCGATCAAGCACTCAAGCTGGGTTGCTAACTTGGTTCCGGTCAGGAAGAAGAGCGGAGAAATCAGGTTGTGTGTGGACTTCCGAGACCTCAATAGGGCATCTCTCAAAGATCATTACCCGCTTCCTTCAATGGAACAAATATTGCAAGTAGTATCCGGTTCAGAGAGATTCTCTCTCCTAGATGGCTACTCAAGGTATAATCAGGTGATGGTGAAAGAAGATGACTAGTTCAAGATGACCTTCACAACCAAATGGGGAACATATGCTTACAAGAAAATGCCATTTGGGCTATCAAATGTTGGAGCCACTTTCCAAAGGGCAATGGACATGGCATTCAAAGGCTTGATCAACAAGATAGTGTTGGTATACCTAGATGATATCACTGTCTTCTCAAAGAATGCAGCAGACCATCTCTTTCACCTCAGGCAAGTGTTTCAGAGGTGTAGAAAGTTCGGAGTGTCTTTGAATCCCAAGAAGTGCATCTTTCTTGCACATGAAGGAAAGCTCCTTGGCCATATTGTCTCAAGGGAGGGATTAGCAATTGATCCAGAGAGGGTTGAAGCCATAAGAGCACTACCATCTGCCAAGCCACAAGAAAGCCCTTTAGAGTTTCTTGGGAAGGATAAACTTTGCTCAGAGGTTTGTCCCAAATTTTGCAGCCCTTGTCAAGCCCATCACCAAAATGCTAAAGAAGAGCATGGCTTTTAAGTGGACAGCAGAAGGCAAGGAGAGTTTTGAAGCAATCAAAGAAGCTATCTCTCAAGCACCAACTCTCATCAACCCAAACTTCTCCAAGGATTTCATCCTCTATGCATTTGGAGGCGATGACACTATTTCTGCCATTCTAGTACAGCAGAACAAAGATAATGATGAGCAGCCAGTTGCCTTCTTCAGCCAGAGTCTAGATGACTATGAGGTGAGGTACTCTTTTATTGAGAAGCATGTGCTTGCAGTAATAAGAAGCTTGAAGAAATTCAAGCATTTAATCCTGAACAACAAGGTCCAGCTTGCTGGTCTCACATGCTTTGGAGTTAAGGACTTCCTCCTCAACAAGGATTTGAATGAGAAAAGGGCAGGTTGGATTACCCGTGTCATGGAATATGACATTGAGATTGAGATCACCAAACCGGTAAGAGGGAAAGGACTGTGTGAGCAGCTGGTTTTAGGGAAGCAAAAGGAAGTATGTAACAAAGAAGAAACTGTTTTGACAGCCTAGGACAGCCATGAGCCAAGTGGCAACCATGGAGAAGACAATACGGCCCCCACTCCTTGCTGGACCCAAGGTATTATGCACTTCCTAGGCATAGGCCTATGCCCTCCGAAATGAACAAGACCCAAAGGAGACACTTCCAGATTGCAGGCTATCCCATATGCCATTGTTAATGGAGTTTTGTTCAAGAAAGATGCGAATGGAGTGCTTCTGAGATGCATTAGCACAAATTAGATTCAAAGGGTATTAGAAGAATTCCATGATGGACCGGTGGTGGCCATTTTGCACCAAGAGTGACACTCTAAAAATCATGAAAGATGGTTATTATTGGCCTAAAATCTTCAAAGATTGCTATGCATGGATCAAGAGGTGTAAGAATTGTGCATTCTTCATAGGAAAAGAGAGAATTTCTGCCCTTCCATTGCATCCCATCTCGGTTGACCAGCCATTCATGCAATGGGGTTTGGACTTCATTGAGTCATTAATCCTATTTCAAGCCAAGGGCACAAATGGATTTTGACAAACCACGAATTACTTCACCGGATGGACGAAAGCGTAGAACTCAAAGAGGCAAATGAGTCTAGCATCTTAGACTTTTATGAGGGGATAACTACTAGATTTGGCGACCTACTACAATAATCTCGATAATGTAATTGCATTCATTGGATCTAAGGTGACCGAGTGGGCATCAAGAACGGTATTTACCTAAGCACTTCATCGAACTATTACCCTCGGGTAATGGCCGTGCCAAATCTACAAACAAGAACTTGTTGAAGATCATTAGGAGGACTCTTGATGAGAATCGGAGAGGTCTTGGCATGCCAAGCTGAAATCAGCCTTATGGGCTGATAGGATCACTCCCAAAAGATCTACAGTAATTCTCCATTCAGGCTTGTCTATGGAAGAGAGGCAATCTTGCCCATGTCACTTGAGTTGCCAACATTGGAACTCATGAAGTAACTCGGAGTCATTTGAATTTGAGCCCATGGAGGTGAGGTATGCGAGTTGATGGAGCTGCAAGAGATCGAAATCGTGCATCCCAAGCAATGGAAAAGGATCAAGCTTTGATCAAAAAACCTTTGATAGAAAGGCCAAGGATAGATCTTTTCGTGTTGGGGATCTAGTGTTGAAAGGGAATATGGAAAGAGCAAAACTAGGAAAGCATTCAAAATTTGACGCCATTTGGAGTGGCCCATACATGGTCACAAAGTGCAAGAACAACAATGCTTTCCAATTGGCCTCATTGGATGGTGAAGAACTGCAGATTCCAGTCAATGGAATCTATCTCAAGCGTTGCTTCTAGAGGGAAGTTCACTACCTCTATAAATATTAGATTAGATTTTCTTTCCTCCAAGTGCTTTGCACATTGTCTTGTTGTAGTTAGGTTTCAGTTTCCCTAAGTGCTTTGGCATAGTTTTTGTTGCTCCTAGGTTGAGTTTTACGATTCAAAGATGCTCTTGTAAAGAGGAGTTGCGATGATCGTGCTCGCTTCGTGTTATTGCTATGACTCCATGCCCAATAGATCACAAAAAGGCCACTGGTCTTTTCACCTAGCAGGCAGGTGACCCCGAAAAGTCACCAAATTGTTATCCAAAATTCACCCCCAGGGTTAATTTGATAACATGCATCAGAATTCTCAAGTCCCAGGAAAATGGATTGATTCAGGGCAAAAATCATGTTTCTAGGATCCCCTCGATTTTTTCTAACTCCCCGGGTTTGAAGAAAGAAAGAGGAAGCTCGAGGAAAGGTGAAAAAAGTGGCAAAAACAAGCTTGGAACAGAAAAATCACGAAATTGGCTAAGTCCTACTCCAGGCCACCTTTGGGACAGTTGGGACATCAAGGCGCGGATCGCCGAAAAGCCTCCAGGCGGCCCGCGAAGCAAAGGGACATTTGGGACAAATGGATGCGAAGGGCACTATCCGCCCGTTCGACCGAAAGGGAGAACTTCAAAGACTAAGCATTTGGGACATCCGGGCCGAGAGGACGTGAAAGGCGCAAAACAATTGCCGGTTCGCCAAAACAAGGAGTTTCAAGACTAAGTAGTTGGGACAAGATGATGCGTGGGATGCGGATAGTGAAGGAGCCGAAAGCTAATCAAGCAACGCCACGTCATCAACCGAATGAGGGACAAGGAAGCCCATTTCGGGTGGATCGGGAGTTTTTGTCCCAAACAGTTTGGGACATCCGGGACAAATGTACGTGGAGGATGTAAAAATCTGCAGGCCCGAGAACCAATCAGATCATGACACGTGTCACAAGGGAGAAAGTCCAAAAGTCAAAGGGCGAGGTTTCAAGCGCCCGACCAACCAATGAAATAGTGCCACGTGTCCAAATTTAAGGGCCCACAATGAAATTTCAAAGGAAAGCCCGCGGAAAGGTGGAGGAGAGAGAGTTGCTTGGTGAATCGAGCCTGCCACGTGTCATCCAAATGGCAGAGCGCAGTGGAAAGTTCAAATATTTTCCCACCGACTGCTTTTACTAGTTTCGTGCCCTAAATCTTCGAGACCTTCATATCTTTCGATCCAGAGCTCGGATTAGCACGTTTCTTTATATCAACGGAAAGTCATGAAATTCTCTACATGATTTCGGGGTCAATCTTGCATTTTGGTGCAGTATGGAGAGAAAATGAGAAAACGTCCCTGACGCGTGGTAATGCCAAAAGTGACGCTCCAACAACCAGCTTTAATGCAGCAGAGTTCGCGGATTCATTGACAGCTTCACCATTTTTCCAGGATCCGCCACTTCTGCCATAATGAGATGACTTTAAAACATGACCTAGAAGTGGTTGGGGCAGATTCTAGATTTCCTCTCTCTTCCCTCTCTCATTCTTTCTATATGTTGTAAAGAGGGGCTTCTTAAAAATGGGTCGAACATTTTTCTGTTTTGCTCCTCCCTTCTTCTCCTATTAGGAAAATTTTTGGAGTTCGAACCTCCCATTTGAAACCGTAATACTGAATCGCCTCTTGGCATTCTCAGTAGTGTATTGTATCAATCTTTGGAGCAAGTAATACATGTCTGTGGATGATTGTCAACCCTCTCTCGTGTTTATTTTGCATCCTTCGGTCTTTCACCGCAAGTTTTGTTATCTTTGCATGATCTTATATCACATTTGAATGGTCTGTGTTTACCGGCAAGATAGGTGTTCTTCATTCCTCGGTGCATCACCTCCATTAGCTTAGGTTTATTTTTATGAATCCCTCTCTCTCGTCTCCTCGGCAAGTTAGATTAGGTTTTTGAGTAAAACCTCTCGCATTTTCGTGTGCATCCGAACAGAGGAATAGGAATCAACCTTCTCTGGAGAATCCTTTCTCATCTTTACAAGTCCCACACTTGGAGAAAGGATTCCATGTTGTGCAATCACATCGATAATAGTCCTGGTCAACCTAGAAGCCTCGATCCGCATCCGTGGGTGCTGTGATTTTGCACTAACAGTGAGATTTAGAGGCTATGAGCGGGTAGCATAAATTCCCTAGTGATTTATCCTCATAACTAGAATTTCATGTTAATCTAGTTATGAAGTCTCCGAATTAGCTTAGACTAAAAATAACAATTTATACTACTGCTAAAAAGGGAAACTAATCTAAACAAAATACACGATTGAAATATTATAATTACAAGCAACAATTAAACTACTTTTATACTAAAACTAAACAAGCGAGATAACCCGGTGTGGTTATTCACCTGTGCAGATGTGTGAATCTAAATAAAAGATAGCTAATTAACTTAATTGAAAACCTTCAATCCTACCTCAGAAGTGAGGAACAAATCATAGTTTCTCAGAAACTATCATTCCCCACAGCTTCCCTGGCAATATTGAAAGTGAGCTTAACTGAAATAAAATGATTCACTACTCTATTTGATAATAACTTTGACAATTTAAACCTGGAGTTTACTGAGCAGAGGCAAATCCAGTTGTGTTGTAGCTTGTCCCCTCAGAGTGATCTCTTCGTTCTTGCATGTTCACGTGAATCCAGAAAGAGTAGGAGTATAGCAACATCGGCAAGGGAAGGCACTGGGACGACAATTACTTTGAAGTAAAAATGGCACAAAGCACAAGTAGGAGAGGGATGGCGCAAGTGAACTGGCTTGGCCTATGCGATTCCTAGCAGGGTTGTTGCAGCAATGATAAAACAAAATGATAAATAGCAGGTATTCAAATAGTGAGCAATAGCAGCTTCAAAGAAATACAATGAAGTACAAGTAGGAGAGGGATGGCGCAAGAGAACAGAGCTTGGCCCATGCAATTCCTAGCAGGATCATTGTCGGTGTACAATGAGGCATAACTAAATACTCAGAATTCTAATCCATGCTAAAGAGAAAATGATTCATAAAATAAATCTAGGATCGAGTATTGAATACGAAGCTCAAGAATGAAGACTCTCAGACCAAAAGAACCAAGACCATTTACATGTAGACAAGCTACATATTTATAGTATTTGCAATGACCAAGAAGGCAAGTTCAAATTGAACTCTCCCACTATTAAACAAAGATAAATCACTGTTCAGTCGGCAAAAACATAAATACAAGCTTTAGTCGGCAAGGAAAGCGAGTGAAAATTGAATTTTCACGCTTGACGCCTTGAATGTCGAACATTCGAAAATGCAGATAGGACCGCCACCCTACACAGGTGGCGGTTTCAGAATCAAGAGCAAAAGGTCAAGAAAAGAGGAAAAAGAAGAAAAACAAAGCATGCAGGGGCTAAGCGGTGCGTGCGGGATGTTAACGCATACCCGAGAGCTTTTCCGTTCTCAACACCTTGCGAGGAGACTCAGATATCATCATTGGGGCTTCCGTAACCAATTTCGACAGTACAAAGACATACAATTTTGGGTACGTACAATTCCCTTTCACCGCCTATACCATTATCCGATAGTTGCATGACAATTTTCTTTCACCATTTCAGAGTGACGCTTCCCTAGAATACTTTAGTGCCTCAATAGATTCTCCCCTTATCACATCCCTTTCATTGTTGAGTTTTCTTTTCTACCTATTGCTACTTATGATTACCATGTTGACCATTCGCCACAAGATATTTCTATTAGCACACTCTCCCTATGGTTTCCTCCACATAGCTCATTGTTTCCCATGTTTATCCTTCCTTTAATTGTTTGTACAAGTGTTCTATTGGAGAAATTTTCTATGAGGTAGATGTAACCATTTCCTCTCATGATCCATTGCATCTTGATTACCAATTGAAGAAAATCCGTATACACCCTTACTACCTTTGAGTGAAACATTTCTTCATCTTGGACTTATTATAGCTCTTTGCAATAGTCTTCTCCTCCACTTCGTGTTGTGATTCTACTACATTCTTGTCGACATTTCTCTCTTTGAGAAACACAATTTGGAATATTATCTTCCCGACATGATTCATCTATTTTCTAATTTCACTTGTGTTTCATTACAAGAATATGCTCTAATTGAGCCATCAAAAATTTTGGAGGACCCTTTAATTTTTCCCATTTGAGGTTCCCACCTTGGGACATTTGTAGCTTCCAATTATTTCAAATATGTTTCATGATCCGCCTCTTTTTATGTATCCCTTTGTGAGGGTTATTGAGCCCCACAATCTTCTCTCTAAAACGTATACTATTGTGGCATTACCATTTTATTTTGTGCACACTTTTCCCATACCTATTCCACCTTTAAGTTGCGTAGACTAAATTTAGAGATTAGAGTACATCAATCTTCTTCTTCCTACGTGGAGTGGGCTGAAATTCAATGATTTTTGTCCTTCCCAAGGGCGAACTCTTTTGGTGCGGAAGATTCTCTTAAGTATATATCTAAGAGAGGACCAAATCATCAAAACTCTTCTTAGGGGACCTTGTTATCCTCACTTCTTTCTCTTTTTACTCTAGGGGATGATCATTTTACATGGGTAACTCATCAGGATGAGTTACCAGGACCCACTATTCCTTCTTCTTCTCTATTTTTCTTCAGTGAGTTTCTTGTCTCTCTTTCAAGGGGGATTTTTTTCCCACTAGGGTTATCTCTTTTTCTCCACTTTATGATAGATTTTCATTTTATGTGGGTACCTCATTACGATTTGATTTTGGGACCTAATTTCCTTTTTCACTTCCCACCTAAGTTGTGTTTATGGGGACGTTAGTCTAGGATATTCATTTTACTTATATTTGTGTATTTAGTAGGATATTTCCTACACTCATGGGATATGATTTATTAGGTGTATTAGTTGTGATGTGTTATCTTACTAGTTGTGTGGAGTAAACTCTACTTCTAGTATCATTTAGTGAGAGTTATTCACCACTTGAACTAAGAGGAGGTTACATATTCAAATTTTATATGTACATAACTTTTATGATTCTATTACATGGAGCTTTGAGTTTATTTGGACCCCTTATTTCCGCATGATTTCTTGATCATATTGCATCTTATTGTTAGTTATTTCGATTTCTACAATTACATGTGCATTTTTTCCATAAGAGATCCAAAACTTTAATAGAGAAAGTGTATTTATTTATTATCTAAATGTACTCCTATATGGCTTGTATTATGAAATAGGTTAAATTAGTTTTATTTATAATAGAAAACTGAATTATGGGAATAATTACAGAGCAAGTCCTAATAATCATATAAATATGCTTTTGAATATTATTTATCAATTATTGCATTTGTAGTATTGTAAAAAAATGAATTTGTCTTCTTATGCATGTGTGGAAATGATTGAAATGAAAATAATTTGCATTGCATTTAGTAGATTCCATGGTATTGAAGAATTTTATTTTGTTAAAAATGTCATTTTCTTATAATTTGTTGGATTATGTGTTAGAGAACTTAAAATTGGACCCATCTTGTTCGTAAGTTTGAAAGATAATATAATTATTTGGAAACCGTTAACCTTTAAATCCTTTTACGTTTGGTTTTCGTGAGATTTATTCATACATTCCCTATATGATGCATATAGGTTTTTTAGTGTTTTATCTAATACTTATAACAATATGATATAAATGGGAAGGGCGTTAATTTAAATGCTAAATAGTTATAACGGTGTTGACGTTATATTTGAATATGGTTACCTTAAATTCAACTTAAAATGTATTTTAATGATACTATGGCTATGGTCACCAACCCATCCTCCATGGGTAAATCTACTCAATTGATGTAGAGACTACTGGGATCGATACTTCCACTTAGTGGCCTCGTCTCTTTGTTAATCCTTTGGGTGTCGAACCTATAGAAACATTTGTGTAGTTGTTTTAAATGGACATTATTTTATCCCATACTTGGTAGCTAGTGTTTGACAACTCTAGATAGCAAAGGGTGAGTAGGATTGTAAGAGTGTATCATGGTGATTTAGAATAATGGAAAGAAATATAACGTCAAAATATCATTGAGGAAAACCATTACGTGGTTTAATAGTATGTGTACAATGGTATTACATCATAGAGAAGATATTAATATGAAACTAAGGTCTTTTTCACGAGAAGATATTAATGCGAATGATAGGGATTGTATGCATTATATGTTGTGGAAATACACTTGAATTATAGACTTGTTTGGATGGGTATGTATTTAAAATTAGTTATGGCCCCATTGCAGGTTTTAAGTGTTACAAATAAGTAGTGGATGGTCGCTTCATTATTACCACGAGAATTAATAGGTGGAGACTTAACTTCACAATGCAAATGTGGGAAGAACAAAATGTACACAAGTGAATCTCAGATACGGTTGTCATGTGAATTTTTATGCACGTTTAGTGATGTTAAGTGAAAAAAAATGCTTAAAATGATAGTGTATATGAATTATAAAAACTACTCTAGATGTCTTAACACGCGAAACGAGAAAACTCGTAATTTGTTAGGATAACATATGGTTTTGGTGGATGTTGTTAGTGGGAAGCTTCACTTTTAAACAAAAGAAAATATAGTAAAGTTGAAAATTTAAATCAAGGGAGCTATATATATGGTCATAAGAACTTAATCTTTTCTTTCCCATAGCCCTGTTAATTATATCATACTATGATCATTTGGGTGGATGTGGATTGGCGTTGACTCTTTTGTGAAAATGGTTGTGCTAAAGAATTGTCGTTACCTTTGACCCCTATCTAATAACCAAAGAGTAATTGAAAAAAAAGTAATTGTAAATATGCGAATAGTGATGATCAAATACATTTCTTTCCTCATCCTTGTATGTGTGGTTATAACCTTCGCTTAGGCTCAACTATGTGTATAATCCATAGTGTATAGAAAAATATTGTTCAAACAAATTAAATTATGTTCATATGTGAACACGTGAACCTTGTATTCCTTTGTGTACCATTAGATGGTTGATATTCATACATGAAGGATATTTAAAACCAAGCTTAGCCTTTTCAATAGAAGGAATTCCATAGAAATCTAGGTGATTCATTAAGTGATCCTCTCAATAACCCATGTTCAGGTTAATCTTATACAAAGGCCTTATAACCTTATTAGATTTTTGTGTTAATATGGTTCCAATGGATGACCGTTGGATGTAGCAAGATGGGAAATATTGTATAGTTTCATGGTTAGAATTGTAGTGCCACATCAAGAAAACCTAAATAAATTAAATACATTGATTTCGATCCGAAAATAACTAGATTATTACGACTTGATATCGGACCCTTATAGGCTTTAATTATTTGCCGATAATTTACTCCTTTTAAGTAATCAATTTAAAAGAATGCAAGACAATAATGAAAATTACACACAGTTGATTACGGAGTTTGGCAATCGCTTCTACGTCTTCGGGTTCGTGATCGAACCGTTCCCACTAGTCAAAACTTGTAAGTTACAATAGTACTTTCATACAGAAAACCTAATGGAATTTTACTTGCCTACTAGTACACCTTCGGATGACAAGGGTGAAAATAGCACCCGACCTCCACCTTCCTGGCGTACAATCTCCTTCGGCTGTGATCGGCCTTCCCGACGCAAACAATGCGAAGCTAGCACTCCAGTCGACAATCCAGGATTTACAAGTACATGGTGTGGCGCTATGGGCCTATTGGGTAGTTTACATTTCACTCCCAATCACAAATATTCCATCTAATATTGCCTAAAATAATAGGCCAATAGACAATACCTGTCGACACATCCCGCAAATAAGCTTAACAAATAATAAGCTCGGGATCGGTGTCTCCGTTGCACCGGCAGTGTGTCCACAACAAGCTTAACAAATAATAAGCTCGTGTTGTGTCCCCATGTGTATTTTTTTTTACAATGCAATGGGTCCCTATTTATACATTTTTAGGGCCCAAAAAATATGCAATTGCATATAATCCTTAGGCTATTTTTAACCTAAGGCTTACCGTCAGTACATGAAATTTGGGATTAAATTCCCAAATAGGGCCGATTTGCATATAATATGGGATTAATTCCCATGTTTGGCGCAGCGTTGAATATCTTATGGGATTAAATCCCATAGGAAGCGCATTTGAATTTGTTAAGGGATAAGAATCCCCTTTGGCGCGGCATGTGGAGCGGCATACATATGGTAAGTGGGATATCCCACATTTGGCGCTGAATAAGGTTAAAGGCTTTAAATAGCCTTCTCCATGCGCATGAGGTCAAAGACCACGTTGGATAAACCGCCTCCTTTTGCCACGTGGGACAGTCCACATATGGGCCTAGCCCTCTTACCACCGCTTCACCACTTTCCACATGGTAAAACATGGTTTAATATTAATGTATTAAACATTAATATTTATATATGTGGCATTTGGAAATATATGGCGCCATTTGGAACGTGGACTTACCAATATAATATTATTTCGACCCATACAATGTGGAATAGAAATAATCCTGTAGTCCACTTGTCGTCTCCTCGATAGGCAAATTGAGTGAATTCGACGAGTGTTGGCAAGCCATGTGTCACAGTGCGATTCGGTCCAATATTGACCAGTTGACCATAGTTGACTTTCCCGTTGACCGAACTTTGACCGAACATATCTAGAGCTCCCGATGTCCGTTTGTCGCGTTCTCACAGTCGTTGGAAAGCTCTCGAGATGATCTTCTGCACTGACACCATTTAGAGATGTTTAGGGAACTTTCAGAAATGATCCCCTGATCACACCTCCCCACTGAGAAAAGCTTTTTGTCCCAAAAAGCTTCCATACTGTCCTGAATCTGGAAAATGCTGCCACCTTGGAAGTGCTGCTGTAGTAGACCCTTGGGTCTTCTCCTCCAACCTTCTCACTTCGACAACTCTGCTCCGATCCTGGGACTTGTGGGTTATGGGTCCACGATGCTTCCACTACGCCACTCTGATATCCGAAGAAAACCTCCACGCCTCCGCTTTATGGTGCTAAGTTTCTGAATGAAACCTCAACGCTCCTTCTGTGCGGTGCTAAGCTTCTTGATATCTGACAACAAGGATCTTCTTTGACTCTATAACACAGCTCCTGGCTCCGAGTTGATTCCACAGAATCTGAACTGATTTGAAGGAACTCCATGTTACGTAGAGCTTTGATTGATCCGATGTCGGTGATGGATAATGCCTTGTCCCTTTACAGACCTCAACACCTCCAATGCATGATGCTAAGCCTCTTTCAAGACCTCGAGCCTCCGATGCATGATGCTAAGTCTCGTGTAGACCTCAACGCCTCCGATACATGATGCTAAGCCTTTTTCAAGACTTCGAGCCTCCGATGTATGATGCTAAGTCTCTGTAGACCTCAACGCCTCCGATACATGATGCTAAGCCTTTTTCAAGACCTCGAGCCTCCAATGCATGATGCTAAGTCTATTGATCAGCTACCATTCGTATGTGTGGTCACAATGCCTTGACACCGAATGACATTCCGAGCTGATCCTTTGAGAGCTCCTCTTGTTGACATACTAATATCAGGTACCATTCTGCTGCACGGTCGCAATGCCTCTACATAGAATGAAGTTCCGACCTGACGTCAATGCCAATGATGATTCAGCTACCATTCTGCTGCACGGTCACAATGCCTCTACACAGAATGAAGTTCCGAGCTGATCTCTGCGAACTCTATTGTCTGCACAAATGGCAAATCAATCTCCAAGCTTTATATGAGTCAAACCTATATCAAACCGTAATATGCTGTACTCACATGCTGATTAGGAGATATGTTAGGAGCATTAATCAAATTTTCTAAGTAAGAAAATCCACCGAGTATTGTAAACCTTTCTCTCAAAAATTTCTTACAAAATCTGATCTCCAAACTTAATACCGCATACGATCCATCAATCAATTATGCAATATATAATTGAAAAATTGTTGACTTACCCATTTCAAAGGACTTTCACTTTCAGGTATTACCTGGTCCTGGGTTGACTTGTCAACTAGTGGTGACGTAGAAACTTCCTCTGCCTTTGCAATAGGCCTCCATTCCATCTTTGGCTTACCATTACTCTGATGGCGAGATGGATGCAGTTTCCAGCAATTTTCCACCTGATGCCCATTCCTCTGGCAATGAGCACAAAAATTCCTCTTAATCTCCTTCTTCTGGGATGAGGAACTCTTTTTGCCATTTCTCGACTCTGCATGACGAGATTGGTCTTTCTCCACTGCATTGCAATGTGGATTGACTTCATTTGTCTCCTCCCTGTCAGAACAATGACTAAACAAGGAAAATATACTGCATTTTATGGTGTTAGAAAAATCACCAAAATAATTGCCCTCTGGGGTCTTACTAATGCAAGTATAACAGAGTACAAACATTGCCCAAAATTGGGTCTTTAACTAATGTGCCATGTCTGGTTAGATGTATACAAACGTTGCCCTCAAAGGGGTCTTACCAATACATTCTACCCTACACAATAGTTTTCAGGTTTTATCTGCATATGAGATATAATGGATTCATAGAAATGAGAAAATTACTGAGTATGGTAAACCTGTCTCTCAGTCTATCCCACCAATCTGGAAATCCAGAAGTACAAGCCAATGCCATCCCTGTCAAAGCAACCTGTACTGATTAACCTGCTCCATACCAACTTGCTTCGAAGATTAGTAAGTTTGCAGGTGTCGATTACCAGCTCTGATACCAAACTTGATCCGAAAATAACCAGATTATTACGACCTGATATCGGACCCTTATAGGCTTTAATTATTTGCCGATAATTTACTCCTTTTAAGTAATCAATTTAAAAGAATGCAAGACAATAATGACAATTGCACATAGATTGATTACGGAGTTCGGCAACTGCCTACGTCTCCGGGTTCGTGATCGAACCGTTCCACTAGTCAAAACTTGTAAGTTACAATAGTACTTTCACAAGAAAACCTAATGGAATTTTACTTGCCTACTAGTACACCAGTTCTTCGGATGACAAGGGTGAAAAATAGCACCCGACCTCCACCTTCCTGGCGTACAATCTCCTTCGGCTGTGATCGGCCTTCCCGACGCAAACAATGCGAAGCTAGCACTCCGGTCGACAATCCAGGATTTACAAGTACATGGTGTGGCGCTATGGGCCTATTGGGTAGTTTACATTTCACTCCCAATCACAAATATTCCATCTAATATTGCCTAAAATAATAGGCCAATAGACAATACCTGTCGACACATCCCACAAATAAGCTTAACAAATTATAAGCTCGGGATCGGTGTCTCCGTTGCACCGGTGTGTCCACAACAAGCTTAACAAATAATAAGCTCGTGTTGTGTCCCCATGTCTATTTTTTTTACAATGCAATGGGTCCCTATTTATACATTTTTAGGGCCCAAAAATAATGCACTTGCATATTATCCTTAGGCTATTTTTAACCTAAGCCTTACCCGTACATGAAATTTGGGATTAAATTCCCAAATAGGGCCGATTTGCATATAATATGGGATTAATTCCCATGTTTGGCGCGGCGTTGAATATCTTATGGGATTAAATCCCATAGGAAGCGCATTTGAATTTTTTAAGGGATAAGAATCCCCTTTGGCACGGCATGTGGAGCGGCATACATATGGTAAGTGGGATATCCCACATTTGGCGCTGAATAAGGTTAAAGGCTTTAAATAGCCTTCTCCATGCGCATGAGGTCAAAGACCACGTTGGATAAACCGCCCCCAACCGCTTCATCCTCCTTTTGCCACGTGGGACAGTCCACGTATGGGCCTAGCCCTCTTACCACCGCTTCACCACTTTCCACGTGGTAAAACATGGTTTAATATTAATGTATTAAACATTAATATTTATATATGTGGCATTTGGAAATATATGGCGCCATTTGGAACGTGGACTTACCAATATAATATTATTTCGACCCATGCAATGTGGAATAGAAATAATCTTGTAGTCCACTTGTCGTCTCTTATAGGCAAATCGAGTGACTTCGACGAGTGTTGGCAAGCCACGTGTCACAGTGCGATTCGGTCCGATATTGACCAATTGACCATAGTTGACTTTCCCGTTGACCGAACTTTTACCGAACATATCTGGAGCTCCCGATGTCCATTTGTCGCATTCTCACAAATCGTTGGAAAGCTCTCGAGATGATATTTTTCTCGAAACCATTTAGAGATGTTTAGGAACTTTCAAAAATGATCCCCGATCAATTTCAGGGTGGGTAGAGTTGACGAAAGGAGGAATGGCTCGTGTAAGGGGTTGGCTTGGGGCAAAGTGTGGAGACATGGGCTCCCGACATAGCACATGGGCTACCTCAATGTCCAGTCAGACCATCATTTCCTTTTTTTAATAATTCAATCACTTAACTTGTCATCTAAGGCATAGACCATCCTAAACCCCTGTTAAACGTAGCACATTTAGCAGAAATTGGTTTATTGTAATGAATGGAATTAGTTGAAAAAACTTTAGAAACTCTCATGTCATTGCATTGGTAGGTGTAAATCCAAATACCAAAGCCATCGCCAGCATCCTCCCTGCTAGTGCGCTAAATCGGAGCTTCAAAACAGGTGTGGATGCATAGGGCAGGGTATGTGTGCTATTGGACCAAATGCCTTATGAAACATGGTCTCATATATGGTAATGAGTGCTACTTGCAGGGGATCTCGGGAAGCGAGAATACGAATCCACATGAAGCATTACAC
Organism: Taxus wallichiana var. yunnanensis; assembly: GCA_018340775.1. Taxonomy (NCBI): domain Eukaryota; kingdom Viridiplantae; phylum Streptophyta; class Pinopsida; order Cupressales; family Taxaceae; genus Taxus; species Taxus wallichiana. The sequence goes on from CM031238.1 coordinate 141,248,379, forward strand.
TGGTTTCACAAATACAACTAGTATGTGTCTTCCACATCATTTCATCTTGCCACACCATGTTTTCCCAGTTTTCGTTGATATAGAGGTTTGAGAGAAGGATATGAGCGAAACCTAGTGTGGGTTCTTACTTTCTTATAAGCGCCTTAGGTAGAGGAATTTTAGAGTCATTATCTTGTATAATTTTTCATTTATGGATTTATTAGCTCATTTTTTTTTTTAGCTTAGAAATAAGGATGTGGGTAGCCTTTTGTGTAGCAAGAGAAAATAAATGCAAATTATGGATCTGTAATGATTTTTGGGGTGTGTTTTATTGTTGGCAACCCAACCATATTAGGGAATAATTTGAACTTCACCTTCAAATAAATAGTTTTTAAAGCTTTTGGTGGTTTTGTAGAGGCCCTTACCCTATGTTGCAGATCCACACGCCTCATCCTATGAAGAATGAGAGTTTGGGGGTGGGGATGATGTCCGGTGCACAACTTTTGAAGGCATCTTTTGGGTCTATGTATGATGGGTCCCTTTTCTTGTTTTTGTATGGAAATCCATCTAAGGACAATGAATATTATTTTTTACTCCTCTAACCACACCCTTGTAAAAAAATGGAGTTATGCTCACGGCAGTGAACTATTTGATGAAAGGCCTTAGTGAGATGTTGAACCAAACCCCGGGAACTTCGACCGGATTCATTCCTCCAGGCATGGTTCATCTCTCCCTATCCTTCATAATTCTCATACTTTAGTTTTCTTTTGCAATGAAATATAATTTTAAAATATACATTTAATTGTTTTATAATAACTTGTTGCAAAATAATAAAATGTCATATCATAACTCACGCAATCAAAATAACCATTTTGTAGTCAACCATGAACTTCAACCCTCATTTTGAGGTGATTCAAAAACTACTTGACCAAACTAGATCACTACAGTATTGTCTTATCGACAAGTTGTAGTTGACTTCCCGATTAAATATGTTGAGGATCTCCTAGTTTAGTTAGATAAATTACAATTTCTAGGGACTCACAAAATAACCTTCATAACTCCGAAAGGGGGAGGCAAAGCTTCCTTCGTGTAGCTTATTTTGTGAGGTGTCACTTCAATATTTCGATCGACCTCGAATGAAAATTTGTGATGCTTTTGACACATTTATAGAAGCCTTGTTACACTATTTTTGCAGCTGGTAGGAAGTTTAAAATCTAAAAAGTTGGCTTTCATTTTTGAACCACCATTTGAAACTTATTTAGAGAAATTATTATCTGCCTTTTGAAACCTCTAGTACTTTTACTAGACACTTACCTAAAACCTTCGGTTCAGAAAAATTACATTCCAGGTTAGTTTTCCAAAGGCATTTTACAGGCCTTCGGTTGTAGTTTGACGAGGGAAAACTAAACCAATTATGACTTGTCACTCCAGAAAGCATGTCATCATTTAAAAACTATTTTCTAGTTCTAAGTCCCGTCAACTCTGATGAATTCTCCACATATAAGGGAACTTGTAGGAAGTTTCTTGTTGATCCATCCATCAATCAGTTTTGATGTGGTTTTCTAAGCCCCGAGCTCATTTTTGATCATTAACAACTAGCTCATTTATGACCGATGGCCCGGAAAACTAGCCTTGATAATCATAAAGTGTTCACTAGTTCTGAATTCTATCAGTTCCTATGAATTCTTGGTCTATAAGTGGACACGTAGAAATTTAACCATGGATTTTTTCTCATCGGAAGACAATGTTTGAAAGTGGTTCTTAGCCTCCGAGCCTATTTTGAATGTTTTTGTAGCTAGTAGGAAAATGTAAAAAGAAAGTTATTAGACCCATCCAGGTTGCCGAACCACCATGGAAACTTTTGACACATGTAAATAACTGTTTGAAAACTCTATAGTGTAACTTGTTCTCTATAGTGTAACTTGTTGTGTGAAATAGAACTTTTGACAAAATGGTGTTTCTCTCTCTTCCTTTCTCTTTCTCTCTCCTTGGTTACTGAAATGAAGTGAAATGAAATGAATACATGTTTCTAAACCATTTTTTTTGAAATGCAAATTATAATTATTATTATATTTAAATGAGAAACTAAAGACATTAATTATGTTAGATTAGGGTGGATTCCATGCCAATGATTTATTGTTGATTTCATGCTCATATGGTTTTGCAGGATGCAAGAATGATGGCAAAAGGTGATGTGTAATTCATTATTTATTATTGTAAATTTTATAGGTCATTGTAAAATGAATATATGTATAATGTAGTCTCATGCTATAGAAATGTTATATTTTAAATTTGCTAATATGTATGGGATGCTAGTTTTAGGGATATCTAGAAATGTGCATTTAATCATAGATTCAATTTAATTCATAGTTACGTATGGTAAAAAGGTTTATATATATATATATAAATAAATTTGAATTTAATATCTTGTAGTGCATTTTTATTGTTCAATAAATGAATAATTAATTAGAGTGTTATATTCTTACCTTGTAAATGTAATAAAGAGATTTAATCAAAATGCTCAACCCTAGTATATTCGTGCATAACATGTCTTCATGTGTGATCCTTCTTACCATAGAAGAAATCGAAACTAGAAGGAAATTAAACTTTACACTCGATGGAACCTCCTACTTTAGCTAAATAAAACCCCTAGTTTGAGTTTACCATCATAGTTGTTATGTTTAGCGACATTTTCGTGAACCCATATTTTAGGAATGACATGGTCCAACTTTATCCGAGAGTATGTGGTTTCCTTCAAGTTTTGGTAACCATGAGGAGAATGTCTTCTCTTCAGGTTTGACACTATGTTGAGTGGTGAAGACCACCTTGGAAGTCACCTTAAGAGTCCTTGTTTGAAGCAACGACTATGTGGTGTAACCTTACCATTTATGGAGTAAGTAGAACTATTAATCCCTTGGTATCCTAGTGGACTAATAAGCCTTACAAATTTAGATCTAGGATTTTCTTTTCATCGAAATAAATTCCTTGTGAGACCCCAAGCGACACAAATGGAGAGAGTGAAATAGTTGTTCTATGACTTAAACTCTTGTTAATGAACTCTTTAGTTCCTCTCAGCTAAATGTGTTACCTTGGTTTCTATCAACATAACACCTTGGACTTTTCTTGAAGGTGGTTTAGCATAAATATTTCCTCTCACCTTAAACTCATATATAGTTGAGGCATAGATCCTTAGGTGCATTTGAAATTAATCTAAACCTTAGTTGATTAGGAGGTTAACTTGGGTTTCATGTGTAGTTACAAGGCTTCCAATCATATACGTCTTCAAGATGTTAGAAAATTACTTCCGTAACTCCTATTACAAAACAATGTTAATAATGAGACCATAATGCGATGTAAAAGTAAAGCATATAAGAAAAAAATGAGATTTGAGGTTAGGAATAATGCCACTCTTGGAGTCCTTATAACTCAATTAAATATTTTCATGTGTTACAAATAATATGAGTTTCCCTTGGTGAGATCAAACTTCAAGAAAAACAAAAGATATATATTAAAAAATCTAAATACAATTTCTTGTTGTGGGAATTTTGAATCGGAAATAAAGATATTGTGATCAAAGAATGTTTATGGGAAAAAGGTATCTTGAATCTAAACCACCCCCTTAAATCCTAATATTGCTTTCTGGACATCAAGTCAGATTCACTTGAGTTGTAAGGGTAAAATGTAGACATTGAATAAACGTTTGAGAAGCATATTCTTAACATAAGAACAAGATAATTAAATACTTTATATGTAATTTGAATTATGCCAAATAAGTATGTAAGTTATGGAATTTTCCATAAAGGATAAAAATCCAACTTAAAATGGTCAAACTGTAAATTAAATGTGGAATGAACTTAAGAATTTGTAGGTGGAAAAAGGAGAAAATTATCCTTGCACAATAATGTTCTTGGAATGTTAATCATAACTAAGATGCAATTAAAGAAATGATGTGTTGTGGATTTTCCAATCCTTGAGTCCTTTTCTTGTGGCTGGGTCATTACTAGTATTCATTCATTGGGAAAAGTGTGGCATCGACATGTCTATGGTGTTGTCATGTGTCTATGTGAGTCGATGAATTGTAAGTGTCATATGCATCTTTGAGTTTTCTTTACATGGAGCCCTTGTGGCATTGTGAAGTGAGCAATGTAAGTAAAAAAAAAATTATTATCCTGGTATTTTTACTGTTGTTTTTGTGTGTGTAAAATGTGGCGTTACATTTGGTATCAGAGCGGAGGTTCATGCTCTCGAACCTCTGGGGAAGATTGGAGTTGTGATGGTGTTGCATGATGGTGGTGGATATTGGAAGAGTAATGTGATATAAGCGTGATGTGAATTTTTGTAATTGTGAAATTATGAATGCACATGTTGTGTATGTCACTTAGTGCATGTTTTTTTTTTATGGTTATGTGCTTGTGATGAGAGTATTCTCTCTCCTTTTCATGGATTCTATGAAGAGTTCATGTGTGATGTACCACCTTATTGTGTGTGAAAAATAATGTTATTGTGGATTGTAAAGTGTTGGAGCATTTTTTCATTATGTGATATGTAGGTGTATTGATGTATTGCATGAAAAAATTGTGTGTAAAGTGAATTAGATTTTATCATGTGATGTCATCACTATTTTGTGATGCATCATGTGCATGTGTCACCATGTTGTAATTGGAATTGACTATATGTTGTAAAGTTAGACATTGTGTTCCTCATACATATAATTCATGTAATATGTGATGGTTCATGTCATGATTTAGGGGCATATGGTGAGTGTATGATCCCTATTATGTACAGTGATTGCACTTTGGGTGCAGAATGTGGTAATGTGATGTATCGTAACCCATGAAAGTAATGATTTTTATACCTTATATATACCATGTGTAAGACGCTATGGTTAATTTGTGTGAATCACCATTGTGTTAGTGATGTAGTTATATGTTATGTTGTGGACCCTACACTAACCGAACCTAAGGGAAATCGGTAAAATGTGTATGTTTGGAGTGAGGAAATGTGTATCGTTGACCAGTCACTCGAGCCGAGTACAAGATAGGAAGTGGAGCCTTACATAGGCTAAAAACCCACTTTTGTTTGTTTGGTATGTGTGGCACTTGCTCAATGGGTGTCATACATATTGTGTTTCATGGACACCTTAGGCTCAGTAGATGGTGACTTGTACTCCTTTCTCTCTCCCGATATGGTTATCGTATGGATTCAACCTATGTGATTTTGACTATGTTGAGCCTTGTCAAAGTGGTGGTGGGATGATTCAGATAGAGATGATGACAATTGTATTATTGATATGATATTTTATGAGCTGAGGCTCAATGTCCGAGTGCCAACAACTCATTGAGTACCCCCTTGGTGGTATAAGGCCACATAGTTATTGTAATGTGTTATTCCTATACACGTATTTTATTCGTAAATTGAACATTTTCTTTTCTTTTCTTGCAAGAACCAACAATTTTCTTGATTGACATGTTCTTATATTTTGGGCATTTATTTGGTTGTTGCACTAACATGCATATTTTTTCACTAACTATGGCTAATTAGCCATTTTCTTTTCTTAGTTTTAAATTTGTGTATCAAGTTTAAAATTTTTATAGCCTAGCCCAAGGCTTGAAATTTTTTCCACTTGGCATTTGAAATGGATTGTTATGTTGGTTCTAATGTCATAATGTGTTGGAATAGGGTCATGGGATTCACCATGGAGTGGTGGAACCTATGGAACCACTTCATTGTATAGGGGTACGCCCCAAGGAGTTACAGATAACTAGGGGTTGTTGAACCATGAGTTATTATGTCACTTGGGTTAGAGGTATTTGGACTCTATGTGCTTAGGGCCATAGGGTGACCAACCTCTTTTGGGAGTGAAAAGGAAAATTTATATTTATTTTATTACTTGGGAGGTATATGGAGTTTTTTTGTGATGACTTGAGGGAGGCATAAGAGACTTGAGGGAGGCATAAGAGATTTGTGTGGGTGTGATTGATGCTTTGGGAGGTATATGGAGTTGTTATGTGATTCTTGGGAGGTATATGTAGTTGTTTTGTGATGCTTTGGGAGGTATATGGAGTTGTTCTTTGTGATTCTTTGGGAGATATATGTATTTGTTTTGTGATGTCTTGGGAGGTATATGGACTTGTTTGTTTATGCTACTCGTGGAGGCATACGAAGTTTTTGAGTTTGAGGTGTACTCTTGATATTTTGGTTTATGTCTTGTGATGTTTTTTCCATCTTGACCATATATAGCTACAATTATGGTTTTGAGTTGCGTGAAACCCCTGTATATGTGTACATGTTTGGAATTCCATGTTGTTGTAGTCTACTTATGTTACAAGTACCTTTGTGTCAGAAACATGTGTGACAAGTACTATGTGCGTGGATCGTGTATGATATTTCCATGGTTTGGTTGAGTTCTTATGACATGATATAGTCTTAGAAGTATGTAGAGATATGTCTTGTGGACCATTAGTTGTATGTTTTGTTCTTGTGTTACATCGTGATGTCAATATCAGATGGTCACCTACAACAAAAATAAAAATAAAATAAAATAAAATATGTATATATAAACTAAAATCCTAAGAATTTAAATATTAAGAGCTTTAGTTTTAGGAATATTATAAGGGAAAATACTAATTGTGTAATAATTGAAAGATAACTCACTACCAATCTTCACATAACTTTAAAATTTAAGATATTGCAAAAATTAGTTTACTTCCTTGTGGTCGCATTGTACCAATGAGTTGTTTTTTTAATGATAAGGTATCATTATTGATTTTCTTTCCTATGTATTGTTGAAGCTTCGATGTTGTGTCACATTGGGGATGATGCTCTTGTAAGGGGAGGGAAATGTAGTGCCACATCAGAGAAAAACCAAAAAAAGGGGTAAATAAATTAAATACATTGATTTCAGTGGGTGGAGTTGGCGAAAGGAGGAATGGCTTGGTGTAAGGGCTTGGTGTGGGGTAGTGTGGAGACATGGGCTCCCTGATAGAGCACATGGGCTACCTCAACATCTAGTCAGACCATCATTTCCTTTTTTTTAATAATTCAGTCACTTAACTTATCATCTAAGGCATAGACCATCCTAAATCCCCCTGTCAACGTAGCACATTTAGCAGAAATTGGTTTATTGCAACTGAATGGAATTGGTTGAAAAAAATTTAGAAACTCTCATGCCATTGCATTTGTAGGTGTAAATCCAAATACCAAAGTTGTCACTAGCATCCTCCCTACCAGTGTGCACTAAATCGGAGCTTCAAAATAGGTGTGGACGCATAGGGCAGTGTATGTGTGTTATTGGACCAAATGCCTTATGAAACATGGTCTCATAGATGGTAATGAGTGCAGCTTGCAGGGATCTGGGAAGCAGAATAGGAATCCACATGAAGCATTACAATGGTTTCACAAATACAACCAGTATGTGTCTTCCACATTGTTTCACCTTCCCACCACATGTTTTCCCTGGTCTGCATTGATATAGGAGGTTTGGAGAAGGATATGAGTAGAAACCTGGTGTGGGTTCTTGTTTTCTTACAAGTGCCTTAGGTAGAGGAAATTTTAGGGGAGTTATCCTGTATAATTTTTCATTTATGGCTTTATTAGCTCGGCTTAGGTTTTTTTTTGGCTTAGAATAAGGACGTGGGTAGCCTTTTGTGCAGCAAGAGCAAAATAAATGCAAATTATGGATCTGTAATGATTTTTGGGGTGTGTTTTGTTGTTGGCTGCCCAACCATATTGGGGAAGAATTTGAACTTCACCTTCAAATAAATATTTTTAAATCTTGTGGTGGTTGTGTAGAGGCCCTTACCCTATGTTGTAGATCCACACGCCTCGGTCTGTGAATAATGAGAGTTTGGGGGTGGGGATGTTCTCACAAAGCACAAATTTTGAAAGGCATCTTCTAGGTTTGCATATGATGGGTCCCTTTTCTTGTTGTATGATAATCCATCTTAAGGAAAATGAATATATATATTTTTTACTCCTCTAACCACACTCTTTAAAAAAACATGGAGTTATGCTCACGGCGAAAATTGTTTGATGAAAGGCCTTAGTGAGATGTTGAATCAAACGCCGGAACTTTTACCGGATTCATTCCTCCGGGCATGGTTCATCTCTCCCTATCCTTCATAATTCTCGTACTTTAGTTTTCTTTTACAACGAAATATAATTTTAAAATATATATTTAATTGTTTTATAATAACTTGTTTAAAAATAATAAAATGTCGTATCGTAACTCACTGCAATCAAAATAACCATTTTGTATTCAACCATGAACTTCAACCCTCATTTTGACGTGATTCAAAAACTATCTGACCAAACTAGATCATTACAATATTGTCTTATCAACAAGTTGCATTTGACTTCCCAGGTAAATATGTTGACCATCTCCTAGTTTAATTAGATAAATTGCAATTTCTGGGGACTCGCAAAATAACCTTCGTAACTCTGGAAGGGGAGGTTAAGCTTCCTTCATGTACCTTGTTTTGTGAGGTGTCACTTTCAATCTTTGGATTGACCTCGAATGAACATTTGTGACCCTTTTTGACGCCCTTATAGGAGCCTTGTTACACTATTTTGCAGTGGTAGGAAGCTGCTAAATCTAAAAAGTTGGCTTTCATTTTGAACCGCCATTTGAAACCTAGATAGAGAAATTATTATCCACCTTCGCAAACCTCTAGTACTTTTACTAGACAATTACCTGAAACCTTCGGTTTGAAAAAATCACATTCTAGTTAGTTTGGCAAAAGGCATTTTGTAGGCCTCCGGTCATAGTTTGACGAGGTCAAACTAGACCAATTACGACTTGTCACTCCAGAAAACATGTCATCATTTGAAAACTATTTTCTAGTTCTCAGTCCCATCGACTCTGATGAATTATCCATATATAGGGGAACTTGTAGGAAGTTTCTCGTTGCACGTTCATCCATCGAACGTCAGTTTTGGACATGGTTTTCGATCCTCGAGCTCATTTTTGATCATTAACAACTAGCTCATTTATGACCGATGGCCCCGAAAAACTATTAGCCGCTAATCGTAAAGTGTTTGCCAGTTCTGAATTCTATCAATTCCTATGAATTCTTGGTCTATAAGTGGACACGTAGAAATTTAACTATGGAGTGTTTGCTCATTCGGAAGGAAAAAGTGGGTTCTTAGCTTCCGAGCCTAGGTTTTGAATTTTTTGTAGCTAGCAGGAAAATGTAAAAAGAAAGTTGTAGGACCCCTGTCTAGTTGACAAACCACCATGGAAACTTTTTGACACATGTAAATAACTATTTGAAAACTCTATAGTGTAACTTGATTTCTATAGTGTAAGTTGTGTGAAATAGAACTTTTGACAAAATGGTGTTTCTCTCTCTTCCTTTCTCTTTCTCTCTCCTTGGTTATGAAATGAAGTGAAGTGAAATGAAATGAAATGAATACATGTTTCTAAACCTTTTTTTTTCAATGCAAATTATAATTATTATTATATGTAAATGAGAAACTAAAGACATTAATTATGTTAGATTAGGGTGGATTCCATGCTAGCGATTTATCATTGATTTCATGCTCATATGGTTTTGCAGGATGCAAGAATGATGGCAAAAGGTGATGTGTAATTCATTATTTATTATTGTAAATTTTATAGGTCATTGTAAAATGAATATATGTATAATGTAGTCTCATGCTACAAAAATGTTATATTTGAAATTTGCTAATATGTATGGGATGTTAGTTTTAGGGATATCTAGGAAATGTGCATTTAATCATAGGTTCAATTTGATTCATAGTTACGTATGGTAAAAAGGTTTGATATATATATATAGTAAATGAATTTGAATTTAATATCTTGTAGTGCATTTTTAGTGTTCAATAAATGAATAATTAATTAGTGTGTTGTATTCTTACCTTGCAAATGTAATAAAGAGATTTAATTGAAACACTCAACCCTAGTATATTCATGCATAACATGTCTTCATGTGTGATCCTTCTTACCATAGAAGAAATTGAAACCATAGAAGGAACTTAAACTTTACACTCGATGGAACCTCCTAGTTTAGCTAAATAAAACCCTAGTTTGAGTTTACCATCATAGTCATTATGTTTAGCGACATTTTTGTGAACCCATATTTTAGGAATGACATGGTCCAACTTTATTTGGAGTATGTGGTTTCCTTCAAGTTTTGGTAACCGCAGGAGAATGTCTTCTCTTCAAGTCTGACACCATGTGTTGTGTGGTGAAGACCACCTTGGAAGTCACCTTAAGATTCCTTGTTTGAAGCAATGACTATGTGGTGTAACCTTACCATTTATGGAGTAAGTAGAACTATTAATCCCTTGGTATCCTAGTGGACTAATAAGCCTTACAAAGTTAGATCTAGGATTTTCTTGTCATCGAATAAATTCCTTGTGAGACCCCAAATGACGCAAATGGAGAGAGTGAAATAGTTGTTCTATGACTTAAACTCTTGTTAATGAACTCTTTAGTTCCTCTCAGCTAAATGTGTTACCTTGGTTTCTATCAACATAACACCTTGGACTTTTCTTGAAGGTGGTTTAGCATAAATATGTCCTCTCGCCTTAAACTCATATATAGTTGAGGCGTAGATCCTTAGGTGCATTTGAAATTAATCTAAACCTCAGTTGATTAGGAGGTTAACTTGGGGTTCGTGTGTAGTTACAAGGCTTCCAATCATATACGTCTTCAAGATGTTAGACAATTACTTCCGTAACTCCTATTACAAAACAATGTTAATAATGAGACCATAATGTGATGTAAAAGTAAAGCATATAAGAGAAAAAAATGTGATTTAAGGTTAGGAATAATGTCACTCTTGGAGTCCTTATAACTCAATTAAACATTTTCATGTGTTACAAAGAATATGAGTTTCCCTTGGTGAGATCAAACTTTGAGAAAAAAAAAGATATATATAAAAAAATCTAAATACAATTTCTTGTTGTGGGAATGTTGAATTGGGAAATAAAGATACCGTGATCGAAGAATGTTTATGGGAAAAAGGTATCTTGAATCTAAACCACCCCCTTAAATCCTAATATTGCTTTCTGGACATCAAGTCAGATTCACTTGAGTTGCAAGGGTAAAATGTAGACATTGAATAAATGTTTGAGAAGCATATTCTTAACATAAGAACAAGATAATTAAGTACTTTATATGTAATTTGAATTATGCCAAATAAGTATGTAAGTTATGGAATTTTTTCGTAAAGGATAAAAAAATCCAACTTAAAATGGTTGAACTATAAATTAAATGTGGAATGAACTTAAAAATTTGTAGGTGGAAAAAGGAGAAAATTATCCTTGACACAATAATGTTCTTGGAATGTTAATCATAACTAAGATGCAATTAAAGAAATGATGTGTTGTGGATTTTCCAATCCTTGAGTCCTTTTCTTGTGGTTGGGTCATTGCTAGTATTCATTCATTGGGAAAAGTGTGGCATCGACATGTCTATGGTGTTGTCATGTGTCTATGTGAGTCGATGACTTGTAAGTGTCATATGCATCTTTGAGTTTTCTTTACATGGAGCCCTTGTGGCATTGTGAAGTGAGCAATGTAAGTAAAAAAAAAAATTAATATCCTGGTATTTTTATTGTTTTTTTTGTGTGTAAAATGTGGGCATTACAAGAATCTTGCGCTAGTCGAGTTTCTATGTATTAATAATGAAAAAGAGGATAATTGGTGTTTGGACCCATGAATGTACACAGTAAGAGAAGGATAAATTATGGGATGGATCCTAAAATTAAATTAACCTCATATGAGATGAGGAATGGTGTGTAATAGTAAAATTAAATAAACCTTGTATGAGATGAGGAATGGTGTGTCAAAGTATTATTTTCCATAGGAATGGTGTGTCATAGTATTATTTTCCATGTTTTTGTATATGTTAAAATCCTAAGAAACAATTACAATGCATGCTAAATTAAAATTGTAAACCATGTGTTCACTAGATTTATGCGAATGTTATTTTTAGTTCTTATATGACTTGTGATCAATGCAATTGTTGTCATGTGATGCATGTTTTTCTATTACATTTATATTGCTTTGAAAGTATGGGAATTACAACATATTATAAATACATGTCGAAAGTTTGCATGTTTATGTCAATTTCATTTGTTGTAAATTTCATGAATTTCCACCATGCATTGAAACAAAATTAGAAATAAATTAGTATTAGACATCATTAAATCAATACAAAAAAGTGACTTTGCTTAGGTTTTGAGCTCCTAATTTGTGACTATTAGGTTGTTGTATGGAGTTATTATTGGTTGTGAATTCAATTTTTTTATTAGTGGTTGCAAAATATTTTCCTTAGTAAAATTTGTGAGGGTTTCAGTCACTAATATATTTAACAAGAGTGAAATTTTTAAGTTAGTGGAATACTAACAAAGTTCAATGTGTTTCACCAATACTAATTACACCAAATAATTATGCCAAGAGGCATATCCAATTATATATACCGAGTAAAATGATCTAATACTAATTACACCAAATAATTATGCCAAGAGGCATATCCAATTACATATACTGAGTAAAATTATCTAATGTCATGTATGTGCAATTCCGTGTAAATAGAAACAAAAAATAGGAGAAAAATAAAATATTTATAACCACCCCGCTATCTTCTTTCATGCATCCTGCAGTGTTCCTTAAAACTGACAAGGAACGACAAAGAATCAGCAAAGAAATGTTCCTTGGCAAGCTCGGCAGACCACAACTTGAATTTACTTATTCACTCGCCACTTCAGATCCGCGAACACATCTCCCCGACTCACGGTGACTCCATTGCACAGGCCATTCAATAGATCAACAACCTTTTGCTCACTCCCAATATAATTTGTATTGATGTTACTTTTTGTGAGCACACCCACATCTTCTTCTGAGTCGATAAAATCGTCCATCAAACTCAAGTAACATGTTACATAATTGATTACAGATGGCTTACAGTCCTCCTTGCTATTGACTATAGTGTTGTTAACTACTTTTGATAGAATTTATGCTCATAAAAAGTATTTTTGTATATGTTTGAATATTTATCTACATAATTTTAAGTTTGTATTAAACTGTGAGAAGAGGCGTGAATCTCTACTAAGGAAATCGATTTGGAATTTTTCAAAGTTTTCAAAATCCAACTGCGACATGTGTCTTGGTAATCACATGACATTTTTTAGTTGATTGCATGCATTGTTACGTGGACAACACACAAAGACCACTTGTCGTAGGAAGATTGTTGGTGTCTCAAAGAAGCATATTGTTTTATAAATATTTAATTAAGGAAGGCTAGAGTTAAAATAAATAAGTACTCTATTTAATCTTCTATTATTTTCAAAATATATACAGACATACCCATAGAACTCCTAGCTTATATATTACAAAGAAACTTACAATCTGAATATCAGATTAAAAACACAAAATAAATAAAGTTAAGATATATTTATTTTAAGAATTTTTTAAGTTAAAGAATATGGATTTAATGTGGAAGTTTATCGATCAATTTGTAGACACCAAATTTGGGTCATATGTCCTTTATTCCTCTTCAATTAATTAACGTAACACATTTAACTAATCATGAACCCTTCATCTCATATTAATATTCATTATCAGATTATTAGTTGATTTAATTAATTTAATTAAGTTAATTTCATCCTCACACCTCCACCTCATCATTACATCTCACCTTGAACCCATTCCGGGGCATTTAACTCACAGGTGACCAAGTCATCACTCTTAGGACTAAGTCACCACTCTCGGTCTTGAGTCACCACATGACCTAACTAACTAAGAATTATTCTCAAATCTAATTGGACTTCTTCTATGACGTTCCTAACTTTTCTAGCCGAACTCCACTTCCCTAAGCAGACTCAACTTTGAAAACACACCAAATTTAGGAAGATTTACCTATTTTTAGTAAACCTAGACTTATCCACCTTAACCGACGCCGGTTATACCTCGACCAACATTGGTCACCTAACTGCCATCGGTTAATTTATATACAATTTTACAACCTTTTACCTAGGTTAGTCATTTTTAATTTTGAGAGAACTATTGCATTCAAGTGCAAATCCAAATCCTCTCAGCATCCAAACAACACAAAATACTCAACCACATGCCCAAGCAAACATTTGGTTCTCCTTCCAGAGTATTGGAATACTCATGGGAACACTACGAGAGTATTGCCATGACACTAACTCCATAATCTCTTCACAAATCAACTACCATCCACCTTCACCTACTAGATCTGTAAAGACAAGTAAGTATTCGTGATTTCGATCATATTGTGCTTTCTTAAAGTATAGATTCCTTACCTCTTTCATTATACTTTATTTCTTCTTGTATTCCTTTATCTCCACCTCCTCACCAATCTACCAACCCAACCACCTATAGCCTTTTTACCTTCCGTGACTTCCCCTATGTATCCTGAGTCTTAATAGTAACATTACGAATGTAACCACACCCTTCTCACTCTTTGTGCAATCAAAGAGAAGCCCAAAAACCATTTTTATCACATTATTATAAATTTCCCCTATCAATGTTAGTTACCTAACCGTCATCTGTTTCACCTCTATACTAACATCAATTACCTAACCGATATCGGTCTCTATGTCATTTTATTCTTTTTGACCAGAAAGCCTCTTGATCAACCAAAATCAACCCAGACCTCACCCGATCAATCCCAGATCCCTGTCAGACCTGTAAAACCTAGAATAACCTAACAAACCTCTAGATCTAATCATAACCTTTATTGTTAGATTAGATTTGCTTATTATATTTACACGAGATACCTAAATCATATAACTACATTAGGATTTCCTTACTTCATGATATTTGTAATATTAATTTATATTTGAAAGTGGATTGATAGCCTTCTAGGAAGCATCACACTTCTCGGATCTAGCATTTGCTATGTAGAGTACTAACCTATATTATTAATATTATCTAGTGGTCTTGTTGTATTTCTTACAGGTCATTCCTCCTAGCCAAAGGAAGCTCTTCATGATCAACTTGGATCAAAAAGTCATTAACGCGTGCATTCAACCTTTGACCTACATATCATAGGTATTCCTCCTAACCTATTTCCTATTCAATTTTAACTAGCAACAAATTAGGTGAAACAAAATTTTCAATCTTCGATCTCTTGTAAATGATTCGAGTTTAGTACTATTTATAACGAAGTATGATATAAATATATAAATATATCATAATAAATTATAACACTAAACAAATACATCATTACATATTATATGTAAAGATAATTTTATAAAATTACTAGTGGAAAATAGGTTCGGAGACATATAAGCTTGATAATTCCATAGAAATGATGCATTAAAAATCATCCTAATTTATATTATGCCATTAAGGTGTTCATGAAGTTGAATTTGATGTATCTCTAAGGTGAAGTTATCAAGTCAGTCAACTCAAATAAATTACCTTAAATTAATGCATCTTAAATTATATGGAAAATATTTATTATAATACATTAATAGATTTATGGGGACAAAATTGGCGAGGTTCCGAGAAGTATGGTGGATGTAATTGTGATGTCCTCAAAATTACCCACGAAACCCAAGAAAAATAAAGGTTATATTAAAAAAATTACGAATATTTATTTATTTAAAAAAAATAAAAAATGTTTAGTTTCATTTCTTGATTAACAAATACTCATTTTAAACAATAATTAAATCATATTATTCTATATCCAGCTAAGGTTAACAACTTCCATTTCTATATTCCTTATTAAATTTAGCCACATTGACCTTAATCCATTTAATAATTTATTTTAGGGTTGAGTTTAATTTTCCTTTCATTGATTAAATACAATTAAATTAAATTCCTATAATAAATATATTCTAATTACTAAGGAGTAACTTGACTTAATTTATTACAACGGTCATGGATTCTTTATTTTTGAAAGTTACTAAAATAAATCATAATGAAATACCAACTTAGACTTAACTTCAACACCACTTAAGTGGCCCCATTCAAACTTGACCCATGTGTTCAAATGATGATCTCACCTAACTCCCACCTAACATTTGTAGGGAAGAATCTTGGCCATTGGATGAAATCAATCTAGGCCATTGGATCAAGAAATTTAAAACAACCCTAAACATCTCTATGGAGTCTTTTATTCCTTCATTGACTTATTTTCTTCATTTTTATTTTGCATGTTTTATAAAAGGAGAGGAAGCCATAGAAGTGAAAGGAAGAATCTTGGGATGGATACACACACAACCCCCAATTTATCTTACTTAATTTTGTTTACTATTTCTTGTTTACCCTTTCCTAGGGTTTGATTTTAAATTTAATTTTCTGTTTGATGTAAATTTGTTTCAATGTAACTACCCATTTAGATATATAACATTTGCCCAATAGATCTAGTTTTTGTAATATATACACTTTTTTTTTCTTTGTGTATTTATACTTGTGTAAATCTCTAAATCTATGAATATATATACTCTTGTGTGTTTATATATATTTGTATAATATATGTATAAACAAATTTATTATAATATTAAAACCTAATATATATATAATATTTTTGAATTAGATATTCAAAATCCATATATATATGTAATGAATATTAAAAAGAATACGATATGTGAAATACACATATAATCATAATTTAATGTCAAATAAAAAAATAAAGTTGCGGTATAAAACCACACAGGCTGCGTAAGAGAGGGGCCGAATGAAACAAATGGCGGTTCATTTATATTGAAGGGATTTAAGTTTGGTGGGGGCTCAGCCCCACCAAAATATTATTACATATAAAATATTTGGTGGGTTGGGGAGGGGACACCGCCCCCGCCCCAATGCCTCCCAACCCACTACCCATATTCCAATGCATAGGCTATACAACCCTTCAGATTGAACTGCGGTTAAATACCTAGCCGCTTCTACATTTTTTTATTTAATATAATTTTTAATATATATATATATATAAACTTTTATTGTATAATATAATTACCACATTTTATTATTTTCTTTTTTTTAATATGAACATTAATAATAAATTAAATAGATATAAGTTTAGTAGCAAATTCATAAAGTAAATACAATTTAAATTATAAATGGGTATATACATTCTTAAAATTTGATTTATTTAATTAATCAAAACCAAGTCATTTGGAGTATGGTAGAACAAAGTGAGGACTATGAAAATTTCTAACTATACATAGAAGAATGAATAATTGAACAAAGTAATAAGGTTGTTTAATCATTTCAAATAATTTGCAAGGAGGAGATTCTCTCTTTTTTAATCTAAGCAAGATAGTTAATACACTACTTACTTCCCTTCAACAAATCTAGTAATACATTTATATTTTAAATCTTCAATATACTTTTATGCAATGAAATAAGAGTAACTATTCTTTTTCTTTTACAAGATGACTATTTCTTCCTATCAAACATACAACAAGGCTCTTTCATCATTAAAATGAATGACAATAATTAGGAATAAATTAAATATGTAAGAATTTATGTCAATCACACCTTTTTTTTACCATTATACCTATCTTACAACTTAAAATAACATAGAAGTGAAGGTGAGTTTATTTACAACTAGCACACAACTCAACTTTCTTCCTTTCACTTACTACTTTCAAATTTGAACAAATGAATGTACAAGCTTTCTTTTAAGCATATAAGGATTAAAATATTCCACTTAAAGTGGGAATAATGAGATGAATTTTTACAACATAAGGGCTTTCAACAAGGCCAAAATACAAGTCTTCTATTTGCATGTCTTCTTCCCAAATGTAGCTCCAATTTAGCACTCTCCAAAATTTCATAACAAGGATCACAATACAAGAAAGGGGGAGTAAGAAATGCTCTCTGCCTAACCTTTAATCCATTAAGAGGATAATCCATCCCCTTAATGGCCCTCGAGCCCCAACCAAATAACCATGAAGGATCTTGAGAAAGATTTGACAACTTTCAACAATATGGCTTCCATAACAACATACATTCCAATATTCAACACACTAAAATGACATACTCAAATAAGTTTTATAACTTCACAAAAAATACATAGGTTTGATACCAAACCAAATGGAGTAAGGAATACGAAACCATGCATCCTTATGCATCCCAAGTGCGAAGTGGAAGTTTCACCTTAACCCTCTAAGTGCATAAAACAAATGACACAAAGGTATATTTATCTCTCCCTTGCAAGTATGCAACAAAATGACCATGATTTCATTTTCTCTCCCCATAGGTGAAACTCCTAATCACACTCCCACCAAATGCATGTCTCACAAAACTCCCTTTTCCCTCCCCAATGGTCCCATAAGTCCATCTCCCACACCCAACTTAAGGCATACTACCCAACCACACAAAAGAACATCCACAAAAATTCAAACAAACTTAAAAAACACAATATTTCACATCAACAACCATAATAAACAAGACAAAAATGGTGGAGAGCATACCTATCCATCAAGATTCAAGTAGGATTCACAATTATTTCAAACATCCAAGCCAAAATTTTTCCCAAAATCACTCAAACAAGCTCCCAATTTCAAAAATGACAAAGGAAGAAATTGAAAAAGTAAACCCCATTCCATAAAAATCCATCCATAAATAGAAATGGTATTTGAGGATGAAATTTATTGTGACAAAAAGAAGGTATAATTATTTTCACCCTTTTACACATAAAAAGGGATAAATAAGTCAAAAAAAAACTCCCCAACCCATAGGTAGGGTTATTGGGTAAATGTAACAGCAATGAGACAAGTTTAGATTGTCCCACGAGCCTCTAAAAAGGCCTCCCAAGTCAAAATCCGAATTTTAAATTTGGGGTGGAGTAAATCACACACAAACCATCACAAATCTTACTTACAATGACCCCATAACCTAATAATTATCTATTTGTCATACCTCTTTTCTATTTAACCACATAAAAATGATTAGCTTAATTAAGTCACAATTATAAATGTTAATAAAGTGACAACCATTACTAAAATTTAAATGCATAAAACAAAAATAAACCACATACAAAAATTAAAAGAAAAGGTAAAACATTTCACCCCATGACCACACATGTGATGTCATCTCACATTACGTTGTGGAGCCTATTTTCATGTGTGAAAGTGTTGGAGAATACACACTTAGAGTCTTGTACACTTTCCACAATTGTCTCGCCAAGAAAAATATGTTTTTTCCCTCGAAAAAAAACGTTCCCAATATACCGAAATGTGCTTTTTCTAATATGGGTGGGATTTTTACTCATAGGTTTATGGGACAACTTTGGCCCATGGGTTTGATGCCCATGGTTTTATAAAACTACTTAAGTAATTGTCTACTTATGTGGTTTTATGTAACATTGCGAGATGTGTTTTGAATTCAGGAGTGAATTTTGTAGAGTTTGTTGAGCATAGCTCCAAATAGATCTGGGTATTATATTGAGAGAGAGGTGGCTTGTAATACAATCTGAGCAATTGATTCTTGGTGGACATAGCCCAAATTGGATGAACCATGTTAAATATTGTCTCTTTGTGTTGTGTTATTATTATTCTGCACTTTTATTCTAGATCTGTAATATATTCTACATATTATTTTCTACTGTTTCGATTGTGTGAGAGATTATTCCACATATTTTATCACTTATTTCCTAACCATTGGTATCGAGCTTGGTTTTGTTTGCTTTGAAGTGTTGAATCGTAGAGAATGTTTTAGCTTGAGTGGGAGCTATTGAAGATGATGGAAGATCAAGGGTTGATAAATTCAACAGGTAGAATTTAAATCTTTGGAAAATACAAATGGAAGATTGCCTTTATCAGAAGGATCTTTGTATTCCATTTTTTGAGAAGGTGAAAAACCCTCAAGTATGATGGATGTGGAATAGGATTTACTTGATAGGAAGGATCTTGGGACAATCTGTCATGATGTCTTTGCATCTTTGGTATTATTTAATATTTCAAAGGAAAAGACTACAAATGAACTGATGGATGCATTAGGAAGTTGTATGAAAAACCCTCTACCTCTAACAAGATATTTTTAATGATTTTTTTAATATGAATATATCGAGAATGGTTCGATGAAAATCATTTAAATGATTTTAATATAGTTCTAAACATGCTAAGCTTCAGTTATAATATAATTTTATGAAGAATTTAGTGATTTATTAATTTTGCGCTCTTTACCTAAGAATTGGAATAACTTGGTAATGGCGGTAAGCAACTCGATTCTAGCTAACTCAAAGTTGAAGTTTGAGGATGTTGTACGGGTGATTCAAGTGAGGAAATGTGAAGAAAAAGCTCCAGGAATATTCTTCTTTAGGGAATGCTTTGATATTTGAAACTAGAGGAGACAAACGAATAGAGGAAGCCATGGAAAATTAAAAGATCGGGCGAGGTCAAAATCTAAAAGCAAGATAGTATGTTGGCACTATGAAAAGTTTGGGCATGTAAAGAAGAACTGTTGGGACCTTTGGGAAAATAAGAAACAAAAAAAAGAGAACAAGGAGATAAATGTGGCAACGGGTAATGTATGTCGGGATGCTTTGATTCTTTTTTTGTACAATATTGTTTAATCTTGGGTTTTAGATTTAGGGGATTCTTTACATGCTACTCCACATAGGAATTATTTTCTTGATTATGTTCAAGGGGATTTTGGGTGTCTTTTTCTTGGTGATGTTGAGACTTCCGGTATAGTTGGAAAAGGATATGTTCGAGTTAAGATGTAGAATGGGAATACATGGCTATTAAAGGATTTCGGACATGTTCCTACTTTAAAATGAAATCGATATCGGCGGGCCGGTTGGGAAGTGATGGTTGTACTATGATATTTAAAGTGGAATATTGGAAGGTTACCAAGGGTTCTCTTGTGGTGGAAATATGTAATAAGGTTGGAACCTTGTATTTAACTTTGCTTAAACACTAATTTTTGTAATCTTGTGGCTTGAAGTAGATACAACATTGTGGCACTATAGGCTCGGTCATATGAGCCATAAGTGCATGGAGATCATAAAGAAGGATTTACCCGAATATATAGAAACATGTTTGGAGTTACTGTGAGGACTGCATATATAGGAAGAAAGTAAGGTTTCTCAAGGTTGGACCTCTGAAAGAAAGAAAGGAAGTTAGATTTGGTGAATTATGATGTGTGGGGGTAGAATGATGTATCATCTCTTGGGGTTCAAGTTATTATGTTACTTTTATTGATGATGCAACAAGGAAAGTTTGGGTTTATTGTATTAGACAAAAATCTGATGTATTTGAAACTTTTGTTTAATGGAAAGCCTTGGTAGAGAACAAAACAGATCTTAAGCTAAAATGTCTCGGGTCAAATAATGGAGAGGAGTATTGCAGCAATGAAATTGATGATTATTATTCTAAGAATGGAATCGAGGCAAACAAAGGTTCCGGAACTCCGCAACAAAATGGGGTGTCGAAAAGATGAACAAAACAATAGTAGAATGTGCTAGGAGCATGAGGTTACATGTAGGAATGCCTCTTTATTTTTGGGCAAAAGCGGTGAGCACGGTTGTGTACATGATAAATAGAGGACCCTCAAGTGAGGATGGAGGCATACCTAAGGAGCCTTGGTATGGTAATAAATTTGATTATTCATTTCTTAGAGTCTTCGGATGCGAGGTGTTTGTCCATATAGACAAGGATGATAGGACCAAGCTAGAGGATAAATTAGAAAAATGTATTTTCATTAGTTATGGTGGTGATGACTTTGGATATACACGTTGGAGTATTAAGGACAAGAAAATCATTCAATCTAGGGATGTGGTATTCAATTATAAAGTCTTGTATAAGTAGTAGTTGGAGGAAAATAGGGAAAAATCTAAGAAATAATATGCAGTGGTAGAGGATCTTCTAGATGGGAAAGTGACACATGAATCGGTTCAAGAACCTCCTCAATAGGAACCCAAAATCCTATATTGAGGAGGTATTCTAGGGTAAGAAGATAACCTAAACATTTTTCTCTCTGTCTCTTTATTTTTATTACTCACTTTGGGTGGAGAGCCAAAATCTTTGATGAAGCAATGCAAGTAGATGCCAAGAAGAAGCGGGAGCAAGCCATGGATAAAGAGCATTAGGATCTCATGGAGAACTAGACATGGGATTTGGTGAGGCTACACAAGGAAAAAGAGCATTACGAGAATAAGTGGGTGTTTAGATTCAAATAAGGAGGTAGAAAAAGATACAAGGCCCGGTTGGTGGTTAAGGGGTTTGCATAGAAAAAGGGTATATATTTCGATGAGATTTTTTTCTCTGTAGCAAAAATGACTTCTATTAGAACTATTCTTGGAATAGTTACATCAAAATACTTGAAATTAGATCAGCTCGATGTAAATACTACATTTCTCCATGGTGATTTGGAAGAGTATGTATATATGCAAAGCAGCTAGAGGGCTATGATGTCAAAGGTAAAGAGGAGATGGTGTGCAAACTAAAGAAGAGCTTGTATGTCTTGAAACAATCTCCACATCAATGGTATAAGAAATTTGACAGACTTCATGATGGATCAAGGTTATATTAGATGGAATTCTAACCATTGCATGTATACAAAGATATTTAAGGATGTCAATTATATTATCTTGTGTCGTATGTGGATGACATGTTGGTTGCGAGTAAAAACATGTAGGAAATAAAAGTACTTAAGAACAAACTAAGTGAATACTTTTCTTTGAAGGATTTGGTGGTAGCCAAAAAAATCCTTAGTATGAGGATATCTCAGGATAGGAAGGAACAAAATCTGACTTTATCTTAGGAAGAGTACATTAAGAAGGTCTTTGAGAGGTTTAATATGCAGGATGCTAAATCGGTTGGGACTCCTTTGGTAGGCCATTTCTAGTTATCAAAGGAGTAGTGTCCCAAGACAGAGCAGGAGAGAAACTAGATGTCCAAGGTACCTTACTCATCATTGGTTGGATGTTTAATGTATGTCATAGTGTGCACCAGGGCTTAATTTACCATGTAGTGGGAGCGGTGAGTAGATTTATGAGTGATCCAAGTAGAGATCATTGATAGGTAGTAAAGTGGATCCTTTGGTATTTGAGAGGGACCATGGGGACATTTTTGTGCTATAGTGTATCGACACAACTTTGTGTGGTTATGTAGATTCGAGATATGGTTAGAGATGTAAATAGTAGGAGGAGCAAGACAAGTTATGTTTACACCGTAGGTGGGATAGCGATAAAGATGGATTTCATGACTACAAAAGATGGTGGTTTTATCAACCATGGAAGCTGAGTATGTTCTTGCCAAAGAGGAAAGAAAAGAAATTGTTTGGTTACAACAATTACTTGAGGAGTTGGGGTATAAGAAGGAGGAAGGAAAGCTGCATAGTGATAGTCAGAGTGTTATACACCTAGCTAAGAACTCTTCTTTCCACTTTAGGATGAATCATAAACAATTAAGGTACCATTTCATTAGGATAGCTTTGGAGGAAGAGAAGTTGAAGCTGGAGAAGATTCATACCATTTATAATCTTGCAGACATGATGACCAAGGTGGTCACAAGGGAAAAACTAAAGTTGTGTTCAGCTTTGGTTGATCTTCACGGAAACTAGTGAAGGGTTGAGAAGCTTGCTTAGAGGTAAAATAGTCTCCAAGTGGGATATTGTTTTGTTTTGGAGCCTGTTTTCATGTGTGAAAGTGTTGAAGACTGTACACTAAGAGTAATGTACACTTTCCATAGTTTTCTTCACTTTGGGAAAAACAAAATTTGGCCTCGAAACAAAACGTGCCCGATATCTTTGGGAAATGTTATTTTTCTCATATGGGAGGGATTTTTGATCCATAGGTTTATGGGACAGTTTTGGCCCATGGTTTTGATACCCACGAGTTTTATAAAATTGCTTAAGTAGTTGTCTACTTATGTGGTTTTATGTAACATTACAAATGTGTTTTGAATTCGGGTGTGAATTATGTAGAGTTTATTGAGCATAGCTCCAAACAAATCTGGGTATTATATTGAGAGAGTGGTGGCTTGTAATAACATATGAGCAAGTGATTCTTGGTGGACGTAGCCTAACTTGGATGAACCACATTAAATATTGTCTCTTTATGTTGTGTTATTATTATTACACTTTTATTTGAGATCTGTAATATTTTTTACATATTAGTTTCTACTTTTGTTATTTGGTGAGGGATTATTCCACATAGTTTATCCCTATTTCCTAACATCACCCCCAATGGGAAACCTCCAAACAAGAAATGAAACTATAACACCACATAACATTACACAAGTTGTCAAATTTTTTCCACGTTTCTCAACATCTGACATCCTTCCTTGGTTGGTTCCCTATACCCTTTTAAAGTATGTGATAAAATATCCTGCACACAAACAAAATACCTCTTTGGCCTTTTGTATGCGGATTAACAACATTGAGACAATATACATATAAAATCAATAATCATCATTCGAAATTAGCAATTCTATCATCTAACATCATAAAATTAATTTAATTTTGGCATCCATAAAATCATAATTCTACTCAAAACATCCAACATAGGTTATACATCCAAATTACGACATGTTAGTACAAAAATCATAATATCGCAACTCAACATATATAATTGTCTATCATCACCATCTAGTGCATCATGATAAAATGTAAAGCGCATAATGTGAATAGGCCAAATATAAGTATAATTTATCATCTACTTATTAATATATTATAATCACAATGTCTAAGTATCAGTCCAAATGAAATAACATCATAATGGAATGGTGTCGAAGAAGAGTGGGCACTACATCCCCCTCCCCTTAGACTCAACTTCCTCCTGGAAGTTACTCGAATAGTTATGAAAAGAGGTCTCACAAAGTAAAGTTTCATCCTCCCATGAGGCTATAGTCTCATTGTACTTATCCCACTAAACCCTCACTGGTCCATCTCGCGGCCTTGAAGGCCTTTGGTCTGTGCTCTATGATGCGCACGGGCTCCACTAACACATTCCCTACTCCTACAATCCAAAACATGAGAGGGATATGGAATTTATCTCCTACGTACGAAACATGAAATACATTGTGTACACGAGACAAGCTAGGTGGAAATTCTACACATGAGGCCAAATGATCGATATGCTCCAAGATCTTGAAGGGACCCAAAAATATAGGAGCTAACTTAGAGACTTTTCCATAATGGATAGGACTCTTATGAGGCTGACATGAAGAAACACCTTTGTGCTAGCCAAAAACTTTGATTTTTCCTCCTCGATCTCAGTATATTTCTTACATACTATCATGAGCCTCCTATAGTATCTCGTCCGAATCATGACAACCTCTGCTGCATATCCTATAATAATGTCATCCCAAGAGAAACCATGTCCTCTAATCTGTCCCAAATCAATGGTGTCTTATACTCCCCCCATACAATTCTTGAAATGGATCCATACCAATCAAACTCTAAAAATGTTGTTGTTGGAAAACTCAACTAAATACAAGTACTCCTCCCATCTGACCGATGTTCCATTAAATACATCCGTAACATATCCTCTAGGATTTGATTCACCCGTTTTATATGTCCATCTATCACTTGATGATAAGTTGTCTTGAAGTTGATACATATCCCAAGGGCACAATACATGGTATTCCAAAATGAGAGGTGTATAAAATATTGTGGTCATAGATAATATTCCACATAATCCCATGCGATCGATAATATCATCGAAGTATACTCATGTCACTACACTAGTTTTATAGGTGGCATTTACCGGAGAAAAATGAGTCACTTTCGTCAATCTATCCACTTGTGACCATGATGGCATCATGGTGGTATCTCGACATCAGTAGCCTTTTTATTAAATCCATTGAAATGGTGTTCCATTTCCACTCCAATATGGCATGTGGGTAGAGAAGGCTAGCTGGATGTTGATGCTCGGCCTTCACCCTCTGACACTCTAAACAACGTGACAAAAACTAAGCTATATCTCTATGTAGACCTCTCTAATGGTATAGTTGTCTCAAGGTGGCATGCATCTTCTTCACCCCTAGATGGGCTGAATAAGGTGCACGATGAGCCTCTGCCAAGATATCTTGTCTCAAACCTCCATCCCTAGGTACATAGATCCGGCCTCTATGTGTGAGAAGACCATCTGCCTCTAATGAAAATCCATCAAACTTCCCCTCAAGGGGTCTCTGAGACTCAATCTCTGATCTGGCTGCAAGGTAGAAGTTGTCATGTGGAAGCTGTTGCAAAATCCTGCTCCACAAATCTATACCCACTAAAGTAGCCATAACCAAATGTCTCCGTCTACGTAGAGTATATGCAACCATATTCTCTTCCCCTTCACATGCTCTATCTCCATGTCGAACTCAAAAACCAACTCCATCCAAGGCCACTAATGAACATTGAGATTGGGTTACGTGAAGAGGTGACGAAGGCTCAAATGATCGATCTTTTTATCGGTCTTGAAAATGAATCTTCTATCCGTAAGGCTCAAAGTACCCTACCAACCCCATAAAACTATGCACCTTAGTCACACTAGTAGGTTATGTCCAATCCATAATGGATCTAATCTTGGAAGGATCAATTATGATACAATCCCTAGAAATAATGTGACCTAAATACTGCACCTATGACTAAAAGAATGCATACTTATCCAGGTTCCCGTAAAGTGTTGCTCCCAAAACACTATAGCGTCGACGAACATGCTCATAGTACTCCTCATGCATATGAGAGAAGATAAAAATTTCATCAACAAAAACAAGGAAAAAGCAGTCTAAGAATATCATGAACACTAGAGGGCATTCATCGGACCAAATGGCACAACCAAGTGAACTCATAGTGGCCATACATCATACGAAAATTTATCCTATGAATATATGCCTCTACAATCTTCATTTGATGGTATCTTGAATTAAGATCAATCTTAGAAAACATAGTGGCCCCCTTCATCTGATCAAACAAATCATCGATGCGAGGAAGGGGTAACGATTCTTGATCGTTACTTTTTTTAGTAGACAATAGTCCACACATAATCACAAGGATCCATCCTTCTACTTCACAAATATCACGGTGCACCCCAACGAGATACACAAGGAGGGATTAGGATTTTCTAAAGAAGGCCCTTTAGTTGTAACTTGAGCTCACATAGCTTAGGTGTGGTCATCCTATAAGGAGCGCATGAGATAGGTTCCTCTCCTGGAAACCAAATCAATGTGAAATTCTATCTCATGCGGGGGAGGCATCCCTGACAGCTCACTAGGGAAAACATCAAAAATATCCCGCCAAATGGGGTGATCATCAAAAAATGCATCCATAACAAGTACCTAATCCTCTCCACTGAGCATATAGTCCTCTAGGTGGCCCATTAGTAGGTGCTGAAGAACCTAATGATCCTACTATAAATATCTATGGGTGATGTGGTGGATGTACTCTTGCTAATTGTGCTCATGGTGGATCCTAAGTCCTTTTGGCCCCTAGGTGGATGTCACATACTATGCCCTCTTTGAGAATCATGGTGCTTTGTAGAGGTTGAAATGGCGGCCGAGTCTTTTCTTCTGCTGTTCTTGAGGGGGTGGAGGAGGTTGAAAGGAAGACTGTCTGAAGTGTGTCTTCCATGAGGAGGAGGAGCTGATGCCCTCGATCTACTATCCTATAACTATTCTATACAGCTCCAACCTCTATCATGAGCTTGTTGATTATTCCCCTAGTTTCCTTTGCAATATAGGCCTTGTCCACACCTTCTGATAATATCTGTTAGAAATGAATGCGCACATCCCCACCCAAAACTAAGTTTAGGCCCTCGATGAACCTATGAGCTCTGACTTTCTCATCCTACATGTAATCCAAATTTTGAAGCAGATCTAAAAACCATCCCTCATACTCTACTATTTTCATGGAATCCTATCACTGATCATGAAACTCATCGATTAGCCATGTGGGATGCATCTCCCAGATGTGTATCTTCTTACGAAATGCTCCTCTAAGAGATCACAAGTAACTATCTCTGAATCCACATGGAGCTTATGCTCATCAGTCCTCCACCAAACTCTAGCTCTTTCTCTCGGAAGGATGATGACAACACAAGCTTTAGCGTTAATAGAAAAGGGGCATAGCTTGAAGCATCTACTCAAGCTAACCAACCATGCCTCTGCCATAAATCCCCCTATGTCTCTAACAAAATGAGGCGGGTGTAACTTTATTATCTCTTTAATTTGATCTATGGCCATCGACTATCAAACCCTAGGTCTCTCTGCATGATCATCTCTTGGCCTAAGGATCCTAGACTCGTCTCTATGCCCTGTATCTCTATCTTTGTGCTCCCTATGAGGTGACCCATGCCTAACCGACTCCAGGTGAGATTTATTTTCCTATCCTCTGCCTTTGTGATGTGAAGGTCCATGAGCCTCCATTGATGGCTCTCTATCTTGTCTACTAGGTCACCCTCCTAAAGATCCTT
The DNA here is from genome assembly GCA_018340775.1 of Taxus wallichiana var. yunnanensis. Classification (NCBI taxonomy): domain Eukaryota; kingdom Viridiplantae; phylum Streptophyta; class Pinopsida; order Cupressales; family Taxaceae; genus Taxus; species Taxus wallichiana. The sequence goes on from CM031238.1 coordinate 141,276,709, forward strand.
TGCGTATAGTGTCGTTAACATCCTATAGTGTCGGCAATATCTGATCCAAAATAGTTGTTATAGATTCATCTAGGGTTGGTAGGTCTAGGTCCACATGTAGGAACCCCTCGTCTATTTTGTGCCTCTTAGACAGACCAAGACAAGAGTTAGTTTATAATCATCTAAGTTTTTGTTTCAGTTTTCTAAGTTTTCTATGTTTAACAAAATATCATGTAATGTTGTGTGTTCTAGGTTTAGAGTTGTGCTAGGTTTATTTGTTGTGTTTCATGTTTTCAAGTGTGCCCGGGGTCCAAGCATTGAACCCACGACTCTAATACCAAGTGTAATGCCCACAAAATTAACCATGAAACCCAAGACAAACAAAGGTTATATTAGAAAAATTACGGAATATATTTTTTAAAACAAAAGAAATGTTTAGTTTCATTTCTCCATTAACAAATACCCATTTTAAACAATAATTAAATCATACTATTCTATTTGCATCTCGGGTTAACAACTTCCATTTCTATATTCCTTACTAGATTTAGCCACATTGACCTAAAGCCATTTAATAATTTATTTTAGGGGTGAGTTAATTTTCCTTTCCATTGATTAAATACAATTAAATTAAAGTTGTATAGTAAACATATCCTAATTACTAAGGGGTAACTTAACTTAATTTATTACAAGGGTCTTTCCTTCTTTATTTTTAAAATTTACTAAAATAAATCATAATGAAATACAAAATTAGAGTTAACTTCAACACCACTTAAGTGGCCCCATTCAAACTTGACCCATGTGTTCAAATGATGATCTCACCTAACTCCCACCTAAAATTTGTAGGGAGGAATCTTGGCCATTATATGAAATCAATCTAGGCCATTGGATGAAGAAATTTCAAACCCTAAACATCTTTATGGAGTCTTTTATTCATTCATTGACTTATTTTCCTCATTTTTGTTTTGCAGGTTTTAGGGAAGGAGAGGAAGCCATGAAAGAGAAAGGAAGAAGCTTGGGATGGATACACCCAAAATCCCCAATTGAGCTTAGTTTATTTTTTTACTATTTCTATTCTACCCTCTCCTAGGGTTTGATTGTAAATTTCATTTGCTATTTGTTGTAAATTTGTTTCAATGTAAATACCCATTTGGGTATATAATAAATGCCCAATAGATCTAGTTTTTTTGTAATATATACACTCTTTTTCTTTGTGTAAATCTCCATATATATATATATCATAATTTAATATCAAATTCAAAAAATAAGGTTATGGCAAAAAACCACATAGGTTGTGTAAGAGAGGGGTCGAATGAAACATATGGTGGTTCATTTAAATTGAAGGGATTTAAGTTTGGTGGGATCTCGTCCCCCACCCAAAGGTTATTACATATAAAATATTTGGTTGGTTGGGGAGGGTCCCATCCCCACCCAACCCATCCTATATAATATGGGTTGGGGTGGGGGTGGTGCCCCCTCCCCAACCCACTACCCATATTCCAATGTTTAGGCTATACAACCCTTCAAACAAAATTACGGTTAAATACCAAGCCACTTCTATATATGTTTTTAAATTTTATATATATATATATATATAAACTTTATATTGTATAATATAATTACCATAATTTATTATTTTCTCTTTTTTACATGAACTTTAATAATAAACTAAATAGATATAAGTTTAGTAACAATTTCATAAAGTAAATAGAATTTAAATTATAAATGGGTATATACGATCTTATAATTTAATTTATTTAATTATTAAAAAACAAGTGATTTGGAGTATGGTAGAACAAAGTGAGGACTATGAAATTTTTAACTATATATAGAATAATGAATAATTGAACAAAGTAATAAGGTTGCTTAATCATTTTAAATAATTTGCAAGGAGGAGATTCTCCTTTTTTATGTAAGCAAGATAGTTAACACACTACTTACTTCCCTTCAACAAATCTAGGAATCTATTTATAGTTTAAATATTTTATGCACCTGAAATAAGAGTAACTATTCTTTTTCTTTTCCAAGATGAGTGATTCTTCCCATCAAACATACAACAAGGCTCTTTCACCGTTCAACTGAATCACAATAATTAGTAATAAGTAAAATATGTAAGAATTTCTTTCAATCACACCTTTCTTTTACCATTACATCTATCTTACAACTTAAAATAACATACAAGTGAAGAAGAGTTTCAATTCAACCATTACACAACTTAGCTTTGTTCCTTTCACTTACTACTTTCAAATTTGAACAAATAAATGTACAAGCTTTCTTTAAATCATATAAGGATTACAATCTTCCACTTAAATTGGGAATAATGAAATGAACAATTTACAACATAAGGGATTTCAACAAGGCCAAAATACAAGTCTTTTATTTTGATGTCTTCTTCCTAAGTGTAGCTCCAATTTGGCACTCTCAAAATTTCGCAACAAATATCCCAATACAAGGAAGGGGAGTATGCAATTATCTTCACCCAACCTTTAATCCATTAAGAGGATAAGCCATCCCCTTAATGGCCCGCGATCCCTAACCAAAGAGCCATGAATGATTTTGAGCAAAATTTGACAACTTTCAACAAATATGTCTTCTGTAACAACATACACTCCAATATTTAACGTACTAAAATGAAATACTCAAACAAGTTTTATAACTTCACAAACAATACATAGGTTTGATACCAAACCAAATGGATCAAGGACTATGGGAAACTACCTCCTTATGCCTCCCAAGTGAAGTGAGTGTTTAACCCTAAGCCACCAAGTGCACAAAAGAAACAACACAATATCATTATCTCTCCCTTACAAGTAAGCAACAAAATGACCATGATTTCCTTTTCTCTCCGTATAGGTGAAACTCCCAATCATGCTCCCACCAAATGCATGCCTAAAAAAACTCCATTTTACCTCCCCATTGGTCCCATGATTCCTTCTCCCGCACCAACTTAAGGCATACTACCCAACCACACATAAGCACATGCACAAAAACTTAAACAAACTTAACAAACACAATAATTAACATCAACAACCATAATAAATAAAAACAATGGTGGGTATTATACCTCTCCAGCAAGCTCCAAGTAAAATTCACAAATCTTTCACACCTCCAAGCCAAAATTTTTCCTAAAAGCACTCGAATAAGGTCCCATTTCAAAAATTACAAATGAAGAAAATGAACAAGTAACCCCCATTCCATCAAAATTCATGCATAAATAGAAATGGAATATGAGGATGATGAGGTGTCTCCATGTAGGATACAACTTCTTCATTCCTCCATTCCCACACTCAAGTCAACACACCATGTCCAAGACAATAAATGAGCATGTAAGAACTATGATAACCCACATGGGACACAAACTTGCACACCATGCCTTCAAGGATAAAATTTATTGTAACAAGATGAAGGTGCAATTATTTTCACCCTGTTATACACGAAAAGGAACAAATAAGTCAAAATAAACTCCCCAACCCTTAGGTATGGTTGTTGGGTAAATTTAAGAGGCATGAGACAAGATTAGCTTGTCCCACAAGTTTCCAAAAAGGCCTCCCAAGTCAAAATCTGAATTTTGAAGTTGGGTTGGAGTAAATCAAACACAAACCTTCACAAATCTCACTTACAACAAGGACCACCTAACATGATAATTATCTATTTCTCACATCTCTATTCTATTTAACCAAATAAGAAGGATCGCGTAATTAAGACATAATTTAAATGTTGATAAAGTGACAATCATTACCAAAATTAAAATGCATAAAACATAAATAAAGCACATACAAAATTTAAAATAAAAGGGAAAATATTTCACCCCATGGCCACACATGTGAGGTCACCCCAATGGGAAACCTCCAAACTAGGCATGCAACAACAACACAACATAACATTACACAAGTTGTCAAATTTTTTCCATGTTTCTCAACATCCAACATCCTTCCATGGTTGGTCCCCTATCCCCTTTCAATTTATGTGATAAAATGTCATGCACACAAACAAAATACCTCTCGGCCTTTTGACCGTATTAACAACATCGAGACAATATACATATAAAATCAATAATCATCATTCAACATTAGCAATTATATCATCTAACATCATACAATTAATTTGATTTTGGCATCCATAAAATCATAATTCTACTCAAAACATCCAACATAGGTTATGCATCCAAATTACGACATGTTAGTACAAAAATCAGAATATCGCAACTCAATATATATAACTGTCTATCATCACCATCTAGTGCATCATAATAAATGTAAACCAAATAATGTCAATAGTCCAAATATCAGTATAATTTATCATCTATTGATCAATGTATCATAATCAAAATGTCTAAGTATCAATTCAAAAGAAATAACAACATTATGTAATGGTGTCGAAGAGGAGTGGCCACTACAGCAATGGCGCATGGAAGGAGATGAGGGAAGGGAGCATTCAACAAGCTTGGCAGGTGGTGGCATTGAATAAAGGATCCATGTTTTACAGAGTTGAAAAGATAGGGGCGGATGACAATCAAGTCATTCTCAAATGGCGGGATACGTCATTGGTGTCCACTTTGACTTGGAAATGCATCGTTTAATGTGTATAAATACTTTTAACATCTCCATATGTTCGGGTTTGTTGTGAGAACTTTTACTTCAATTTGTAGTGGTTGTGGTCATCGTCATAATCATTGATGTCATCATCATCATCCTCATTTTCATCATCATCATTATCTCCTTCATCATTGTCATCATAATCATTTTCATTATCATCATCATCATGACAATGACAATGATGATGATGATGATCGTGTCAATGATGGTGAGTTCGATGATCATGATGATGATGACAAACACAACAATGATGACGATCACAACAATGATAAAGATGACGATGATAATGAAAAACATGATGATGATGATGACGATGGCGAAAATGATCGTGATGAGGATGAAGATCATGATGATGATGATGATAATGAGAATGATGATGAAAAAAATATTAATATTAATAAGTATAATAATAATATTTTTTCAATATTAATACTAATAATAATATATTTTTAACAATATTATTATTAATATTTTATGTTTATATTATAAATTACAAAATTTTGATTCAAAAACCCTAAACCATAAACATGTACAACAATGACGATGAAAATGATGTGATAATGGCATATGAGAATGACCATGACCAGGAAGATGGAGATCATAATGATGATGATAATAATGAAGATGACTAAATCGATCATGACAATGACTAATATTACAATTAAAAGTCAACGACATCAAGATGATGATGATCATGATGGCATAATCGTCATCATCATGAAAATGAAAACAATGATGAAGAAAAACACAACGATTATGGTGATCACAATGATGATAAAGATGAGGATAATAATGATGATCATGATGACCGTGACATGATGATTATGATGATGAAAATGATTATGGTGATGATGACAAAAATATTAATATTAATAAGTATAATATAATATATTTTTGCAATATTAATATTAATACTAATAAGAATATTATTATTAATATTTTATTTTTATATTATAAATTACAAAAATATGATTCAAAAACCCTAAATCATAAACATGTACAATAATGATGATGACAAAGATGTGATAATGGCGGATGAGAATAACCATGACCAAGAAGATGGAGATCATAAAGATGATGATAATGGTGAAGATGATTAAATCGATCATGATAATGATGACAATGACTAATATTACGATGAATCAACAATGCCGCCAAATAGAATGACGATCATGACGGCACAATCATCAAAATCATGACAATGAAAATAATGATGATGATGATCATGTCAATTATGGTGAGTAATCGATGATCAAGATGATGATGAAAAACACAATGATGATGATGATCACAATGATGATAAAGATGATGATCATGACGATGATGATGATCATGACAATGATGATGATGATGATGAAGATAATTATGGTAAGGATGAAGATGACGACAATGATCGTGGTGAAGATGATGATGATGATGACAATGATGATGATCTGTCATGAGAGTAAGACTAATATTGATAATAGTGATGATGGGAAAATGATGGTTGTGGTAGCGATAGTGGTGATAATAATGATGAGGATGATGATGATGACAATGATGATTAAAATGATTATATCGATCATGAAAATGATTATGATGATGATGAAAATGACAACAACACCAAAGACGATGACGATGGTTAAGATGACGATAACCACGATATTACTAATACTATTATTAAAATTATTATAATAATTTTATTTTTAATAATAATAACTACATTAATATTAATAACAATTAGAATAATAATATTTTTATTTCTTATAAATTGTAATAATAATATCAATATTAGTAGTAAGATTAGTATTGGTGATGATGCCAATGATGACAATGATGATGATGGTTTTGGTGATGGTGGTGATAATGATGACAAGGATGATGACGATTACGACGATGATCAATGATGACAAAGACGGTCCGATCACTTTGATGATGAAGATAACGACGGAGACGATAACGATCATGACAATGAACACTAATGAACTACGTGGACACGGATCCTTATTATTTATAATATGTGTCTTAAGTCACCTGTAACGACCCATAAATTCACACACGGACAACACAGTAAAAGACAGGATAAATTTTTTTTTTGACTTGCTTCCACACATAACACGACACAACATGTCATCACAAAGTTCAACCACGAATCGGGAACCACTTGTTACGAGGATGACCACAAGGTCAACACGGAAACATTCACACCCAAAAGGATAATACACTTTTTCTTTTGAAAGAACAACATAAAAGTTCAACCACATGACACTCTCACAAATAGGGCAAGCCACGGTAAGAAATGATTGAAGGTTATTTATTTTGGTAAAACACTCTTTAACTCATGACTTATGTTTTCAGAAAGATTCAATATATGATTCACACAAATTCATCTTACCAAATGAGTTATTTTCTTATACACTTTGTAGAGTAGTTCACTTAAAGTCTTCTCTACTTGCTAAATCTTATTGTCTTCCGAGGAAAATAACCATTGTTTTCCCTTAAGCTTGTTTAAGAGTTCACCAAAAAGGGGTAGTGTTCACTAGTTAGCTAGGGATATCAATTTATAAAATTTTACTTTACAAGGATAGTTTCACCTTTGAGTACTTCAGAATCTCTTGTTCTCAAGTAAGTCATCTCTACATTAATTTATCTGAATATATATATATATATATATATATATATATATATATTTAGTTAACTTCTATAAGGGTTAACCACTCCATTTAATTTTACTTATATCACATCATTACAAGGTGTCAAAGAGTTTTGACTTAACACTTTATTCTCAAAACAAGGTTTTACAATACTTATGCCAATGTAATGATTGAATATCATTTCTCACCAAGGTAAGTTACTAGTCTAACAACAAAAGGGAAAGAACACTTCACCACGTAGTTTTCCAAACATACCAAGACAAGAGATCTTCTAAACTCCTTGCAAGCAAAGTTACAAAATTTACAACGCATTGAACTTTCTACAAAGAACTTCATAATTTGAACTGATGAAACTTTTACACTCTTTTCCTTTAATCTACTCGCATAATCCATCTGCACAAATATTTATTAGAGTCAGTTATTAGAACCCAGAGCATGATAAGATATAAACCTCACCTAATAATTTATGCCATCTAGCATTTAAATAAATGAAAGTTTGCAATACTCCTTATCAAATAAATTTCTAACATACATTTAAAACTTAACTGCACATCTCATGATAATACATTTCCTACTCATTAATGTTCACTTCTTTAAGATCTGCTTACATAAGGACACAATTCCAAGTGACTAGATATACAACCTTAACCATGCAATAAATCATACTTAAATTACAGTAATAATAATAATGCTCACCTAATACCCTCGACCTACTTCACATATATAAGTATACAACAATATTATCTTTCAATTAAATAAAAGCACCAACGACATTAAGTTTATATAATAAATACAAGTATCAATCTTATATTATTCATCGATATTACCCAAGTATCAAACCTTCATAGAAAAACAATGATATGCAAGGATAATTTGGATATTTATCTCACAATTTTTAAGGATATACTTATGTTAACAAAGATTCCACCAATCCACCAGTTCATCTATTATTTAGGTATCCTTTTGGTTGCTTATTCCATGTCTTTATATGTTTCTATTAGTACAAGGGTCCAACTCATTGGAATGAGTTACGATCAACAAAATTGTCATGTTTTGCTAATATGTCAAGATACATTTGACTAACTAAGATAAGTAAGCGCAGTCCAAGCCACTATAAATACAAGTATCAACATTATCTCAACTCCCAATTGAGATGCAAGTATCATTTTTTAGCTAACATAATAATCATCGTAAATGCCAGAAAATATTCCACTCATTAACCAAGTATTGAAATAACATATTTATCCTTACTGGTTACCTGATAACATAATATACCCTATTATATAATTCAACCTCCACTTGCATACCCCAATTTATGGGTATTAATTATTGTCTATAAAATGAAGTTAAATAGTTTCGGTGGACTTATATCCTTCTTGTGTCATACATGGTATGCACAGTCCCATTATGGTAGCTGTCACCTTTACTTAAGGCTATGCATGACTCCTTTTTGGGTAGTTATCTTAACTTCCCTATTCATCTGTTTTCCTACCAAAAGTCTTTCGACAAGCTTCAAGGTCAAAGTATAAGATAAATTTATAATTTCATATTTCAAGTGTTGCCTGAATTCATATGCATGAGGACATCACATATCAATCAAACTTGAAGAATGTCGATGTATCCAATACTACTTTAACCGATTCAAAGATCTAAGTAGTGCCTCAAAATTAAGCCAAAGAATTATCCACATAGGATAATGACTTGTGTGCATAACATATTTGTAAAGCTCATAGAAAACCCATTAACGCATGCTTCAGAGGGTTCCAATCTAATAATAAGCTCATAGTAATAATAATAGCGAGAGGGCACGGAGAGGGGTTTTCAATAATCCCCAAGGTAAATGATAATCGAATGACTCAGATGGAGCTATCTAGAACGACCAATAAAACTAGTATGACTCTTCCCAAATAGAAGCCCCCAATCCTAATGGGAGTTTATATTATTATAAAACCACAGTAAAATCCAAATACAGTCATATCGGAAATTCCCTTTTTCAAGCCATGTTCTACATAATATAAACAATACAAGAAAAATTATAAACCTCATTCACGCTCCATACTATTTTCTACAGAAACCCTCATTCAAAGGAATAATCAAGGCAAAAAGATAAACCAACATTATAAGATCAGTAGGCAAGAATCGATGTAGAGATTTCTTCTACTCAAATAGTAAATAAGATAAACTGTAAAGGGGGAGAGAGATCAGTTCATGCAATTATGATTAAAAGTCATTTGAAACCCATCTCTTTCTGGGCATCTCTTTCAAGAAAGAGTCAATATATGTAAATGCATGTTATATAATATCCAGAGTCCAAACGCTATTTACTTAGTAAAACAAAAACACATCAACATTCCAAAAGAAACCCACATCTACAATAATCGAACAAAATTGCAAAGGTCGATTTATCCAAATGCTAAAGGAAATAAATCATTAAGAGAGAGGGTTAGTCTTATCATGCCTGTTTGGGGCTTCCTCAATGCAGCCACGTCGAACCAAGGCTCCAGCAGCTACAACACATTCCAAAAACATTCATTTTCCTCAGCACGTAGATCTCTCATGCAAGCTTCATGGCAGCACCTGGTACAGTCAGGGAGAGGGCGGCCACCATGTCTAGATCTTACAAGTGCTTAGAATAATTTTTTTAAGAAACTGGAAATAAAATCTGGTCTCTTATTTATCACTGCGGACTGCACGCAGGTGCGCCTTGTTATAGTGCCAGACTATGTCTGTAGATTGCTTCACATGGCATTACCAATAATCTCTACAAGAACATTTTCCTTTTTTAAAGTGATGGAACCGCTTTGCATCTCTCACAACAATTTGCTTTGCAACAATCTTGGACAAAACCTGGTGCAGTGTGGCAGTCAACACATACATTAAGGTTCTTGACAACTCTGAGAGTTGTCCCATGGGGAAGGCTTAACAATCCAAATGCAATTGCCATCTTCTCACTATGGTGGCAGAGGAATACTTTTACTTTCCCGTTCACTCAGTACATGTTCTGAATCTAAAAGATATCCTGCTACCTTCATCTCCCAAGACATTTTCTCCAACATTGCATAGATCTCCTGTGCCTGTGGGTGTGATCTGTCACCTACACAAAAAGCATGCACCATTTTATTGCCTTTAATCCAACTACATCCAAGTTTCTTTTTAATTCCTCTATCCTTCATCGATCTCCTAATAAGTTCATAATTGCAAAGCAAATTGTGCTTCATGAATACTCTGATATGAAACAGATCCGCCTCTATGAGATCCTCTTCCATGAGTTACATCGTAAAACAAGTAAGGTCTCAATAGAGAATCTTTGCAAATAAATTTCATCAGGTCTCCTGGTAACACTCTCACTGTCACATAGTCGATTTTGATAAAAATATCTTGAAGGAGAAACCCGAATCTGAGGATGCATCGATACTGAACAGATAACAACATAGTTGGACAACTGCTTGCTGGAATCACTCAAAAAGGATTCTACTATACTGCAACATGCCTGCCACCACATTTCTTCCATACTTGACTGCAACGGTGTCGCCCATCCGAAGAGGAGGAGCCGTGACATGCCATGGGGTGTCTGCATTCACAAAGTGCGGGGAAAACGAAGCGACAGAGGGAGAAGAAGAGCCTGCGATTGGAACAGTGAACGTCCTTCCCGTGTTTTGATCCCATGCGCTCCTGAAGGGAGAGTTAAACAGGTCGAATCCTCTCTTTAACCTAATAACTCACCGAATAGAAGAGACAGTAGGCTGAAACCCATGATCTTCTGCTATCTTTCCTGCTGCCTAGCTAGTTGCTGATGCGGGTTGCTGTTGTGGATCCCTGACAAGAACACACCTCGCAGCATTCAAGAAGGTGGAGGTAACATGCCTGCTTCACTAGCTTGAAGCTCCATCTAAAACCGCGCGTAGGGAGGAACCAGGAAGAAAACGCCATGACAGAAGGATTTTGCTGGCCTCTCTGCCCATGCGCAACCAGGAAGAAAAATGCCTCTCACACGCCTACTTCACTAGCCATCACGTCAAACCAGACTGCGCCCATACGCATTGAATGAAAGGATCAAAAAGAGATCCAGGTGAAGAAAAACAGGCCTCCACCGACTCCCATCTCTCTCACGCAAGGTAGAAACGTGATGGCCATTACAGTCTACAGGTTGGGTGGTTGGGAGGAGACTAATGTCATCCACGTGCAAACAAGACCTGCGAATGGACCTGGTCGGCCAAGGTGGCAGTGGAGGGTAGGTGCAAGCAAATTAATAGATTCAAAACTGCGCAGTCCTCACCTTCAAAGGCGCCACCACCCAACCTCTCTCCCCTTCCAAGTAAACCAAGGCTGGAAAAGACTACAAACATGCCCGAATGCCTTGAAAAGGTTTTAATATTCTATTAGAACTTTTAACAACAAAATTCATTACGCATTTCACCGATCAAAAGCATGATAAGCTCACTAGACGAAAGTTAGAAATGACCCTCGGAAACAAAAGCGCACTTACGACAGAACGAGATGGCGAGACAAAGCGAAAGAAGGGAAGAAACTATTCCAAAATAACTCCGCAATAAGGTCAAAGTCACCTGACGATAAAAAGGGAGCTCAAATAAACGTTCAACGAAAAGCAATGGGGGCAAGGTGGCAGAAACGGAAGTCGATGCCCAATGGGGCATTACATCACCAACTTGATAGGGTCATTCATGCATGAACTAAAAGCGCTTATGCCTCTTGGCATATCTTACCACTTATATAAACATAAATCAAAACATGGTAAAATATGGTGAGAGGTATAACAACTTATAAGACATAACTTTGATAGGCCAATTTAATGTAACAAAGAGAGTAAACTTTTAAAAAAAATTTAAAAAACAATTCTTTTAAGATATAACTTGGTAGGCCAATTTTATGTAATAAATTGAGTAAACTTTAGATTTCATAAATCTAGATCACTATAAGATTTGTAAGAACTAAATATGTACTTCTTTGCTTGTTGAAATATAAGCTAGTGATAGCAGAACAATAGCTGACAATTACTAAGAATAAACATAACAAGCGCATGTTAAAAAAGTATCCACTTTTTTTTCGTTCATACAATACTAATCCGAATACCGAATAGAAAAGAGCATGCCCATGGATATCAGATTTGTCTATCCCCCTTGATGTATTAATACTACAGTACTAATTTATTCGATTGAAAATGCAAGGAATGGATAACATTACAAAATATTTATAAAAGACGTATTTCAACCAGGTAAAAAAATGAAAATAACAGCAGGACATTAAAAGCTCGTTTTATTTCAGATCTCATATATGTTGTGTACATAGATAGGAAGATGTATATTTCAAGGGTGACCCTGTGCGCCAAACAAGTTAACAACAGCGAGAGCATCACTAATCAAATTAGGAAGGTTATATGTGAGTATCACAACAGTTGGAATAGTTTCTGCTGCACCCGATTCTTTGAGCTTAATATAACATAAGTCGGGATCAGAGATCTTGATGGAAGCTAGCGTTGTCGTCACGTAAGAGATAACACTCCTGAAATTGTTACCGTGGAGACTCTTCAATGTCGACTCTGTCTTTTTGATTGGATCCTCCACATCCTTGAAAAGTTTCAAGCACGGATGGTCCTGCGTCAGGTTTCGAAAAAGATTCAAACCAGTCGATGTTTCATTGACACACAAATGGACGGCTAAAAGCGAAAGATTGGGCAAGTCGGCCTGCAAGGCACCGGGAGCATTAGATAAAGAAGTATTGCAGAATTCAGGATCTTTAGCGTTCTTGCAGGCACTTTCTATTGTATCTGCATTAGAACAGTAAGCCCAGCCAACACTACATACAATGACCATGATCGCCAACATGCATCTGCAGTACGAAGCCATGCTAAAATACCACAGATTATTCTCTTTGAATCCTATCTCGCCTACCCACAAAGGCTCTCTATGTCTTTTCCCTCAATTAGTTACACAATTTATAACGGATTGCCATGCATGATTCGTCTACTGGGAATGTTTTTCGCAGGATTTTTCTTTCTCTAGGATTTGGTATTTTCTATTTTCAACTGATTGTGCGGGTCAGTTGCAACGAAAACGCTTAATTAATCCTGTTTGCAGCGTAATGCTAGGGTTCGTTGCACCTACTTTCTTTGGTAGTTGGCCACATATGTAAATTGTTTGAGAGTCCGTTAGATCCCAGTAGATAAGGAAGTTTATGATTTCAAGTGCGTGAATAGTTGCAAATCATTTGATTTTATTGGATTCTAATGTTTTCTAAAAATTGAAACTTTTGAATGTGGTTGTTTATTATTGTTTTCTTGATATTATACTTCTTATGTTCCAAGGAGATATTATAGCAAATCAGAATTGATAGTTTAATCATAGAAGATGATCTATGAGAAAGGCCTTTGCGGACGTTTCTAAGAAGCTGTGTTAATTTGGCGGTTTGGCGGCCGTCTGGGCGTTTTCGCATTTTTAGGCTATTTTTAACTGTTTTTTGATGCTTGCATGCTCGACTTCTTCGTGGTATGTTTGGCCTAGTTTGCTGTTATTTCACTTCCGTCAGAAAGCTTACCTCTTTACACCATCCCTCACCGATGAGATCAAGAACACAATCGGGCTTTGGAAAAATGAAAATGGCGGGCTTGATCCATGTGGAAAGAAACGATAAGCTCAGGCGCCATTATCCGGCCACCTAGGGATACCGCATGAGACTCTAATGGATAGAAAAGAATTTTAGTTGGGAAAATCGTTGGCATGTGGGCTTCTAATTTCAATGAGTTCATCGGCCGACTTTCAGGTTACGCGATCATGCAAGTTTTCACAACTACGAAATTCATTCTTGTTATTATTTAGAAAGTGAAAAGATTTTGGGAAATACGTATGGGATGTGTGTGCTTCAGGTCTTATACTAGCTATATTTGATTTATATGGTTTCCACTAAGTGGACATTTTAAATTGGAGTTTTCTATCCTAATTTTTTATCAACCTGTTTTGTAGGATTTTGAGGCGCTGACTTCAAACTTGCTGGCACGGACCATAGAGACGGTTGTAGGAGGTGGTTTGGTGGTTTTGCTTCTTAGTTCTCTTTCCTCCCTGAGTAGTCTCTACACTATGACTATGGTTGGTATATTAATTCCTTGTTCGTTTTGGGAATTAACTACATGTTAAATATCCCATGTATCTTCTACCCTAGCTCATATAATTTTTTGCTCTCCAGATCATCAAATTGGTTTTGAAATTCAAATTTTACATGGTTAGCCATTATGAGACTTGTATTTGCATGTTGGAAGTATTACTCACATTGCTTTTCTTGACATCTTGCTTCTTGGAAGCTGGAACCATCCATATTTTAGTGGTCCTTACATTGGGCCAAATAATATTAAACTTGGAAATTAATGTCAAGTCCGAAAAGGAGTGAAAATTATACTTCACTGCAAAAGCCCCACCCCCTGTCATGCTCTTTGTATGTAAGCAAAGAATGATCTATGGGGATCCTCTAAAATAGGATAAGACGGAAGACTATTCTAGGGCCAACACACACAAATTTCTAGTCCACAAAGTGGTCTAGGGCTATAGAATAAGAGCCATATTCATACAAGGTTGTAAAGGAACCATAAGGGGAATCTACACACAATCACTAAGGATATGAGGTGTAACACCTTACTAGATCCAGGGGACATCTAAGAAAAAGCAAGAGCTAAGGGAGAAGAGAGTGCCATTAGGTGGTCAACAAGAGCTATCTAAGGGTTGTAAGGGTGCTTCTAGGGAAAAGAAAAAGTTGTAAAATAAAGGCTATAATGTTAGACAGTAAATTTCACTCCAAACACAATTCTTAATAGCCTATTGGAAGTATAACTAAAAAAAATAATTGGACTCATAATGTATCTAAATTTATAATATATCCCAGCTCTATCGGAATTGCTCCCTTAATATTGTTTGAGGACAAATTCCAATAACATAATATTGCTAGACTCATTAGACCATGGGTGTATTATATATGCATGCTTAATGTGCTTGACAAAACCCTTCCACAATCATCATATACATGATCGATCAACAACACAAAATATAATATGAAAGAACTTACAAATAAGTAAGGCTTCCAAGCTTCTGAAATTCAAGAGGCATTGTTCCAAAATTCAAGAGGCAACATGCAAACTTAGAAAAGCTTAGAGGACAACATATTCCATAAATCTGTCACACACAACCCCTAAACTATGCAAAAAAAATTCAAAAAATCCTCTACTTATTGGTATTTAGCCACCATGGTCTCCAATTATTGTTGAACATTAGAAAGATTACAGAAGAAGCCAAATGTCTACAATCCACCAATCAAGACATGAATTTAACAGAACAGTAAGGGCACTTCCCACAGACTGAAGAGGCCAATTCAGCACTCTGCCTAACTCAAAAGTTATAACTAAAAGAAGGAAACTAAGTATCTTCTTTATCTTCAAATTGAGTACCAACCCACAACCAGCTCATAGCTGGTAGCAAAATGGAGCTATCACTAATGTGGTTTCCAAAAGGTTGCAGACTGGGAAGGAACCGACTCAACCCATTCACAACGATTGTTTTCTAATGTAGATGGCTTTGGGCATTAAAAATGAGAAACAAGCACAACCCACTGCATTTCTTGCAACACAAGTATCCCAAGCTGAGATTTGAACCTCTTGCATTTATTTGGAAGTTATTGCTCTTCTCCCTCGAGGGTAGTATAGGAAGTATATGTACGAATGCTAAGATTTAGAATATCTCTTTTTAAATACTAATCATCCTCTGCAAACTTGATGTTTATGTTAAGAGAAACTGGTCAATGGGATCATTCCCACGTGAAATATGAACCTCTGCCACCTAGGAAAAAATTATTATTGTTCATCCCATATCATGTTATAAGAAGTAAAGCTATGGATGTTAAGCACTAGAATAATTTATTTTTAAAGAGTTTTCAGCCTCTTCAAGGAATTCATGTTTCTGTTCAGAGAAACCATATGAATTTTATTTTATAGTGATTTTTATCAAAGTTCAAGCTATGCTAAAATTGAATTTCAAAGCAGCTCCGAAGCAAGAAAACTATGTAACAAAACAACATTCTAACGAGGGTGTATCTTAAAAACCTTTTTTTGTATGTATCGTGCTATCAACCTAACTAGCATACCAAGTTTGGTGTCTGGTACATCATTTTTAATCGATGGAAAGTCTTCATAAATTCCATATACCGTTGGGCATTCACATTGCATTGTACACATGTGATTTCATACCTTAGCTTTTAGTGGTTCCAATGTCAACAGATGCTCTATGCAAAGTAAGTCCACAGGACTTTTGGATAGGTAATCCTAGACCATTTTAATAAGAAATTTTCTTCGATTCCCTCTCGAAATAGGGTGGTATGGGAATATTGCCACCTATTTCACACTAGGAAAATGAGTAATCATGGAACAAGTCCCCTAGACAACCTATTTAATTGGATGAAGACTATAATTTTTAACACCCCATCTTTAACATGTTTTGATCCAGTGGGCCAGGGATGATTTCAAATTTTCGTTCTTCATGGACATAAACTGCATCCAAAAATCAAAATTCCCAATAAGATCAGAATTACCATAGATTGCAGCATCTCTGCTAAAACCTATTTTTTCTCTATCTATTGAACAAAATTTTGCTTTATACAATCCTTTTCTTCTATGTTTTTAGTTTTCTAAAATCCATATTTTTCTCAACCTAATGAATAAAAAAATTCTTTAAAGCTCTATAACCTAAAATTTAATTCTAATAAGATATTGCTTTCTGATTTGTTGTTTGATAATCTATACAATATGAAATCATGTCTAGCCATGTTAGTTATATCACTTTGCTCCAATTCTAATAAGATATTGCTCCATTTTGTTTGCAGAGCCTTTTGTAAATGCCTATGGATGATTTGAATAGTACAGAGCTATAATTATGCACAATAATATTAATGAACCCAAACAGATGCAAACAAATTTCAGTTTTGAGATGGATGTTGTTCATTACATTGGTCCACAATTTTGTTACACAACATCATACACATCCAAGTTAGCCAATATTTTGATAACAATAGAAGAAAGTCTCTGGAACCTGAGCTATTTAAAAGACAATTATTATTACTTGCATCAATTAATTGTTGATATCCAAAAACCATAAGAAACAAAACTGAATTGGTTATATCTACACCTGTCTGGAGGAAACCCATGGCATGTGATGGATTACTTGCTTAATCAACATACTTGACTGCTTGCACTAAGCTGTAAAGTCATCTCCTACCTATATGATTACATGTGACCCAAAAATCACACACACGAACAACACGGTGAAATACGGGATAATTTTTTTTTTTTTGACTTGCTTGACGCGCAACATGACGCAACATGTCGTCATCAAGGATACAACTAACACTGTGAACAACTTGATACAAGGATGGCCATAAAGGCAGCACGGAAATGTTCACACCTATCAAGGACAATTTACTCTTCTTTTGACAAGACAACATGGAAGTCCAACCACATGACACACTCACAGCTAGGGCATCCGATGAGTAATTTCTTGTTACATTTTCTTGTTTACTAAAGTGTCTCTTAATTCTTAACTTACGTTCTTATAAAATTTCATGTAACGATTCACACAATTCTTTTCACAAGAGAGAACTTCTTTCTTTTCAACTGTTGCCTAAATAGCTTAAGGCCAAGCTTTCTAAACTAAGATCATCAATTTTATGTCCAAATCTTTCTTATTCATTTCATTTTAGAACATTTTCCATTTCTTACAAGGTTAATTAATCTTACACAAGCCAATAACACATGTTCTACAACTCTATTGCACAGGTGAAGGCATAAGCTCCGATTGAGTGGAAAGTACCGCTTAGGGTTCATAACAATAACCTTCTTGTTTAAGGATCAAACTTTGACCTTGCTTACGAAATATCACCATGAATCAAGGCAAGGGTTAACAGAATAGGACAACAGAATTTAGCTTCAGGTCACATTGTTTACTATCAATCTTTCATTGAAGTTAAGAGTTTATCGAGATCGGTTAATTGTTCCATCTAGACTTTACTTAATTAGGTTTGACAAGGAAGAACATTTCAAACGATATAGAGATATTTAAGGTTTTATTAATCAATTTCCCTCCTACTTATTAAATCCTATCATCTTCTAAAATCTAACCATTGATTTCACCATGAGATCATTTAAGGTTTCACCGTAAAAGGATAATGTTTATTAGTTTGGCGCGGGAAAAAAAAAAAAGAGTAATCATATTTCATTACAAAAGATAGTTTCCTCTTGATTGTTCCAGGTCTCAAAGGTTATCTAGTAGATCACATCTACATTAATATATTCATATATATAAATTTTAGTTTAACTTTTATCAGGACTATCCACTCACTTTATAGTGCTTACAAACTCATTGCTACTAAGCCTTAGGAGGATTTACAACTCAACATTTTAACTCAAGAGCAAAGTTTAACAGTACTCGTTTGCGGAAACAAAACAAGGTTATATCAATTCATTCCAACATGGTGCACAAATCAAAGGGACATACCATCTCTATCGAACCAAGACTAGGGAGCAAGAGAGTAATAACATGGGACATGCCCCGCTACTATTCTAAGGATTAAAATTCACTAGAATATCACATAACCAAGCGGTAATCAAAATTTCATCTTTCACATGATAACCAAACAAGCCAAAGTTTCAACAGTTACAACAACAATACTCTACAATACATTTACTAGGCACTGACCCTTCTTCTAAAATGTCCAAAGGCCCTTTCCAAATTTTATAACATAGTACACATTCGTACAAAGGAACATCATAACCAAGATTGATGCAATAATCTACAAGTCTTTCCATCATCTAACCACGTAAGCCATCTGCAACAAATTTTCTACAAGAGTCAGTTCACGAGAACTGAGCAAGATAAGGCTACACAAAACCACCATAACTATTATCTAACAATATCACAAAAAGGAAGCACTTTATTACAAGAATTGGTTCAAACCTCTAAACACTACTAACACATCAAGTTATAATAAAGTCTTCATCATGCCAATCAAAGAAGGAGAAGACCTTGTACTTCAGTTAGGAGCAAAACAACGAAAGTAATAATCGTATGAGAATGGCCCTTGGCCCTATAAGGAGATATAAACAATCTAGCAAAGAACAGAATTCCCATCAAGTAAGTAAATAACAATAATTACAAGATTGAGATTTGATATAAATAGACCAACCATCTAGAATTTTATCAAAGGTACCAACGCATAGGCTAAAATAATACATTTCTAAAAGAACAAAAGTTGATCGGCCCAAGAAAGGGGAAACACGGGTTTCAAAATTTAACACAAAAAGTCATGTACAAATGAGTTTCAAACCGGAAATCAAATAGAGTTTACACACAATAAGTTTCGAAGCGAAGGCATAGTATACTAGTTTTGACCATTAACTACAAGATTTTCCAATCATCCAAGAAGGGTCAAAGTCTTACAGGCTAGTAGCTAGCATGCGAGAGGATAAGGGGGCTCCGTCACACAAGAGTATACAATAATGTCATCAACAATTTTTAATACACTAAAGGCTTGCAAACTTCCACAACAATTCTAATGTTTGATTCATTTAAAATAAATTATCCATTTCCCGAAACAACCATATTTTACGGCAACCCTTGGTAACACAGTCAACCGTCGCACAAATAGATACAAGCATAATTTCTAAGTGACTTTATCAAAACAAAACCTTCCGCTATGAATTCATAAGATTATCACACGAAAGCTGGGTTTTTCCCGAAGGTCAATCACATTTAAGGAAATCTCCATCACAACCTATTACAGTAATTACGTGCATAAAAACTGACCAATATTAATTAATAGCGTTAACATTACAAGGGGAAAATAATGCAAGTTAGGAAAGATAGAAGAGCGCCATCAGAAATAATTCTGAGAGGGGGATTAGACCAAACTATTCTAGTGTCAACGAGGTATTGGATTCACACAATGAAACCTCCAGCTTAGTTGATCCGAAAAGCTAGTTATGATTCAAGTTGATAGGCATGGTCAAGGTACTTCTTGAGGATGGCCTTAAAAGCCTAGAAACAAGATGAAGGATAGTATAAGAGTCTAAACACGTGAGATGGTAAAACACGTTGCACACAAACCCTTTTATTCTACCGGTTTAATCTGAAACTCTAAGTGGCTAGCCCACGCATTGCTCGCACAATCCTACAACCTTTCTTTCTCGATGCCAAAAGGTTATCGAAGGGACTTGCGAAGGGGCTAACAGAAAAAAGTCAAAGACAAACTTGGGTGCTAGAATGGGGGGTTTCATAGTTAATGTAAACTTACTTCCATGATAACGAAAAAGCTAGCTTGATCAACATAATAACTTGCAACTCATTCGCAGAGAAGAATTAATACATAAACAAACAAAAAAGTTCTATCATTCGAGTAAGAGAAGCATAACATTCAAAGGAGAGGGCACACGCATCCTTTCGACCCACATTCTGTCAATGATAAAAGCTAAAACAAGAAGACACAAGAAAAAAGGGAAATCTCCCATCATGACATCCAACTGACAAATCAATGCAAGGAAAAGTGGTTCGATTTCACAATATTTTTAAATAAAATAATAGTGGAAAGGTGTAGAAATATCTTGCCTATTTCTCCAGCTTCAACAGGTCGTACAGACTCCACACGGGCCAGCATAAAACAATAGCATGAGACAAGGATGTGAGTACTGCTGCTGGCGATGTCAAAGGACCAAAAGTGATAACTGGATCGACTGATGGGGCAGAAAAATTAACCATTGAGTCCTTTCGCAAATCCACCTCACACCGCCTCGTAGTGTCAGCTAGAATCCCATAATCTTCCCCATTTGGAAAAACAGCCAACACCCATGGGTGGGACTGATATAGAGATGTCGTACTATCACCATAACCCCAAGCATCAGTGTTCCACGTAAAGACACGCTTGCCTATTCGCTCGAGGGAACCACTACCTTCTCCAGTGCCATATAAAGAAGAGCCATGAGGGAGCTCAATGGTGACAACTTGTTGGCCATGCACGCACTCACAAGATGGAATATAATCTGGCACCCCCGACATCCAATCTTAGGTTGGTAGAATAGATGAACAAACTTCAGCTTGTAATAGAGGAGATATGTTGTACATAATGTCACTTGGGCTGCATATGTCTCAAAATATTTCGCTATTGACTTTACTAATAACTATTTTCATATTATTGTCAACCGCAAAGAAAGACAACTGAATCACCAAACAATTGCATTGATGCTGCTGGTAGACATACTTCAATGATCTACCATTACTTTTGAGGACTGACTGCTCAACCAAAGATTTACTATGCGGGTCAACATGATCCTCAAGAGAAAATATCACAATGCTTCATTGCCATTAACAATCTCCTTTCCCGCATAGACAACATTATATGTGCTTGTATATATAAGTCTCCTCACACCATACTTAACGCAGGAATCCAATACAAGGCAAGTTCCATGATTTGAAGCTCGGACACAAGACATAATGATTACATCACGCTCCTGGCTCTGAAAGGCATCAACCATAGTGATATATATAAACCTTTTCCTTCAACAGATCTGAGGATAGCACCAAACTCTCGGTGCAAACATTTCATTGTAGCTTGAAAGTGTGATAATTTCAACAGAGATGTCTCCAGCATAGATCAAGGGCACAAAATCAGACCCCAACGCCTTTCTACTGTACAAAGACACTCCCATGAAGATTTTGCCATTACCCAAAATAATGTTTGTAGGGAAAATCCTGTCTAAAGTCCTCGCCCCAACTGTTGTCACCCATGGTGACAGATTGGTGACAAACAGCTCCCAGGACCTTCGCTGCCTGCAGAAGAAGACACAAACACACCCCTCTCCAGCCCCAAAGGCACCCATTGCAATACTATCTAGATAATATGGCACAGCACCCCCACCCACAGAAAGAGAAAGCACATCCACACCATCTTCAACAGCAGTATCAAACGCAGGAAGTATGCCAAAATCATAGCAACCAGACATCCAGCATACCTTATATGTTGCAAGCCGAGCTTTGGGCGCCATTCCTTTCACTGCGCAACTCTGATATGAAACAGATCCACCTGTATGAGATACTCTTCCCTGAGTTACAGCGTAAGACAAGTAAGAAATCAATAGAGAATCTCTGTACTAAATTTCATCGGGTCTCCTGGTAACACTCTCACTGTCACACAGTCGATTTGGAGATACACACTCAGTGTATGTTCTGGATCTGAAAAATATCCTGCTACCTTCATCTCCCAAGACATTTTCTCCAACATTGCATAGATCTCCTGTGCCTGTGGGTGCGATCTGTCACCTACACGAAAGCATGCGCCATTACTTGCATATCATGCAATTTCACGGACAGTATAATGGAAGGTAACAGGTTGGCCTTTTTCACACAGTTTATTGTAATGAAAATGTCTTTGCTGTCGTACTTCACTGTCAAACTTTCTTCGTATTCCGCATACTTGCTGCACATTGATTTATCAGATTTGGTAAAGGGAGTTCGATGGATTTTGGCAGTCGAGCTCATGGCTTCAGATTTTATGGGGTTGGGCCATACCGTAGTTGCAGGGAATTGCTATGGATTTCGACAAGACCACACCTCGCAGCAACCAATGAAACGTGGAGGTAACACGCCTACCTCACTAGCCTGAAGCTTCATCAAACAAAAACGCGCACAGGGAGGAAATTAGGGAGGAAAAACGCCATGACAGAAGGATTTTACTCGCCTTTCTGCCCACGCAACAGGAAAAAACGTCCCTCAACCACTCCACGCGCAGAATCTCCAAGGGAGATCTCCAGACAGTCAACAAGAAGCAGGTAAGATTTGCAAATCAGAAATAAATGAAGGAGGAAGTGCGACCACCAGCAGAAGAGTTGAACATGCCAAGATTAATGACTCCACCCTCCACGCCAAGGAGATAAAGCTGACCGACAAGGTTGTTTGGGGTCATTCTGATTCCTCTTGAATGCTCTTACATAACCCCCATGGTGTATATCTAAGCTTGCAAGTGAACATAAGAGTCATACAAAGGATTCTAAAATCCAATTACATGAAGAGATGAAGGAAACACTTGTTTCTGTTTTTTTGTCACACGAAAAGGTGAAAGAAACACTCGTTTCTGCTTTTTTATCTTCATAGTTTTCACCTTTTCCCAACCAGTCTTGAAGACATTGCTCACTGACTTGAACCCCCTATCAAAGAGCCTCTTAATGTCAACTGTCTTTCCAGTCCCCTGTTTCAAATATCATTGTCCCTTCACCTATATTCCATGTCTCCTGGTGGTTATGGGGCAGGAGTTTCTAGAGTCTGGATTAGAAAGTTTATAATATATTTTTATTTATCGGTGCCTGACTTTTAGATTAAGAATCAACCTCCTTGGGATTCATGTTTTTCAACTTGTTCCCTATTTGTATTTGGTTATTGTTAGCCTCACTTCCTTACTGTGGATATATATGTGGGGATAAACCTTGGGGTAAGATAAGATTATCCTTAGCTCTAGGCCTATCCTATCTCCAACTGAGCAGACAAGCAAGAGGATATCCAAGGGAAGGAAGTTGCTTAAAATTTTGACCCTATTGTGGAAAAAGGTTTCTGTGGGCAGGAGTTACCAAGTTAGATGTTGGTACAGAGATACAGGAGATGTGTATGCTACAATATATGGTACCCAGGGAGTAATCCTATGGCTTGAGGATAGTAGAATGGTTATAGATGGATAACTAAGATTGCTTAGCTTTTAGAATAGGATGGGTGCTCTAAAGCAAGACATGACTATCTCTAACTCTTCTCCTTAATGAAATCACAAATTGTAGGTTGCAAGTCACACTATAGAAGTGAAAATTGTGAATTGATATGAGGGAGGGGATTTTGTGATTGTGATGTTATTGGTGTCCCAACTTATAGATTTGACATTCAATTGTACTTTGAAAGGATAAATAGATCTTAGGAACATATAGTAGCAAGGATGTAGTTAAGTGTAACATATAGTATTGGTGGTAAGGTTATTTTAGGTGCAAATAGAAAGTATGAAATGTAACTTAAATGTTATGATTTCTTGATCAAAAGCTTAAAACACAGTTTAGTGCTTTCTTAATGTTTAGTACTTGTAATTATAAAGCAACTCTGAATGGAACTGTTATATTTAGATGGTATGTGAGAATTACTTAAATATTTACAAGCACTTAATTTCTCTTTTGATTGTTTATGACAATTGTTTAACTTCTTTTTTAGCTTTTTCGCAGGATAAGGTGCAACATCTAGCTGGGAAACAATCTGATATTTTTTATTCTCTTTCTCTTGCGGTAAAGAAAAAAGTGTTGTCTCTAAACAAACTTCAGGTGGGTTTCAATATTGATTGAAGTATTTACTCATTTGTTCTGTTTATTGTATGTTATGGACTAAAAAATTATTGTAGACTACTTTCATTTTATTTAATTTTGATTGTTTCATTTATATTTATAGTTGGCTCTAATCTTTTTTCTGAAGTGACATGTGGGGACATGTGCCTTCGTCAATGACAGGATTCGTTATGTGTCGAGGGGTTCGTTCCCCAATGAGGTTATTTTGAAGCGTCTCAAGTTCAAACTTTAGACTGATTAGCGACAAGGATTTTAAAGTTGCCCGTCATAAATATGAATATCTTCTTGGACTAACACACTTCTTTTCCCTCTCCAGTTTAATACGATGTAGACTAGAAACACAATTCACCTCCCTACAATGGGCCTGACAATAATTACGCCTCGCTTGCAAAGGGAGGAATATTTTAAACATCTTCAATGTGTTGTTAATGTTTTGCATTACAGGAAACCAAAACCATCTAAAACAGTGATAGCCGAGATGATCAGAGATCACTTCCACCTATTGCCAACATCCCCAATTTTTCTCTCCAAATTCCGAACAATTAGAGCACATTCACGAGGCTTCTGCTTGGTTTACAATTCTAATGAAGATGCATTGAAATATGAACCATCCCACTAACCGAGCTACTAAATCAAGTGAATATCATGAACTTCTGATTTAACATGTGAAGTTATCATGCCTTATTTGAAGTGCATCAGAATGAAGAAAATATTGAAAGTACTCACCCTTCCCCATAGTTGTAAACTTCATGGGTCATTTTGAAGAATAGTCTAGGGTGAAATCCATTATTGAAGTCATAAAAATCATCCTCCCAAACCGGCATCCTGCTCAAGTGGAAGAACAAGTCGAAAAATTAACAAACTAATAGATTTACTTTATGCAGGGGAAAACTCAAGGAATTAGTAACCACCACTTTAAAATTAATACACGTCTCATTCTCTGTCTACCCAACCTAAGTAAATCTATTAGTTTGTTAATTTTTCTGACTTGTTCTTCCACTTGAGCAGGATGTTGGTTTGGGAGGATGGGTTTTGTGACTTCAATAATGGATTGCACCCTGGACTATTCTTCAAAATGTCCCATGAAGTTTACAACTATGGGGAAGGGTGAGTACTTTCAATCTTTTCTTCATTCTGATGCACTTCAAATAAGGCATGATAACTTCACATGTAAAATCAGATGTTCATGATAAAATTCATTTACATCTATATATATATGAATTTGTAATAAATTTAAATATACACAAAAAAATTCAATGTAATGTTACATCTATATTCGTACACTATCACTATCAATCGTACCCTTATCAACATGTTAACGACTGTAAAAGAAAAAAATTCAACCACACAACCAAACAACCGATGCAACACTAACACAATTTTCCTGAAATAATTACAAACAACATCAACTACAAAAGTAATTAACTATCCAAAACGATTATCAAATGTATTCATGTTTAATGCAAAAAAATGGCCCACAAAACACTACCACGCATGATATTAAATCTACACATGTATGGAAGTCTTCATGTATTCATGTTTAGTTCAAATAAACAACTCCGTAAACCGCTACCATTCATGATATAAGATTGGAAAATGTATATGTACAAATTTGTAACAAGTTATAAATGTACAAATATAACCTTTAAATGAGGTGGTTCATCTATATTTCTACACTTACAAAATCAATCACACCCCTTATCAACATCAACTACAAAAGTAATAACTATCCCTCTAAAACAAATAACAAATATATTGTTTGGCATTCACATTGCATTGTGCACATGCAATTGCTAGTTGTAGTATTTATTGAATTTCTTTCCAAACCTATATTGGGTAAAGACTTTATTCTTATCCAGGTTTTCATTAACAAAAATTTAGGGCTAATTAAATTACATTAAATCATACATATTTATTTTTACAAAAATGTGTAAAAAAACTAACAATAAATTATATGCATGATGAATATTAAGTTTAATCTTTTAAAAAAATTATTAATTTTGTTTTCAAAAATTATATTTTGTTTAGCGCGTTGACAAAAATCTATGACGATAAAATGACATTATCAAAACATATTTTATCATACATTACAATCTTTACAATTTTCTTTTAAAATATTAACTAAACTACGGTTTTCATGGAGGAATAATATTTGTTTTTTTAATTGAAAATTCATTCATAATTGTTAAAAAAGGTACATAACTAATCATATATTAGATAAAGGAAACAAATCCGGACAATAGTTTTACTCATCTTCTCGATTTTTTTCTAGTCTATAAAATATAAGTAATAGAGATCTATAATATAATTTGATATCTTGTATAATCTAAATAATCCAATGACAAGGTTTAGAACACAACTAAAATCAATTATCAATAATTCGAACTTGTTATTTTTTCTAGAAGGAGATTAACACTTAGGTAAAATAGACAAGTGCTTAGGGCACCAATATTTAAGGTGATGTTAAATTATTGAATTTACTATGATTTTTATTAAAAATAGATCAAATTATTAATATTATATGCTGATAACAAGTAGTGTGTAATTCCCACAAGAATTGCCCCAAAAACAACATTAAATTTATCAGATTTTTTTTTCGCTTTCATTACTTGTTGCATGTCACCACAAGGCCCCAAATAGAGTAAATCAACGTCAAAAAGGACATTAACATTAGTATGGACCCACAAAGAAACCAAGAAACACTAGAGCACGATTCACATCACTTTGAACATTTGCACTTACTTAATACACAATACAAGGGCCCATCCTATGCATCAACATAACCTCAACAACTCAGTTATTATATATTTTTAGAATGGGAAAAACATGTACAAGGATAACATCACTAATGGGGATAGGAAGATAAGACATGTTACATAGTATTCACAATTTGTAATGGATTACATATTTATAAAATCTTGTTTTCTTAAATAAATTACACACACAAACCATATGTCATTGTCTTAAGCTTTACATATCTACTCCTATGGGTTATGCATTATTCATCTCTATTACCTAATATAGTAAATTTCCAAATCTTAATTACAAATACAATACATGTCGACACACATGTGATCTTTATGAGGCTCATCTTTGAGATGAGAAATGATGTTGCCAATTGTAAAGCTCCCACACAAAACTATTTTTATTAATCAACAAAAATTGGCTAACATTAAGTTCAAGAAGTGGTTTAGGTTACTTTACATACATTCTTAATATCATCTTAATAAACATCATTTATAATATTGCTTTGTGTATACCTTAATCATTCATAACCCGACCGGTTAAAAGGTACTAGACCTATCTTAACCCTATGTACACTCAAAGCGTAATCATCCTATAATGGGGTCAACTATGGGGTAGTTAAGACATTCATATGCTTTCATAAAACTAGGACACCAGGACCACTTGGACAATCTTACCAATGAGGCGAACCATGTTGGCAGTCATTTACACAATGAGAGATCCTTGAGTTCCAAGTACAAACCAATTTCAAGGAACTCTTAACTATCTACAACATTTCAAGAAGCATAAGGATATACCTAAAGTATATACATAAGAGGATTGCTAAAGTACACGTCGATTATTATGCCACACATTAAAATTGAACCTCAAATCAAATGATATATAGGAACATGACATGAGCGACATAATGATTAACTAGCTTAAATATGTAAATATATATAAGCCACTTGTGTCCAAAGTGTGCTCAAACATATATAAAGATACAACAGAAGGTATTTCCCATTGGTCCAACATATTTCTTCATTTAATGAATCATAACACCATCAGGTGAGGCGTCATAGTGGAAGATCTAGGAAGCAATCTCATTTTGATATATTTGGAAATGACCTTTCTACCATACATGACATAAATTCATATTGGGAAATAAACTAATCAAAATCATATATTTTTGGGAGTGTAACTAAACTATAAAAATTTAATAACTAATTACATTAGCTTATTTATGAAATATATAACCCATAATTTAGTCAATTTCTTCCAAAAGTGCAAGAACATGAATATTAAATTTCTGAAAGTAAGCGATTTGTTTTATTTCCGAGGAGTAGTATTACAAGTTAAAACATAGTGTTTTAGCATTTACTAATTTACATGGAATTTCATACCATTTAAACATGTGAGATAGTCTAGAAATAAGGATTAATATTTTATTTCTTCTTTCCTTAAATCAAAACAATATATCATTATGCAATTATGCATTTTTTCAAAACAATGATCTATGAAACTTATCTTTCAAAATAAAAAATTGCATATAATGTTAGGAGGTGCATAATTAAAGTAATTGTCTCATGCATATAATAATGTCCACCCGCCATGTCCTTACCTGCATCCACATGGTGTCAGCACTAAGCTTCGCATGGAATCACCCCCATCTAGATATTTATGAAAACATACATCGTGACAATTATTAACCCCAAAAAAAATTTATTCATTTTGTTTACATTTAAATTAAGAGGGTTTAAAGAGAAAATATGATGAGAGAGAAAATATAAACTCATACAATGCAACAAAAACCATTATTTCTCATATTTTAGGGGAGAGAGATAGGAAGAGAGAGAGAATCCATAACTTTCCATGTCATACCTTTATTTGTTTACAATTTATTCTTAGAGAGAAAAAGGAGAGAGATATACAATAGTATTCTTTTTTTATTTCATGTTAACCTATTTATTAATGTCATTAACATGTAGAGGTAAATTATATGAAATCAAGAGTCTTTAATAAAAAAAATACCATTCTATTTTTAATGGAGTGGTGGATGGTGTGTGTTAGGGCTCAATTTGATCTCGCCCCATTTTCTCTAACACTTCTTGATCTGTGGGCTCTGTCATATTTTCTGTCTCCCCGTATTGATGGGTGAAATATCTTTCCTTCATTTGGTTTCCATGATCATTCCTTTTCTTTGGTCGAGGATCACTTTAAGTCTAGAATATGTTTTCCGTTCCTCTGTCCATGTGAAATAATTTGTAATTTGGGTGTAAATTCGGGTTTTTCCTTTCCTTCCATTTTTCCACAATCATGTTTTGTTTTCCCTATCAATTTTTGTCCCAACATCTATGGAAATGTGGCCCTTTTTGATTGGATGTGGCTCGGTGGGGCATTTTGAAACTCTAAGGCCTGCTTCAACTCAAGTCTTGTCCTCATGGAGGGCCTACAGATCATCTGAAAATTCACCTCTTGGTTTGATCTTTAGAGTTGCACCAAGGAGACACGTGGATGTTTCTGCTGGCCCTGCCAGACTTAGACATTTTTTCATGCGGTTGGTGTAGCTTTGTCGAACCATGGAAATGTGGAGGGCCGACGCTCATTTGAGGATCTGCCTCTGGGTCCTACCTTAGCAGTTGCACCAAGGAGACAAGTAGCACCTTCCGTTGGTCCTTAAATTTTTGACAACTCTGCGGGGGCGAGACACGTGGTGAGCTGCACTTATTTAGGGTCTCCACTTTTGGGCACCATCTCAAAGTTGCACCAAGGAGACACATGGAGGCTTCGTTCCTCTTTATACTTTAAATTTTCAAACAACTTTCTAAGGCCTGGGACATGTGGAGGGCTGTGCCTACTGGGACGTGTCCCTATACTTTACTTTTGAAGAAGCACCGAAGGGACGTGTGGAAGTTTCCGCTCACTCAAACCTTTACTTGGACTTTTCAACGGTGAGAAACTTTCTTGGACCCTAGGCACGTGGCACCTTCCATTGGTCCCTAAATTCTTTCAACAAATTTTTCGGGCTAGGACACATGGTGAGCCCAGCGCTTGTTTAGGGTCTCCGATTTTGGGTAGCATATCAAAAGTGCGCCATTGAGACACATGGAGGCTTCCGCTAGATCCTTCTATATTGAGACTTTTTCAAAGTCCCAAAGGTAATTTTCTTGGGCCCAAGACACGTGGAAGGCCCGCACCTGTTTGGAAACTTTCCTCTGTACTTCACCTTTGCAGTTGCGCCAAGCAAACACCTAGACGACTCTAATCTAAAGTTGAGAAAGGGGAGAATCAATGGTTGTTGTTCATTGTATCTGATTTTGCTGCCATTTTTGCTCCAAGACTCCTGTAGATGTGAATACGCATCATTTTTCATCATTTTTTGATGAAACCCCTTGTCCTTTTTGTCTGTAAAGAGCAATTGAATGGATTTAGAGCTTAATTTGTGAGTTCAAGGATTCTGAAGGTTGATATTTTGAAGTTGGAATTGCTCGGGCACTTGTAAAAACATGAATTACTAGAGAAGTTGGATGCAGACCAGAGTTGTAGAGGAAAGAGTGGGAAAAGGATGAAATGATGGAAGTTACAAGTGCAAAGGATGAAAAATGTGTTGCCAGAGGAGATGATTGGGTGCCCTAGTTAAAACAATGATGAAACTATTTACAATGATTCACCTTTTTTAACAACTTGCAACATTTTGTTGTAAGTCTGTTAAATGTAATTTTTGGGAATCATGAAAAAACATGTAACAAACAAAGGTTCCTCGAATATTCTTTTCTTGGGGAAAAATATTGGATGTAAATGAGTGTTATAAAAAAGCATGCTTTAGTCATGCAAATGGTCGGGGTTGAATTCTTATGAGAAAATTTGAGAAAGCCCATCTTCCTGAGAGACCATCTGAGAAACCTATTAATCTCTTATGTTTTAGATTTGATCATGTCAAGTTGGTTACAAGTGTACAACCATTGACAAGCTCTGAGACTATTCAAAGAAACTTTCCCTTGCTAATGAATCTAATCAACTTCGAATTAATCTGTGTTAATCTTGGGAAAATTTGTGTCTGCTTTATTTTAGAATGTTTGCAAATAGTTTTTCTTGTTCCTATTGTAATCTTGTGTTAAAATACCTCCGAATCACATAGGATCTCATCCTTGTGATAGTTTAGTGGCTTTTGCAATTTCATTACGAGAAAAGCCTTTATCCTGTAATGAGATAAACAATTTAAAATCACTTTACTGTCATTTTGTTGATAAATATTTTTTGTAAGCCTTTGATTGTATCTTGTGTGAGGAACCATGGGTATTTGAAGTTTAATTAAGTCTTTAGCTCAAGCCTTCATGTTAAATTCTTGGAGATTGTGTGAAACCATGCAAATCTAGGCCTCCATTGATGCACACCTTTTGGTTGAAGGAATATTTTAGCTATTATGAAGCATTTTGTCATTTATTTTTCCAATTGTTGTAAAGGTTCTCAAAGATCTGGAAAAATCAAGTTTATCCTGCTTAATCTCCCACCAAAAATTATTCAAAAACAATGAATCTTACAGAACTACCTGTTTTCCCTGTATGTCCACAAATGAATAAATTCTACTATCAAATTATGCAGAAGCAATCAAGATTCCATAATGTCTTTAGTAACCTTAACCTGTTTAGAAGACCACCATTCTTTAGAAGTGACAATTCGTGAGAGTTAAATTATGGTGCATTGATCATATTTTCTCAAGGTTTCCTTTCAAATTTGTGCAAAGAAGGATATCTTCATCCTCCTTCACCAACAGAGGTTACAAATGGGTCCTCTCACCCTAGTCTAAAGGCACAACCTAAAGCGGTGAGGATAGATCAAATAATTTTAATGGTGTTATCCATTTCTCTAACATCTAAGTGACAAAAAGCCAATGAATCGCCTCCCTAGCTACAAAAATGACATACATGATGATTTATCTCTCTCTAGGCCTCTTGTTAAATTTTTGATGTTCTTGAGCTTGCAAGGAGAATCAATTTGGATACCAACAACGTGACCCGATAAGTGAAAGGGTGAAGGTCTCTCCCAACATCTAGTGTTATAAACCATGAATACACAAAAAATTAATGATGAAAAAAATAGATGTAGAATGATTATTTTGGAGGTGTAACTCCAAAAAAAAAAATTATAGTTTAAAACTTGTAATATAGTACAAAGTAGTTATACTTTCCACAAAATGGCCTTGTAAAAATGTGAAAAATGGTGATGAACGAAATTACAAATACTTTCACATGTTCCCATATGTAGCGCCCACAAAATTTTATGCACAAACCCCAAGACAAACCTAGGTCAAACTAGAAAAATTATGGATTTTTTTGTTGTTAAAACCTACTCGCAATACCAGGTTAAAATTAATGGTCACACTTTCTCATTTTAAAATTAAATTAATATTATTAATTTCCCATTTTGATCCTCTTTAAATAAAATAATAAAAAACTCTCAATACCTTTTAATAAAATCAGTTATTCTAAAGCAAGATTTAGTTTCCCATATATTTTCTTTAATACAATTTAATTCCAACTTAATTAAATTTGGTTGGTTAATCTCAAGGGTATTGTGGTCTATTTAATTAAATAATAAAGTTCTATTATACCCACAAAGGGGTCAAATCTTGCATTAAATAAAAAGGTCTCTAATAAGACACTTGGGTTAGGAAATAATAACACCCCCTACACATACTAGAGTGGCCCCAAAAATAAAGTCTACCCATGCATTTTAAATTTGAATTTCTCTCACCCACTTCCCACCTAATTTTTGTAGGGATGAATCTCATCCATTGGATGGATTCATTTGGGGCCCTTAGATTTAGGGATTCAACTAACCCTAAGCATGCTTATGAAAATATCTTTTCTCTTTTGTTTTGGCTTATTATTTCTCTTTTATTTTTGCAGATTTGTGGAGGAGGAGGAAGCCATGAGAGGAAATCTCAAGCTCATGGAAGGATGCACATTATTCCTTTATTTTCTTGTTCTATTTAAACTCTCTTCTAGGGTTGCAATGTATTTATTTATATTGTTTATCTCACTATTTATTGTATTTTCCCAAATGCCCAAATGGGTATTTACCCTATTTTAGAGAATGAGGTAGAATGGTGTTTGAATATACTTGGGAAAGGGATATACATACATACAAACACACACACACACACACACACACACACACACACACACACACACACACACACACACACACACACACACACACACACACACACACACACACACATTGTATACATATATAAATGTATATATTTTATTAAAATTTCATTTTAAATAAAAAAATCTGAAATAGAAAAATGGTATTATTATACAAATACCCAAGAATTATATATATATATATATATATATATATATCGATAAATAAGTCCATCAAAAGAATGTGAGAAAATACATTTACAAAGGCCACATACGGAGAAAAGGCTCATCGCACAAATATTGTAATGGCCAAGGGGTTTAATGTTTGGTGAGATGTTATTTGAGTTGGGGTTTAATAGATAGTAGGGGGAGGTCACCAACCCCACCCCCATCCCATAGTATATGGGGTGGGGGTGGGGTCGGCGACCTCTGCCCCACCATTCCCTCCTAAAACATGTGTGCGAGTTCTTTGCCTCAAATAGTTTGGCCATACAAAAACTTATATATTAATATTTTTTTATTAAACTTTTCGGTTTATCAAAAACACATTTAATATAAATATATATATATATATATATATATATATATATATATATATATATATATATATATATATATATTAAATATACATATATATGTTAAATATACAATATTAATATTAATATTTATATTATTCACTAATCTTAATTTTATACTTAAAATCTCTTTTATAATTTGATAGAAATATTACCAAGTGTTGATTTATAACTTTGTTTCATCCATCATTACCATTTCCTTTGATATTTGATTAAAATGAAATTAATTCACTTAACAACACATTTATATAATCAATTAGATCTATAGTCTACTTTGCAACTATGTAGATTCCCTTGCTCAACTAAATTTTAAGGGATCAATATATTATTTGACAAGGTGAATAAAAAAAATATAAGAGCTTTTTTTTCATCTACTCATATAAAGTTTAAAATTTCTTTCATCCAATATAAGGAGATGAACAAATATAGTTTCTCTTGTTATTATATGTCTTTCAACTAATACAATAGAAATTAATATTTCTTTCCTTTACAACATACAAGTTTCAAACATTCCCACAAGAAACTTTCAACAAGGTTTTCCAATAGTTTTGAAATAAGAACAACACACCTAAAGAAGAACAATAAACCAACTAAAATGAGAACAAAGTTGTTTTCTCTTCAATCACATTTCAATAAACTTGATTAAATTTAACAATCCATAGTCTTACTTCCCAACAAGTAATGGAAGGATTTTCAACTTGTGCCTTCATTTACAATATCAAATAAGATTATTGTTGATGCAAAATCACAGCACCCCTTGAATGGCCTCATATTTGAGTGGCACATCCGGTATGATTTGCATAAAATGGGACCATATCTCAAGTTGTAGGGCTTGTGGACTTGAGATGGCCCTCCGGAGAAAGCCAACTTATTCTTCCTGATCCTAACACTAAAATACTCCTAATGCAGAAATGATGTCTAACTACACCTATCCTAACAATGCCAAGGAGATAGGGAGAGAGAAAGTGCATAAAGAGGGAAATCCTACACTAACGAGGTGATAACACCAAGAAAAGGGGAGTTGCTGGTCACAATCTCAACTGCTTGAAGTGGAGAGAGGTGAGAAATGGAGAGGATGGACAGATGCATCACAAACCAAAGATAGAGTTCACATAGAACACCACTTCAAACCCATTAAACACAGCTCTCAAAACCTATAATAGACATCAAAAGTATGCACAATATACCTTGCAATGATGAGAGGTAATAAGAGACTATAAAATAAGGAAGGATGGAAAAAATTCATCACAAAAATATTATATTACTCCATGAGTTCACACAGTACATCATCAGTGTGCAAGAGGAAAGAAAATGCAATTACAGAGCAAAGAGAGGAGGCTTAAGCTCCACTTTCCACCCTAAGGAAGAAAGAGAGAGGGGGTGGGAGAGAAACAAAGACCAACCTTTTCAAAAATGCCCCTTCTTTACAATATATAGAAGAATACGATAAAGAGAGCTAAAATCGAATCCTTCCTCAACCACCCTTGCAAGAGCATTAAATCCACTTACTCCAACCACTCTAGAAAGCATTGAAATCCACCTTTAACAATGATGGGCTTCACTGCAATACCTATGCCTCCATGCATTGTTCCTTCTTTAGGAAAGAAAGGAGTCCATTATTCATTATGAGGGTAGGTGGGAGACATGACAACCTCAAAATAGCAGATGAGTCATTAATGGTGGAAAGTGAGTAGCAGTGCAAGATCTCTCTAAAGAGTTCTTTCCCACTCGAATCTGAATTCTGGTGGAAAAATATGGCCACCTAATGGTCGAGGGTCAATAATTTAACACGGGCTTGCAAGATTCAAATGATTCTACCCATACACAATCCGCATGGTAGCCCTACATGTTTTGAAGATTTACCCCCCTCCTGTCACTCTTCTAGTTAAGCTGAACTTACCCATGGCAACTTTCGTGGCCGGTTTTGTCTTCTTTGTGTTACGCTTGAGTCCCTCCTGTTGGCGGAGACACTATGTCTAACCCGAAACACATGGAGGGCCAATGCTCATTTGGAGACTCCCCTTATATCTTGCCCCTAAAGATGCACCGAGGTGGCACATGGAGGCTTTGCAAGCTCTTCTTTACTTAGCCGATTCAACAGCCAACTTTGTCCCTTTTGACTTCTAGCCACGCGCGAGCTCTGCACTCGTTTGGAGACGCCTCAAGATTTTAAACTTAAATATGCATCAAGCTAATGCATGGAGGCTTCCTTCATCTGTCGTGAGATTGAAATTTTTAAATGGTTGGTGTCCCTTTTTAGAACCTTGGACACGTGGAGGGCTAATACTAGTTCAGGGTCTTTCTTTGGGCCATACCTTTAAAGTTGTGCTAATGAGGCACGTCGCACCTTGTGCGTCTCTTCTCTACCGACCTCATGTTTTTCCCAAGTCATTTCTATTTGACAAAGGCTTTATGTCTTACTTGGGACACGTGGAGGCTTCCGCTCCCTCTGTGATACTTATCCGATTCAACGACCATCTCTACTTCCACTTGGACACTGGCCACATGGTGAGCCCGCGCATAATTGGGGACCACTGCCTTGTATTCTATCCTTGGAGTTGCATTGATGAGGCACATGGCACCCTCCGCGGGTCTGTGACTTTTCAATGGCCGATGAGACCCCCTTTAGATCCCGACTACGTGGCGGGTTGGCGCTTGTTGGGGACCACATTTCATGCTTGACCTTTGAAGATGGGCTGATAGGACACATGGAGGCCTCTACTTGCCCTATTGTACTTAGCCAATTCGGGATTGCTCCTCTTCCTCCATTTTGGTTGGGTCCCTTCTACTTATTTAGGAGTGACTACGTTGGGTCCTAGACATGTGGAAGCTTTGTGCTCATTTGGGGTCTTCATTTTTCCACACCTTTTCAAATTATGCGAAGTTGACACGTGACACCTCCCGCAAGTCTATTTGTTTGGCCCCGAGTTGACTCATATGTGAAGTCTGAAAACTTCGAGCTTCTTCTCGATTCTCTCCTATTGAGCCTCTAGTTTCCTTTGACATCGTTGGCCTCCTTTTCTAACCCCCGATCCTCCAATTTTGAACCCACTTGCCCCTTGTTTATTTGATTTGAATGTGATCTTAGAGGAGAGAGCCGACCCTTATGATTTTATTGTGAAAGTTCATGTTTGATCAATTTTTCCTGGGGGCCAAAATTAGGATAATAGTTTGGCGGTTCACAGGGACATCTGCTTACTAGATGAAGAAACCAGTTGTCTTGTTGCATCCATTGGGCATGGAATCATGAATGATATCCTGATAATGATATTGTCCCTCAAGCAAAGCTGAGCCCAACTACTTGCAATTGGTGACCTTGAACTGCCGCCCCGTTGTCTGCACTCCCAATTTTTTGAAGAAAATCTTAAAGATGAGGTTTTTGAGAATCGAAAATCGTATTGACTGGGCTTTCACCTACTTTTGAAATGGACTGGAGGCATCTTGAACTACACAATGGAAAAAACTAGTATTAATAAAATTCCACAACACCGCTATGTATATAAACTAAAATTCATACACACCCCAAGTGGGATATGCAGAGAGTGAAAAAGCACTTCTTTTCTTTGGAAGTAAATTTGCTGCTACTCCTACACTAACCCTATCAAAGAAAATATAGACAAATCGGCCCACGAGACATGCAAAAATAAATTCCCATTCTCAAAATAGGGAGCCATGTATCTAATTTGGCATAAACTTGGCTATTATTATGAGTGAGAAACAAAGAAAGAGGCCGATCTTCCGCCCAAATCATCATGGTATCAGGTGGAAACAAGACAAATGCCACTTTTAGTTGCTCTGCATTTGGATTGAAGAGGCATTATAGCTGATCCTTGGTGCTTTGAAGCTCATCCTCATACTCAGGAGTAAGAATGACCAGTTTTGGCTTCTCCCTTGGCTCCAATGAAGCTAAGTACCTAATTGGGCATGGTCTAATTCAATGGATGTTCCCATTGTTATGAAATTCAACTCTAAGAGTGGAGTCTTCCTGTGGACCTTCTGGGTGAATGATGTGGGAGAGATGGGGTCTTCGTTGTTTCCTTCCTCCTCCTAAGAAGAACATGGAAGATTAAGATCCTCCAACCTTGGTTCCAGAGGGCCACTACGAGACACAGGTTATTGTCCTTGAATGCTCTCCTCCATGGTAGCAGACTCATGTGCTTGGAAGGTGGATGATGGAGGAGAAAATGATGTGATATCCTTGGGATCATCTCCATCAAGACAATCCTGCAATTCGGATAGATAATTATCCTCGTCCGCTATTCTGTGTGTTCAACCTCCTCCATGGTGTCCTTCGGATCTGAAATTTTCTCACCATGGTTTCCCTCATTCTCAAACATGAAGTTTGAAATCTCAAACTCTTCTTCAACATTATATCTTGAAGGGGATGAAGTGAGAGGAAGAACTGAAGGTTCTTCTATGGCCTAGCTCTAAACTTGAAGCCTTTGGAACTATATGGTTCTCCTCCATAGCTGGAATGTACTCCTCTTCTTTTGGATTGGAGCAGCTCCTTCTTCCTACACTTGCAATGTTGCTGAAGCTTCCATTACTTGTGGCTTGAACTCAACCTCCTCCATAGGCTTAACTAATAAGGGAATATTTTCAATTCCGAATCTAAGAGCCGAGATCACCAAGCTTCTAATCATCTCTTCTTTGGTAGGTTCTTCTTCTTCTTACTCTCCTTGACTTATTTTTGGAGCCTCTCCCTAACATGGACTTGGAAGAGTAGGAGGAGTGGTCAATGGGGTCTCCACTAGTTTTTTGTTTATCACTGGTGAAGGGGAAGGTATTTCCTTTGGCTCTTATGGAGGGAATTTGCTTTGGAAGGGAAAAGAGCAGAGGAAATAAGATGAGATGGAAGACTAGGCGATGGAGAAGGGAAACCAACATATGGGGTGACAGATTGGAAGCTTGGAAACTTAAGCTTGGGTTGAGATGGTGCTGCTTGGGGAATGAAGAGAAAACTACCAGATGATGGTGTAGGACTTACCCATTGACAAGGCTCCTTGACACCAAGTTCGTAGGCCTCTATCTCCTCGATCCATTGTGCAAGTTGGGGCAACATCTCAACCATGAAGTCAAGCTTCTCCTGTGGGCTATAATGTCTTGGAAAAGGGCCTCCCCATGGACAAGGTGCTATACAACCAATTGAGAATGCCTTCATCTATCTTTGTAACCACTGAAATGCAACATGCGAGCCTCCATTCTTTGGATATTTTCCAATAAATCAGCATTCTCCACATAATTGTTACAATTATATGTGTCCCCTTATTCTTGATAAACTCCATATACAAAATGGATTTGACACTGCTCATATGGGTAAGCATAATGGTTATGAATATGATCATAATGCTGATCTGGAGGAGTCGTGAAATACATTGGAGGTGGACTGCACTGCTGTTGCTGCAAGTGTGAGTTCCAAGTGGGAAATGAAGTCATGATTGCACAACTTCATGGAATGGGAGAAAATGAAATATGTGGAAGAAAAATGGATGGGAAAAGAAGGTGCATGATTCGAGAGAATGAGTTTTGACTAGATGGAGTCGCCATATGTGTTGAGAAATACCTCCAAAGGCTAGATCAAAGCAATAACACATCAAACTGCTAAGATGAAGATGTAAAACTCTTGATTTGTCCCACCGGCATGCCAAAAATGTTGATGAAAAATCATAACACCCCCTGAATGGCCTCGATCTGAGTGGCACATCCGGTGTGACTACATAACATGGGACCATCTCTCAAGTTGTGGGACTTGCAGACTTGAGATGGCCCTCCGAGAAAATTCGACTTCTTCTTCCCGATCGTAATGCTAAACTAATACTAATGTAGAAATGACATCTAACTAAACTTATTCTAAGAATGCCAATGGAGAGGATGGATAGATGCATCACAAACCAAAGATAGATTTGACATAGAACACAACTCTTAAAAGCTTCAATAGACATTATAAGTATGCACAATATACCTTGCAATGATGAGACAATAAAATAAGGAAGGATGGAAAAAATGCATCACAAAATATTTTTTATTGCTCTATGAGTTCACATAGTACATCATCAGTGGGAAAGAGGCAAGAAAATTCCATTATAGAGCTAAGAGAGGAGGCTTAAGCTCCAATTTCCACCCTAAGGAAGAAAGAGAGGGGGGCATGAGAGAAACAATGACCAACCTTTTGAAAAATGCCCCTTCTTTACAATATATAGAAGAATAAGATAAGGAGAGAGGGAAAATTGAATCCTTCTTCAAACACACCTAAAAGATCATTAAATCCACCTACTCCAACCACTCCAGAAAGCATTGAAATCTACCTATAACAATGATGGGCTTCACTACAAGACCCATGCCTCCATGTGTTGTTCCTTGCTTTGGGAAAGAAAGGAGTCCATTCTTCATTATGACGGTAGGTGGGAGACTTGACAACCTTGAAAATGGTAGACTGAATCATTAATGGTGGTAGGTGAGTATCGGGAGCTAAGAGCTCTCCAAAGAGTCCTTTCCCACTTGAATTGAATTCTGATCGAAAGATATGGCATCTTGAAGGTCGAGGGTCGGGTGTTTAACGTGGGATTACAATAATCGAATGCGTCATCCCATACACGATCCACGTGGCATTCCTGTGCATTTATAAGATTCACCCCCTCCGCTCACTCTTGTAGTTACGCCGAACTTACACGTGGTGGCTTCCATAGCTGGTTATGTCTTCTTTGTGTTCTACTTGAGTCCCTCCCGTTGGTGGAGACACTAATCCCGACTCAGAGACACTTGGAGGGCTATCACTCATTTGGATATTCCCCTTGTATCTTTCCTATGAATATGCGGCCGAGGTGGCACATGGAGTCTTCCGTAGGATCTTCTTTACCTAGTTGATTCAAAAACCAACTCTGTCCCTTTTGACTTCTAGCCACTCGGTGAGCTTGTGCTCTTTTGGGGATCACCTCCAGATTTTAACCTTGAATATGTGTCAAGTTGATGTGTGGAAGCTTCCTCATCTGTCCCGAGCTTGGAATTTTCCAATGGATGGTGTCCCTTTTTAGAACCTTGGACACATGGAGGATTGACACTACTTCGGGGTCTTTCTTTGGATCGCACCTTTAAAGTTACACCGATGAGGCACGTGGCACATACGCTGAAAAAGTGACAAGCGAGCGTGGGAATCTACAAGCAACTCTTCCTTGCACCCGACCTCCCGAGGTCGTGCTGAGACAGCCGGTGGGGATGGAATATGTATGGGATGCAGACAAACTAGTTAGGCAATATAATGTCTTCAATATGTAGTAGTGGAATTTGTGAATCTAAGGCAAAGAAGGCCCTCCTAACCTGAACTGGTGTGATAGATCGATCGGTAAGGATGACTACTCAAAGGCTCCAATCAATATCGAGCTCTGGCATGATTCGATCTATGGGTTGTGGAATACGTGGAAAATGACCTGGGATAGTTTCGTGTACGTCTCTAGATAAGGTCATACGGTGGATGGTAAATATAGTTGACTCTATGGACGATTCTCTGGCCTAGTCCAAAACTCTCTAGCTTTGTTAGCTGTTGTATCTAGTAAGGATAACTGTTTGATGATGATAGGTGGAAGTGGAGTGGATCTGAATACTAGTGTGTGTAGGCCAGTGTCTATGTCTGATTGACTTATGGATTCGTTGGGTTGTGGGATTTGTGGATCACAACCATAGACTCTCGGTTGTTGCGGTCCTGCTATGGTCATGCGTAGAATTAGTTCCTAATCCCTAACACCCAGTAATCATATGCTTTCTCAGCCTCTATATTCAAAACTAATAGCTGTGTGATCTTCTCAGAGTGCCTCACAGGTGTTCTTGCAACCTAAATTCTTAGGCTGGTATCTATATCTGTAAGAGTGTCTCCTACGTCTGGCTGTGGGACCAAAGGATCGCAACCAAACGTTTGCTCTCTTTCGAGCCCTTCTACAGTCATATGGATGTTACCTAGGGTAATCTATAGTTTGGTTGATTTGACCAAAATGTGTGTGCTTGGTCGTCCTCTATGTTTAACCCACTCAACTGGGAATTGATTTGTTGCAAGCTTACCGTTGTTCGGAAGACTTGGATCCTAAGATTTTGATCTATATTAGTTATTGCTGTGATGAGATTGGGCTGGGGCACGATTGGCACGAATACGTATTCCACTGGCTCCTAGGTCCCCCGATTGTCATACAAAAGTAACAAAATAAAAGCGAAGCAGTATGTAGCAAAATAAATTTAACTACATTGAATATATCTATAGCATATATGATTTCTCTATTTTTGTATTTTCTGATGAACTATTCAAATGATTTTAGAAACTAATTTAATACATCTAGAAATTGATAGCTAAGATAACAATTTAAAACAAACACGATAACCGAGTATAGCTATTTGTATGTGCAATTTGTAGATCTACTCTAAACAATGAACTAACTGATCTAATCTATTTACAAGGCTCTCGATCCTACCTCAGAAGTGAGGAGTGAATCATAGTTTCTCAGAAACTATCAATCCCCACAGCTTC
The DNA here is from genome assembly GCA_018340775.1 of Taxus wallichiana var. yunnanensis. Classification (NCBI taxonomy): domain Eukaryota; kingdom Viridiplantae; phylum Streptophyta; class Pinopsida; order Cupressales; family Taxaceae; genus Taxus; species Taxus wallichiana. Next base: position 141,319,274 of record CM031238.1, read on the forward strand.
CCTGGCAATATCGAGAGTAGAATTGACTGAAACAAAGTGATTGGCTACTTTATTTGATATGCTACTAACTAGAACTTTGAAAGCTAGAACCTGGATTCTATAGAACAATGGCGAATCCGATGGTGTGTGTGATCTTGTCCCCTCAGTGTGATCTTCTCGTTCCTTCATGTTCACATGGATCCAGAAAAGCGTGTAATGCTAGCATCAACAGAAGTAGATATTGGGACAAAGGAAGCTCAAGATACAGACTGAATATAATGTGAGTAGGAGAGGGATAGTGCAAGAGTACAGAGCTTGGCTTATGCAATTCCTAGCGGGATTTATTGCGAGTCATGCAACATGAAACGTCCAGAACCTGAAACTATCATGTTTGAAGAACAAAACCTACAACTTTAATGGCTTCCTATTGGTAAACAGACTATCCTATTCCAATGGATTGGATAAAATAACAGCAGTACTTGCACAAGATGGATATGTGGCTTACTAACAGTAAAACAATGCTAACTAAGCATGCAATGAAAGAAACTAAGCATTCTAAGCAAAATGAAAACTAAATCTATTGCAAAGAGAAATCAGAGGCAAATTTGAGGGGCCATTTGCTTGAGCACAAGCCAACTATTTATAGCATTTGCATTTACCCAAGGTAAAAACCAAATAGAACTCTTAAACTATAAACAATGGCAAAACACTATTCCAGGGAACCAGAATCATAAATGCAAGCCTATGGCATTGAAAGAAAGCTAGTAAAACATTGAAGTTATGTGAGTCATGTTAAAAGTGCTTTCTGGAAAATGCGTAAAGGATCACCACCCTGAGCAGGGCGGTGGTTACAGGACCGCCACCTTGTTCAGGGTAGCGGTCACGAGACCGTCGCCCAGGTAGGGCATCAGTTTCATCAATGAAGAGCAAAAGGCCAAGAAAAGAGGGGAAAAGGGGAAAAACAAAGCACGCGGGGCTAAGAAAGGCATGCAGGATGTTAACGCACACTTGGAGATATTTTCTGGATCCCGAACACCTTGCGAGGAGACCTGTATCATCATTGGGGCACATGTCACATTATTTTGGCAGTACAGTACCTTACAATTTTGGGTACGTACATATTTCCCCCTCGAGAAGCGTTTTAGCCATGAAGAGGCATAAAGCGGTGGAGTCCAGTATGGCGGTCCCGAAATGGGAAGTTAAAAGTTATACCTGATACGTCCGTGTGTTGAAATGATGCCATCCAAAATTCCCACTACCTACAAAACGAAAAGAGAACTCAAGTGCAGATAGACACAATAGTTTGGAAAATAAATGCTAAAATAATAGGAAATGAGAACGTACCATTTGTGTGGGGATAAGAACTTACCTCCGTCGGCGCTCCAAACCTGTGAAAAAGGCATTTAAAATGAATCAGGGTGCTATATATATGAAAGTGGGCCCATTTTCCTATTCATTTGTGCAAGTTGATTCGATTGATTTTGAGCTCTGGAACCCATGGTGACGGTTTCTTGCGTGAGTAGAGTCAAAACATCCATGACGGGATAGTGATCATGCCTCCACGAGCGGAACATCGACCCGCGAGATCACAGGTTAGTTTTCTTCAATTTATCCTTTTTACCCCCTTAATTTTGAAATGCTAAAATCTTTGTCATGGGGGGGTAATTTTTGAAAATGTTAGTGTTAAAAGGTTCATCTAGGGGGGGCGCCTACTGGGTAGGCCTTGTTTTAGTTAGAATGGTCTTGTTTTGTCATTTTTTGGCTTTTTAGGTTTAAAAAAACCATGTGGGTTTTCGGGGCCACAACCATGCCACCACCCGGGGCGGCGGCGGTTATCGACCGCCGCCCTTAAGGTGGTGGTTACAAAACCACCCTCCTGCTCGGGGTAGCGTTTTGCATAGAGAGAATGCAAAAAGATCATCTGTTTGAAATTGCTTTTACATTTTTAGCATTTCTACATGTTTTCATGATTTTTCCAGTATTATTCGGATGCTAACTTGCTCTTTTTGTGTGTTTTTGGGTGTATGCAGGCGAGAGAGGAGTATATCCGGTGGAGCCGAGAGGGAGTGTGACTGGCTCCCAGTAGTATTGGATGCCCTTTCACAGGATGAGGAGGACACACTTCAAAGGGCCGGGATACTACATATCTCACGCGTGCCCCACGTTGCTCCTTCCAGTCACATTCTTTGTGACTTGTTCTCATATTGGGATGTTGATCGGAACACCTTCCGATTGCCAGGGGTCCGCGGTGAGTGGACTATTACTTTGGAGGATGTCTATCATATTTTGGGGGTCTCGATTATTGGGAGACGTCTCACCCTTGAGATAGCAGGTTCGTGGGCCCAGATAGCACAGTGGCCACATACATGGGAGATGCAGTCATCTCCACGGGGTCGAAGAAGGGGGTTAGAGTTTGATCTATTCCTAGCTTGCCCATCCCCTTACTTTGCCAGGCTATCATGGGGATCCTTGCCTCGAGACTGATCGGGGACAAGGGAGGAGATACATTGTTATATTGTTGGTCCCCCATTATTGCACAGATAGAGGGACATGGCCGGATATATGCCTGGGGAGCAGACATACTTGGGACCACCTACCATGATCTATACAGGGTAGTCCATTTACAGGGGCAGTCCTTGAGCCACCCGACCCTAGTCATGAGTTGGGTCTATGAGCACTTCATCCCCTACGGTAGAGGTGTAGAGGTGGCAGATCCCGGAGCTGTGAGGGCAACCAGATGGACAGATATGTCGGTGCTCCGAGCACCTCATCAGCCAGTTGCTTCTCTAACTACTGCCGACATGGAGGCCACACCATATCAGACTATGGCAGGTATATGGGGCGAGGAGGCTCTTACTTTGATTTCCTGCTCCACGATAGGGCAGCTTATTGATAGAGTGGGGCGAGTGGAGATGCACCCCTTTGCCGATTCCTCAACAGTTTGGCCTACCATACATGGGTATGCTTCCCCAGTGGCGCCAGTATATAGATCAGTCCGAGAGGCCAGAGGGGGCCTAGAGGCCGGGGTTGGACAGTGGTTACTCCTGGCATTCCTATTACGATCCGGGAGGATAGTACGTGCCAGAGGGAGAGCCGGTGCACCTCAGGCACCCTTGCTTCAGATTGCCGTGGGTCCTTCCCATAGCAATGATGACCCCATTGAGGTAGACTCAGTCTGAGGAGTTTACGGGGGAGAGACAGAGAGAGGTGGACGGTGATCTGAGTGGCATGACACTCGGGGATATTATGTAAGCGAGAGAGGGCCGAGCAGAGTGCAAGAGAGAGTGACTCTGGTTTTAGAGGAGCCACTCTCCCAGGGCCATGGTGGGGAGGATGAGTCCGTTGCGGTGCTACGTTGCTCTAGTCACAGGAGCAGCCCCTCAGTCAGCGGTGACATCTGTGGCAGGTGCTTGATCCTATAGATCCATCCTGGAGGCCCGGTGATCCGAGTAAGTTACCCTCTCTCCTTTTAATGTTTGTTTTTAGTTAGGATCTCCTTAGTTGCTATCTCTCCTTTTGTTTTATCTTGTATTTCTAATTTCTTGTTTGGTTTCTAATTTGTTTTCTCCTTTGTTTGCAGAGACCGCCGATGAGTGGCGAGACTTGATTTGCAGGGTATGCACTGATACCCTAATGATCCCCATGGAGAGGACCCATGCAGAGCTGTCCGTAGATGCTGGGGAGCCCTCAGCAGCTGGTAGGCACATGCGACATCTTTTCCCGAGTCGGCATGTGGCCGAGGATGGTATCGAATCTTCATATGGAGCTAGCGGGGTATAGGACAGGCCGAGCGCTTGATGAGGAGCGACTCTCGTGGTGAGACTGCAGCTACCCCTCGGGATCCTAAGCCCTCCATGCAATTAGAGCACCGGCATAGCCGGATCTAGGCATTGGTGTGCACCTTGAGAGGGTCTCATAGGGATTGAGAAGCCAATTGGCTCTCCTAGATTTTGCATGATACATTCTTTTGTATATCCCGGGCTCTTTGAGCATTTTGACCATGCTTAGTGCATGATGGCATTGTACAGAAACGTTGATCATTTATATATATATATATATATATATATATATATTCTTTTTGGATCAAACCTTTGGCATTTATGGCTCTGCTTCTTTTCTAGTTTCCTCATGTAGATTATGATGTTTATACTTGTATGCTCTTTTTGGAATGTATGCAATGGAGAACAAATGATGCAAATGTTTATTTTCCTTTTGTATTTCATGATGCTGATATATGATAATGTAGATATAATGTGATTTTGAATCTTAGTTTCTTTAAGCAATTTTGGATACTTCATATTTGTTTTGGCAAAGTGATGAAGATAAACCGATATGATGAGTAGATAAACCTGCCCCTACCCCCAACTCCACGCAACTAGTAAGATGCGAGGGCTCATCACCGAGAGTTGGGAAGGGCGCAAGTTATGAGATGTGTTGAAATGATATTGATGAAAGATAGACAAAGCTTTGGCGGAACCAAATTAGGATACCACAAGCCCACTCCACTCGAGTGACTTCATAGTTTTGGATGCAACTTGCTTTGTGGTTTATCCAGACTTAGATCCTTAGATGGCCACATGGTAGACAAAATCTGGGTTTTTAGGATTTTGAACTCTTTTGGAATTTTGGACATCTGATTCATTTGTTTTTGACTCAAAGACTTCGAGATTTGAATTGTTTGCTTATGACCTTTTGCATTTGTTTGTCAAGAGGACCCCCTACACTTTGCCCCATGCTACTAGTAAGAAGCATGGGTTTATCACCATGGGCAAAGCATAGGTGAGTAAGGGCATTTCCATCCTTTCCCAACCCTACGTCACTAGTAAGAGATGCAAGCTCATCACCAAAGGTTGGTGGGGCAAGGAAATGTGTAAAATTAAAATTTTCTGTTTTGATACATATTTGACTTGTTTTCTTGAGTAAAATGTCAGTATGTGCTTATTTCCAAAGAGATATATGGGATAGATGTGACACCATGAAGCTTCTAGAATAGACCATAGGCAAGACACCTATCCTAAGAAGAAACAAAAGTGAGAATAAACCTGCAGATCTTGGCATGGTTACCATTAAGACTTTGTCATATCTAGCCTTTACTTGATAAAAAGATTCCGAGATAATTTGATGATATCATGAAAATGGAGAAGTATGATTAGAGTGTTTATGCCAACAACATCATGAGTTTGTAATGAATTGCTTTGAGAATAAATTCCTTGATCACAATTTGTGTATGAAACAAGCGGACAAAATGATCTTAAACTATATGAAGATGCAATGTAGATGTAATTATAAATAGTGCTAGTTGCTTATGCGTAGAACCGCTTGAGGTGCAGGGAATTGACCGTTTCACCAAATTCCTCACCTTCTAGTGTACATAAGAGGTATGCACCATTTCCATAGTCCTTCATGACTTGGTATGGACCCAACCATTTAGGTGGAACTTCCTTCCTTTGCTTGGTCTTTTTGTCGATCCATTTATTTATCCTTAGAACTAGATCACCTTCATATATGTCACGTTCATAGACTTTCTTGTTATACTACTCGCACATCCGGTCAGCATAGGCTCTGTGCCGTTTTCACATCCAACCTAGCTTCATCTAGGCTTTCTAGTTGGGAGAGACGTGCTTCTTTGTAAGCGTGTTCTTGAGCCAGCATACAGGCTAGCGAGACATAGGTAGCTCGCGAGTATAAAATTAACGGGTGATCTAGCTTAGGTGGCATTAGCATAGGTGGTGACAACAAGAAATGCTTAACTACATCAAAATCTTCATTGCAATCTTTAGTCCAATCAATGTTATAATCTTTCTTGAGTAGATTGTTGATTGGATGAATGGCGAAACTTAAGTCTGAGATGAATCTCCGGATTGCACCAAGCTTTCCGAGAAATGACCTGATTCCAGATTCATCCGAAGGTGGGACCATTTCAAGGATAGCCTGAATTTTGGTTGGGTCAACATCCATCCCTCGTGAATGAATATGATGTATCTTAGGAGCTTCCCTCTGTTACACCAAAGACACATTTTTACGGATTTAGCGTGACTCAGTATTCTATCAGTCGTGAAAGAATGATGCGAAGTACTTTCGGATGGTCATGGCAGCTTCTTGGCCTTAGCCAACAAGTCATCTACATAGGATTCCACGATCTTATGAATTAGATCGTGAAATATATATGTCATAGCTCACTGGTATGTAGCGCTAGCATTCTTGAGACCGAATGGCATAATAGCGTAGCAATAGGTTCCCCAAGGAGTTATAAACGTGGTTTTAGCTTGATCTTGTTTAGATATTCTGATTTGATTGTATCCCGAGAATCCATCCATGAGAGACAAAAGTTCAAATCCAGTTGTCACATCAACAATGACGTCAATGGATGGTAACGGGAAGTCATCTTTAGGACACGCTTTGTTAATGTCTCAGAAGTCTATGCAGATGTGTATCTTTCCATTTTTTTAGAATGGGAACGATGTTAGATACCCATTGAGAGTAATCAACTGGTTTGATGAATCCTACTTGGAGGAGTTTCATTACCTCCTCTTTTACCATGAGAGCTACCTTGGGTTTCATGGGTCTTGATTTTTGTTTAATTAGTTTTGCATCAGATTTAGTGACGAGGTTGTGCACCGCAATGTGGGGTGCAACGCTGTCATTTCCTATAATTAAATGCAAAACCTTGATGTTCCTTGAGGATTCAAGTGTGTATTTCTACTTCTTCTGGAGTTAACGAGGATCCTAACTTCAATATCCTTGGTTCATCTTCCATTCCGATGTTAACATCAATTGTTTCTTCGATTAAAGAGGCATTACCTTCTTCAAACTCAGGTGGGGCTGGAGGTAAGTCCAAATCATCCCCATTTTCTACTGTGTTTATGCTAGGCTCCATTTGCGAGGGAAGCTCCATCATGGGATTTCCGAAGTAGGAAGATGAATGTGGGATTAAGGACAAATCTATCATATGATAGGAGAGATGTAATGCCGCATAGGTGTTTAAGTAATTCAGAGTGGCCATATCACTATCAATGTGGTCTAGGATAGTAGATTTGTTTTCATTTTCATTTAAAAGAGAATTTGTCATTGTTTTTATCAATGGTTCATCACGAAGGGATACTATGAAACGGGTGTCCTCTAACTTACTGTTTGGAGTAAAACGTGATGCTGAAGTTGCTATCGAATCAGCGAGAAGATTTTTCTCTCGCGGGATTGCTTCAATTGATATGAAGTCAAACTCCTTGCTTATATTCAACACAGCTGTTTTGTAAAGCTGTAAGTGCTCGGCTTTGGTTTCATATATCTCAGAGACTTGGTTTGCTACCAATTGTGAGTCTCCTAAGACTCTGATGTTATCAACACCGATTCTCTTAGCTAAGATGAGGCCAAGGAGGAGGGCTTCGTACTCAGTGCCATTGTTTGTGCATTCGAAATTTAGTTTAAAGGAAAATGGTAGGAATTTCCCTTCAGGGGAAGTAAAGATTATACACCCCCCCGCTCCGTAAGGTCATCTAGCTCCATCAAAATGGATCATCCAATATTTAGCTGGGAATGTGGATGTTGGGATATTTGTTTTGTTGACATCTTCTACTTCTACCATGCAGAGATCTCACGCCGGGAGAGAACCGACACCCAGGGAATATCCCACGCCTACAGAATCAAATGGTAAGAACATTGGTAGATCTTGTTCTATTAATTCAACAATTTTTGCAGTAGTTCCTAATGATACTATTTCTACAGTGTTAGCCTCATCTTTGGGGGTTGGGGTTGCCTTGGCTAGGCTCATAGTTTCAAGATCTGTCGTAGGTACCAAATTTTCTTTTGGTTTTGCGTCGGTAGGTTTATTAAGTTGGTTTGTTGGGAGTTCAAACTCCGAGTGCATGCCTGGTCTTTTCTTTAAGTCAGCTAGGTGTACATCGAATGGTTTTGGATCACCTTTGGCCACAAATATCTTTCCTAAGTGTAAAAACCTTACTTCTTGAAATAGCGTAGAAGGGATTGCCTTCATGCGGTGTATCCATGGTTGGCCGAGGATCATATTATAGTTAGTTTCTCGATCTATAATATAAAACTCAGTCAAGATGGTTTTGGGTCCTAAGGTGACCGGTAATATTATAGTTCCAATGAGGTGGCTTTAAGACTATCATAGCCCCTTAGTGTGTTTCGAGTTGTGGAACAATTGGTTTCTCCATACCCTAGCTTTTGAAGGAAAGAGAAGGGGACTATGTTAACTTGCCACCCCATCGTCTATCATTGCACGCTTTACATAGTTGTTATAAACCCATACTTGCAAATGTAAGGTGGATCACCTCGACGAGCGATCTCAGCATCTGTCGGCATTTTGTTTATCTCGAATATGAATTCGACATCCCTATCTGCCTGCCCTGGAGGATGAACATCGAAGTCTATATGATTTACCTATGTTTCAGGAGGTGGAGTGATGTTAATTAAATGGCCCAAACCTAATGCCTCTAAAAGAGCAGCCCTGTGAGTAGGGGAATTTTTTAATAAATCCAAAAAGGAGATGTGCGAGAAGGTTTTTGTTAGGTCGTTAATTAAATCATAGGCACCCACAGGTTTTACTACGATTTGTTGGATGTTATCCATCTCTGGCAGGTGGCTTGGACTTGGCTGAGAGAAATACTCTCGTGTCCTTGTTACAGCTTCGATGGGTAGTTCGGCATCTAACTCCACTAAACCGACTACCTTAGGCCGTGGCTGACTTCCTAGTTGTGGCGCAACTAATGGATTTAGCGAGGTTGAGGCTTCATGATCATTGTTTCCTGTTATTACACTCTTGTTTGTCCCAGTTAGATTTAGCCTATTGTTATCGTGATTTGGGAGCGGATCATTGAAGATTTTGAGGGGTGCATTTTGAGGAGAAACTGCCCCTGAAAAGGTATTTGATGCTGGTGACGTAGGATCTGCCAAGAACATATCCATGAAAAGTTGTCTTTGTTCATCTGGCAAGCGTTGCATGAATTTATTGTAGTCACGGCACGTTCTAGTGTCATGGCCCCATATTTTGTGGAAACCACAATATGAATTAGGATTGTAATTCCTAGTTTGTTGGTTTGGTGCGTATTGTGGCCCAAAATTTTGATCAAACCATTGTCTATTAGGATTAAAATTTTGCATTTGATGTCTTTGGTTTGAATTCGGTTTTGGTATCTAGTTGAATTTTGGCTCGGACCACTCGTGGTGTTTTTCCGTTGTTGTTGTTGTTGTGGATGGTTAAAATCCACTTTGTATTGATTATCGGGGTAAAATTGTTATTTCGTTGGTTATTTATTTGTGATGGAGTATTGACAATATTTACCTTCTTAGGCTAGTCGGTTACTCCATCTTTGTTACACCACAATTTTTATTAAGGAGTTTAGGTCCTTGACTTACATTCATGGTAGTAAGATAAGTTGTAGTGTTTCTAGTTGGAGGAGAATAATGTCCCATTTGCTCCATATGTTTTGCGACCACTATCAATTTCTACTTGATCTATTCGAAGAGCACTCTCAAGTACTTCATCGTAAGTTCTTAATGGGAACTTATGGACTTCTTCCTTCACTTCTCTGCTAAGAGAATGAAGGAATAAATCACATAGTTCCATTTGATCCATGTTTGGAGCACTTGCCGAAGAATAAAGAACTGTACGCCACCTTTGGATGAAATGGGCGACAGATTCGTTGTGTTCTTGCTTAATGTGCAAGAATTACCTGATTCCTATCCTTAATAGTTTATTCATGTCAAAGGCCTTGATGAATTCTGACACGAGCTACTTGAACGAATGGATGGAAGCCTCAGGTATTCTATAATACCAATCGAGAGTGATGCCTTCCAAGGTTTTTGGGAATATCTTAGCAACAACCCCATCCCATGGGAGTAGTTCTCGAATGGTTGTAGCGTAAGCTTTGATATGTGCGTTTGGATCTCCCTCACCTTTGTATTTGGGCAAGTCGGAAGAGGTCTTGGAAGCATGATGCTTCGTATGGTGAAATCTAAGGGTTCTTTCAAATATTCTGAATAAGTCCCTATCGCATAGGTTTCGACCATTGATGGTGCTTGCTGAGGGAGCGGAGGTGGAATGGGTTGTTGATATGGCGTAGCGTATACGTTGGTAGGGGCATAAGGAAACCCATGTGCTTGAGGAACCATGCTGGGGAGAGGAGAACATATCCCCTTGTGGTGATTTGGAGTACATGTTTAAGTATGACGGGGTATTGTCCAGGAATGGATTGTTTTGTACTAGACCGGGAGGAACAGTGTTAGAGATGGTGGGTCTAGTTGGCGTTTGTTGTGAATACTGAGGAGTCATGCCTAACGTGCCTACTCCTATGAGGAGGTCTACTTGGCTAGGATGGTGTGGAGGATTAGAATTTCCTGTTTGTATGAATTGAGAATGGTGATTTGCTTGAGCAAGTTCTAACCCTCTCACCTTTTCTACTAACGTTGAAATGACTTCATTTGGTGAAGTCACGGTGTTTTTCCATAGTGGTGTTTGTTGTATATCATGGTGTTGTATAGGCATGTGATATCCTGTTATGAACTGATCATTGCCCTGCCAAGTTTCACCAAGGGAATTTCCTATATGTAGTGGCATGGAGGTATTTTCTTGAAAAGAGACCTCGGGTTGTGTTTGTAAACCTCCTATAGGTGGGTACATACTTTGAGAACATTGGTCATTCCTGGCATAACATACCGAATGTTCATCGTCTAAACCTCGGTATGAGTTTGATTATCTACTAATTTTTGGTCTAAGTAACACCTGAGGAGACAAACCAGATTCTCCGGTGAACGTCATGTTATTCGAGCCTGAAGGCTCTGTTTGTTGTGTTTGAACGAGCTGATCTAACTCCTCAGTTTGAAAAGATGAGTTATATCTGATCCTTGGAGTTTGTGTTGACAACTAGTTGGTTGAGTAGTTATCACCCCATACTGAGAGTGAGGGTGATGATTGTTTATTTTGTTGGGCGTAGTATGCCTCAAGGCCTAAGAGGGGCCTACCATATGCATCGAATCCCGACATATTCGAGGGGTATATGAATACCCGTAGAATAATAGGAAGGAGCGAAGGTGATGGTTAAAGCTAATGAGGAAGAAAAGATGAAAAGTATACTAATTTGAAAGGACACGTAATAATATGACTCCGAAATAGGAAGTCGAAGTTCACGTCGGGTTCACCAATTTTGTATGATGGAAAAGTGACAAGTGAGCGTGGGAATCTACAAGCAACTCTTCCTCACACCCGACCTCCCGAGGTCATGCCGAGACAGCCGGTGGGGATGGAATATGTATGGGATGCAGACAAACTAGTTAGGCAATCTAATGTCTTCAATACGCACTAGTGGAATTTGTGAATCTAAGGCAAAGAAGGCCCTCCTAACCTGAACTGGTGTGATAGATCGATTGGCAAGGATGACTGCTCGAAGGATTTAATCAATATCGAGCGTTGGCGTGATTCGATCTATGGGTTGTGGAATACATGGAAAATGACCTGAGATAGTTTCGTGTACGTCTCCGGATAAGGTCATACGGTGGATGGTAAATATAGTTGACTCTATGGACGATTCTCTGGCCTAGTCCAGAACTCTCTAGCTTTGTTAGCTGTTGTATCTAGTAAGGATAACTGTTCGATGATGATAGGTGGAAGTGGAGTGGATCTGAATACTAGTGTGCGTAGGCCAGTGTCTATGTCTGATTGACTTACAGATTCGTTGGGTTGTGGGATTTGTGGATCGCAACCGTAGACTCTCGGTTGTTGCGGTCCTGCTATGGTCATGTGTAGAATTAGTTCCTAATCCCTAATACCCAGTAATCATATGCTTTCTCAACCTCTATATTCAAAACTAATAGCTGTGTGATCTTCTCAGAGTGCCTCACAGGCGTTCTTGCAACCTGAATTCTTAGGCTGGTATCTATATCTGTAAGAGTGTCTCCTGCGTCTGGCTGTGGGACCAAAGGATCACAACCAAACATTTTCTCTCTTTGAGCCCTTCTACAGTCATATGGATGTTACCTAGGGTAATCTGTAGTTTGGTTGATTCGACCAAAATGTGTGCGCTTGGTCGTCCTCTATGTTTAACCCGCTCAACTGGGAATTGAGTTGTTGCGAAGCTTACTTGTTGTTCGGAAGACTTGGATCCTAAGATTTTGATCTATATCGATTATTACTTTGTGATGAGATTGGGGTGGGGCACATTGGCTTGGATACGTATTCCTAGGCTCCTAGGTCCCATGATTGTCATACAAAAGTAACAATATAAAACGAATGTAGAAAAATAAAATTTTAACTACGTTGAATATATCTATAGCATATATGATTTCTCTATTTTTGTATTTTCTGATCAATTATTCGAATGATTTTAACAACTAATTTAATACATCTAGAAATTGACAGCTAAGATAACAATTTAAAACAAACAAGATAACCGAGTATAGCTATTTGTCTGTGTAATTTGTAGATCTACTTTAAACAATGAAATAATTGATCTAATCTATTTGCAAGGCTCTCAATCCTACCTCAGAAGTGAGGAGTGAATCATAGTTTCTCATAAACTATTGATCCCCACAGCTTCCCTGGTAATATCGAGAGTAGAATTGACTGAAACAAAGTGAATGGATACTTTATTTGATATGATACTAACTAGAACTTTGAAAGCTAGAACCTAGATTCTACAGAACAGTGGCAAATCCGATGGTGTGTGTGATCTTGTCCCCTCAGTGTGATCTCCTCGTTCCTTCGTGTTCACATGGATCCAGAAAAGCGTGTAATGCTAGCATCAGCGTAGATATTGGGACAAAGGCAGCTCAAGATACAGATGAATATAATGTGAGTAGGAGAGCGATAGCACAAGAGTACAGAGCTTGGCTTATGTAATTCCTAGTGGGATTTATTGTGAGTCATGCAACATGAAACGTCCAGAACCTAAAACTATCCTATTTGAAGAAAAAACCTGCAACTTTAATGGCTTCCTATTGGTAAATAGACTATCCTACTCCAATGGATTGGATAAAATAACAGCAGTACTTTCACAAGATGGATATGTGGCTTACTAATAGTAAAAAATGCTAACTAAGTATGCAATGAAAGAAACTAAGCATTCTAAGAAAAATGAAAACTAAATCTATTGCAAAGTGAAATCAGAGGAAAATTTGAGGGGCCATTTTCTTGAGCACAAGCCAACTATTTATAGCATTTGCATTTACCCAAGGTAAAAGCCAAATAGAACTCTTAAACTATAAACAATGGCAAAACACTATTCCAGGGAACCAGAATCATAAATGCAAGCCTATGGCGGTGAAAGAAAGCTAGTAAAACGTTGAAATTACGTGAGTAATGTTAAAAGAGCTGTTTGGAAAACGTGTAAAGGACCTCATCGTCCCGAGCGGGGCGTAGTGGTTACAGGACCGCCACCATATTCGGGGTAGCGGTCACGAGGCCGCCACCCGGCGGGGTGGCGGTTTCATCACTGAAGAGCAAAAGGCCAAGAAAAGAGGGGAAAAGGGGAAAACAAAGCATGTTGGGGCTAAGCGGGGCATGCGGGATGTTAATGCACACTTGGAGATATTTTCCGGATCCCGAACACCTTGCGAGGAGACCTATATCATCATTGGGGTGCATGTCATGTTATTTTGGCAGTACAGTACCTTACAATTTTGGTACGTACGCACCTTCCACGGATTTTCTCTATCACCCTCTTGTTTTTCCCAAGTCCTTTCTGTTTGACGAAGGATTTATGTCTGACCCGGGACATGTGGAGGCTTCTGGTGACTCTATGATACTTATCTAATTCAAAATCTGACTCTACCTCCAATTGGACCCCTAGGCATGTGGCAAGCCCACACATACTTAGTGACCACTTTGCCTTGTATTCTATCCATGGAGTTACGCCGATGAGGCATGTGGCACCCTCCATGGGTTTGTGACTTTTCAATGGCTAATGAGACCCCCTTTAGTTCCCAACTACGTGGTGGGATGACGCTTGTTGGGGACTACCTTTCGGGCTTGACCTTTGAAGATGCACCGATTGGATGCATGGAGGCCTTCGGTGGCCCTATTGTACTTAGCTAATTCAGGCTTGCTCCTCTTCCTCCATTTTTGGCTAGGTCCCTTCTACTTATTTAGGAGTGACTATGTTGGGTCCTGGACACATGGAATCTTCATGCTCATTTGGGGTCTCCATTTTGCTATGCCTTTTGGAAATGCACGGAGTTAACACGTGGTGCCTCCTGTGAGTCTGTTTTTTCATCCTCGAGTAGACTCATATGTGAATTTTGAAAACTTTGAGCTTCTTCTCTGATTCTTTCTTGTTAACCCTCTAGTTTCCTTTGACACCATTGGCCTCCTTTTCTGATCCTGCTCCTCCATTTTCGAGCCTTCCTCGCCTTGATTGTTTGATTTGAATGTGATCTCGCAGATAAATCCGTACCTTCCGATTTTCTTGTGTAAGGTCATGTTTGATCAATTTTTCTTGGGGGGGTAAAATTGGGATAACAATTACATATTGAGAATGAAAAAACTAAAAACTTCAATTAATACAAGTTTACAAGATATCGATATACAATGGAGACAACATGATAAAATATAATGAGAGAGTCGATTATTATTTTCTCCAAATGTACAAGAGGCCTTTATCATCTAAACTGCACCTTCTTCCAAGATCAAACACAAAAAAAAAAATGGGGGATTAGGCAACACTCCCCGCACAACCATTACTCTAATGAGGAAGTGAAACCTAATTCCTCATTAGCCCCCTACCCCAACAATGAGATAATAAGAAATAATTAACAACCATGGAAACAAAATACAAGGCTTCCACATTTACTATCAAGTGACATTCACACAAGAAAATAACCAAAAATGCTCATTTTTAAACACAAAAACTTCCCAAAAACAATGGCTCTAAAAAAAGCCAAGTAGAGAAAGGAATATAGGGATACCCTTGTGCCTCCCAAGGGTTTGGATGCCCACCTCAAAAACCTCCAAAACACAATCAACCCCAAAATATATTATGCCTCCTATGACACCCACATTTTACACACACAAAACAAAAGTAAAAATACCAGGATAATTGTTTTTGACTTACATTGCTCACTACACAACACCACAAGGGCTCCAAGAAGAGAAACTCAACAAAGCACAAGACACTTACATAAGTCATCGACTCACATAGACACATGACAACACCATATACATGTCGATGACACACTTTCTCCAATGAATCAAATGCTAGCAATAACCCAGCCACAAGAAAAGGGACTTAAGGATTGACAAACCCACAACACATCATTACCATGATTACATCTAGGTTATGATTAACATTCCAATAACATTATTATGTAAGTATAATTTTCTCCCTTTTCCACCTACAGATTCTTAAATTCATTTCACATTTAATTTATAGTTCGACCATTTTAAGTTGGCTTTTTATCCTTTACATAAATTTCCATAACTTACATAATTATTAGGCATAATTCAAATTGCATATAAAGTACTTAATTCTCTTGTTCTTATGTTAAAAACATGCTTCTCAAATGCGTATTCAATGTCTACATTTTACCCTTGCAACTCAAGTGAATCTGACTTGATGTCCAGAAAGCAATATTAGGATTTAAGGACGGCATTTTAGATTCAAGATACCTTTTTCCCATAAACATTCTTCAATCTCAGTATCTTTATTTCCCGATTCAACATTCCCACAACAAAATTGTATTTAGATTATATATATATAATTTTTTTCTCGAAGTTTGATCTCACCAAGGGAAACTCATATTCTTTGTAACACATGAAAATGTTTAATTGAGTTATAAGGACTCCAAGAGTGGCATTATTCCTAACCTCAAATCTTGTTTTTTTACTCTTATATGATTTACTTTTACATCGCATTATGGTCTCACTATTACCATTGCTTTATAACAAAAGCGTTATGAAAGTACTTGCCTAACATCTTGAAGAAGTACATGATTGGAAGTATTATAAACTACACATGAACCGTCAGTGTTTTGTGTTCAAGGTAAGATCCCAGGGTTCTTCCTTTCATGATTTCGCAAGTGAAATTTATTTTATTCTTATTTTCATAAAAGGGCATAACAAGGGATTACAGGACAAGATTTTGGTTTCCTAGGTTCTCTAAAGTCAACATATTTCAAACCAATTTCATTAGCAAAGAGTTACTTATAATTTTCTACCCACAAGTTAACCTCCTAATCAACTAAGGTTTAGTTTGATTTCAATTCTCACTTAGGATTTATGCCCTATTATAGATTAGATTAAGGTTCAAAAACATATTTACCCTATAAACCCTCTCGTAAAAGATCGGGCACTATATTGTCACTAGCCAAAGATAAGACATTTAGTTGAGAGGATCTAAAGAAATCATTAACAAGATTTTAAGTGATAGTACAACTATTTCCCTAGCTCCATGATGTCATCTGGATCCCACAAACAATTCATTTGATGAAGAAATTTAATTCTAAATCTATCTTCGGAAGACAAGGTAATCCACTAGGATACAAAGGAAGATTTAGCTCTACTTACTCCAGATAAAGTTTGATTGTGTCACTCCTATCTGTCGGGTTTATGACGATGTCACTAAACATACTGACTAAGATGATAACCCCATCCTTGGGCTCTTATTTACCTAAACTAGGAGGTTCCATCGAGTGCAAAGTTTAAGTTCATTCTATGGTTTTCAATTTCTTCTATGGTAAAAGGATCACACATGAAGACATGTTATGCACAGATCTTATACTAGGGTTGAGTGTTTCGATTGAATCTCTTTATTACATTTACAAGGTAAGAATACAACCCAATAATTAATTAATCATTCATTGAACACTGAAAATGCATTACAATATATTAACTTCAAATTCATTTACTATATATATATATCAAACCCTTTTACCATACGCAACTATAAATCAAATTGAACCTATAATTAATGCACATTTCCTATGATATCCCTAAAAATAGCATCTCATACATATTAGAAAATTTCAAATATAACTTTTCTGTAACAAAAGACTACATTATACATATATTCATTCTACAATGACCTATATAAATTACAATAATAAATAATGAATTACACATCACCTTTTCGCCATCTTTCTTGCATCCTACAAAACCATGTGAGCATGAAATCAATGATAAATCACTAGCATGGAATCTATTGGGTTTAGAAAAATGATTGTACCAAAAATATATCAGATCTAAGCATACATGCAAATAAAAGCAGATATTCTACTAGAAGAAATATACAAAACAAGAGACATAAATCAACACCATATTTAACATGGTTCACCCAGTGTGGGCTACATCCACTAAGAAACAAGCTAATCTATTATCCAAAGATTTGACAAGATATACAATGAAGATTTACAATCTTCCACACCTCTCAGATGTTCATTACTTTCTTCCTTCAAGCTTTTCTTATTTTTCTCCAAGAATTCTCTCTCACATAATTATCTTGTAATTATGATCCACACCCTTACTTCTAAACCCTAATTTTAACTTCATATAGTCATTTTTAGCCTTAGGGCACTTAGCCATGCAATTAAAATTAATAAATCTATTTTAATGCTAAAAATAGATATAATTCCCAAGAGTTAGTTAAAACTTTGTCGCACAGGTAACTAATGCCAGTTCCGCCTAACCGTCACCGGTTCCTACTTGCCCTTGACCGATGTCGGTCTTCCCTGACCGATGCCAGGTATGCCCTTAACCAATGTCAGTTATTGTGTTTTCTAGCAAGTTCCAATTGCATGCTAAAATGAATTAATTGAGCTCCACAACTCAACAATCTCCCACTTGGAGTTTAATTACTACACCATACATGTATAGCGTCATTATTGGATTCTTCCTTAGCTTTGTTTCTTCCTCTTCAAGTCTCAAAATCAAATACCAATAGAAGTGGAGTGTAGCTTGCTAACGGTTTCGTTACCATATCAGTAGGGTTTTTGCTTGTATGAATCTTTTCCGGATGCATGCAACTGTCAATCCTCCAATACCGCCGTATGAAGTGATACCTCAACTGAATGAGTTTTGTTCTCAAATGAAACATTGAGTTCTTTGCCAAACAAATTACACTCTAACATTCACTAAATAGTTTACAATCACTTTGTTCATTTCCCAACTCTTCCATGAACCTACTCATCCATATCATCTCCTTGCTATCCTCTGTAGCTACAACATACTTTTCCTCTTTAGTAGACAAAGCCACAACCTTCTACAATATCAAAATCAAGCTAACTTCCATTCCACCTACTATGAAAATAGATCCAGGTAGTGCTCCTCCTATCATCTAGATCTTCACCATATTTGAATCAACATAGCCACGTAATGAAATATCCAAAACTCCATAGCATAACTACATGCTAGATCTCCCTTTCAAATACCTAAGTATCCATTAGACTACTTTCCAATGCTCTTTACTTAGATTAGCCATAAATCTACTGACAACTCCCACTACCTGTGAAATGTCCGTCCGGTACAAACCATAGCATATATGATACTTCCAACTACTTTGAAGCATATGGCACTCATGTCATGTATTTTACCTCCTCATCTGATGAAGGAAATTGATCTTTGCTTGATTTGAAGTGTTCAGCCATAGGTGTACTAACAGGTTTTACATTCTCGCATGTTGAACTTTTCTAACACCTTGTAGATATAATCCTTAGAGAAAATATAATTTCTTGTTTTTCTTGTCTCTATGTATTTGCATGCCAAGGATTATTTTTAGCTCCTAAATCCTTCATAGAAAATGTGTGAGCTAGTTTTCTCTTAAGCTCACAAATGTCTTGCATACTAGATCCTGTAATAAGCATATCATCCACATACAGTAACAAAATAATATAGCTCCCATTTTCAAGCTTCTTGAAATAAACACAATGGTCAGATTCACATCTCAAGTAACCATGCTCATGCATAAAACTATCAAACCTCATGTACCATTTCCTTGGAGCTTGCTTTAGCCCATACATGCTCTTTTTCAACCCGCACACAAGTTTTTCCTTACCCTTGACTTTATACCCAAGTGACTGCTGCATATAAATTTCTTCATCCAAATCACCATGAAGGAAAGTCATCTTCACATCTATTTTCTCTAAATGTAAATATTCTACTGCAACTAAACTCAATATAGTATGAATAGAAGTCATCTTAACAACAGGAAAAAATATTTCACCAAATTCAATACCTTCTTTTTGTGTAAATCCATTTACTACAAGCCTTGCCTTGTACCTTTTCTTTCCACCCTCTTCTTCCTTAATTCTGTAAACCCACTTGTTCTGTAATGTCCTCTTACATGCTCACAACTTAACCAAATACCAAGTCTGGTTCTATTCTAAGGAGTCCATCTCCTCATCCATTCCATGCTCCCACTACACGTGGGTCTCATCCTGCATTGCTTCCTCAAAACTTTCTGATTCACCATTATTAGTCAATAATAAATAAAATAAAGATTATGTAAATCTTTCTCGGAGGTTTTCTTACCCTTTATGACCTTCTCATAGGAGTTTGGGGTACTGGAGGCTCAATCTAGGCCTCTTGAACATTAATATCCACTTCTAAAAGTGACTGATGCTAGTCACATGTAACCGACATCGCTACTAACCGATGCGGTTCGATCCTCTGCAACCTTCAACAGTTCATTTTAATTATGTCGGTCGGGGACTAACCGACCACGGTGTCTGTATATTTCTCGTAGGTGTTTCTTTAAAACCCGAGAGTTCATTTTCATCAATAAACTTCTAATTTTTCTCATCCTTGGGTACCAAAATTTGATCCCTATACATTCTCTTTTCATTCCATTCAACATCACGACTCCTAATAATTTTAGAATTCTCTAAATCCCAAAAATTGAAACTGAAATCACCAGATCCATAACCAATGAAAGTGCACCTCTTGGATTTTGCATCTAATTTTTCCGATTTTCCTTATCAACATGCACAAAAGATTCTCAACCAAAAACTTTAAGAAAAGAAATATCTCGCCTATTTTTCGGTCCAAGATTCCTCTGGTATTCCTCCATCTAGTGAACTTGAAGGCCTATTGTTAATCAAATAAACCACTCTATCAACTACTTCTTCCCAAAAGTACAAGGGCAATCTAGAATGTATCCTCATACTTCTAACACGTTCCATGATTATCCTATTCATTCTTTCTGCAACACCATTCTCTTGTGGTGTTCTTGGAACCGTTCTTTCTCTACATATCCTATTACCTTAACAATAATCATTGAAAGCCTTGCTACAATATTCACTACCATTGTCGATCTAAGGCACTTTAACTTAGAATTTCATTCATTCTTAATAGGGGCTTTCCATCTTTTAAAAGTCTCAAAATCATCATATTTAAGTTTAATACAATAAACCTATACCTTTCTTGTAGCATCATCAATGACAGAACATAATAATGGGATCCTCCATGAGAAGCTAGATGAGTTGGTCCCCACACATTTGAGTGTACAAGCTTCAATTTCTACTCCTTCTTAGTTGCCATAACTTTGAGAAATATCACTCTCTTTTTCTTTCCAAAGATACAATGCTCACAGAAATCAAGATCTAAATATTTCAAATCTGATAACTTACCCTTAGCCTTTAAGATCTGCATTCCTTTTTGACTCATATGACCCAACCGATTATGCCACATGCATGCATCTGAATCTGAAGTAGATAATGTAGAAAAGGAATCAGTAATATAGGTAGATAAATATAACGTTCCTACCTTCTTACCTCTTGCCACAAAAAAATCACCCTTGGTGACTTTCCAAGAGTCTCCTGTAAAAGTAACCATGCAACCAGATTCACCTAGTTGCCCTACAAAAATAAGATTCCTCCTAAGGCTTGACACATGTCTCACATCTTTCAATACCCATGTATTTCCATTATGTAATTTTAGATGAACTTCCCTTTACCAGTATCTTTGCCGCAAGGTTCATCATTAGCCAAATAAACATGCCCAAAATTTCCCTTGACATAATTTCTGAAATAACCCTTACTAGGGATTACATGGAAAGAAGATCCTGAATCTAAAACCCATGATTCAATTCTATTGTCTTTATCAAGTAATATAGGTTGTTGATTCACTTTATCCTTTTACCAAAAATCTTTCTTTGCATGTCTTTTCTTTCCACATTTCCAACAAGTAATTCCCCTACTTTTGGATTTAGATCTCATATCTCTTGACTTTGATTTCCCATTACTCATACTCTTGGATCTCTCCTTCGCCTCCCGCTTTCTAAATTCAAAGCATTTCAAGATGATGATTTCTTGGTACTCTTCATGTGAATTTATTCATTCAAGATTATACTAAACACATCATAAAACTTCAAAATATTATTAGTAGATGATGTATTACTAACAACCATTACCAAGTTGTCCCAACTATCAGGCAAAGAACATAAGAATAAAAATACTTTTACTTCATCATCAAATGGTATAACAACCAATTTTATCTGATTTACTATAGATCGGAAATCATTCAAATGACTAGAGGCATATTCACCTTCATGCATCTTAGAACTAAATAGTTTCTTCATCAAATAAAATTTATTTGAAGCATTAGGTTTTTCATATAAATTAGCAAGAGATTTCATTAAGTCTACTTGTAGAAGTAGATTATGTAATATTGAAAGCCACGGATGCTTTGCCGGACTCAATCTTATATATCCCAAATCCTTTCTTTCAAGAATATTCCATTCTTCATAAGTCCTCTTCATAGGTCTAGACTTCTCGTCTAACAAGTAAATACAAATCTCTTTGATACGATAATCCTCAATCTGCATCTTCCATAATTAATAATTTCAGCCGCAAAATTTCACTACCTTGTATTTATTATCTTCTTCTCGTTGATCTAGCTCCCACTCAATTAGAAAACCCTCTATGAGTAAATCACAACACACAAAACCCACAAATAAAGCTCGATACCGAGTTGTTAGGGTTAGCACACCATCATATAGATAATATATCAAATCTAAGCATACATATAAATAAAAGTAGATATTCTACCGGAAGAAATATACAAAATAAGATACATAAATCAACACCAAATTTAACATGGTTCACCCAAAGTGTTGGCTATGTCCACCAAGAAACAAGCCAATATATTATCCAAAGCTTTGATAAGATATACAATGAAGATTTACAATCTTCCACACCTCTCAGATGTTTAGTACTTTCTTCCTTCAAGATTTTCTTCTTTTTCACCAAGAATTCTCTCTCACATAATTATCTTGTAATTATGATCCACACCCTTACTTATAAACCCTAATTTTAACTTCATATAGTCATTTTTAGCCTTAGGGAACTTAGCCATGTAATTACAATTAATAAATCTATTTTAATGCTAAAAATAGATATAATTCCCGAGAGTTAATTAAAACCTCATTGCATAGGTAACCAACTCCAGCTTTATCTAACCATCACCATCTCCTACTTTCCCTTGACCAATGTCGGTCTTCCCTGACCGATGCCGGTCTACCCTTAACCGATGTCGGTTACTGTGTTTTCCAACAAGTTCCAATTACATGCTAAAATGAAGTAATTGAGCTCCACAACTCAATAGAATCCACCCTATTCTAACATAATTAATGTTTTTAGTTCCCCATTTACATATAATAATAATTATAATTTACATTCGAAAGAAAAGGTTTAGAAACATGAATTCATTTCATTTCATTTCACTTCATTTTATAATCAAGGAGAGAGAGAGAAATAAGGAGAGAAACACCATTTTGTCAACAGTTCTATTTCACACAACAAGTTACACTATGGAGTTTTCAAATAGTTATTTACATGTTTCAAAAGTTTTCCACAATGGTTTGCAACCCGACAGGGTCCGACAACTTTTTTTTTACATTTTCCTACTAGCTACAAAAATGTTCAAATCAAGCTCGAAGGCTAAGAAACAACTTCCAAACGTTGTCTTCCGATGAGAAAACACACCACAATTAAAATTTCTACATGTCCACTTATATACCAAGAGTTCAAAGAAATTGACATAATTTGGATCCGGTGAACGGTTTATGATTGACGACTATTTTTCTTAGACCATTGGGTCATGTAACTAGCCTAGTTGCAAACAATCTAAAGTAAGTAAACAGGGATCAGAAAACCACATCCAAAACTAATTTTCGATGGATGAATGTGGCACGATAAATTTTTAGGTTGTGGAGCCTGTTTTCACGTGTGAAAGTGTTGAAGACTATACACTAACAAAGATACTATACACTTTTCATGTATCCTATTTTGGGCCTTAAAACGTGCCCAATATATCGGGAAACGTGATGTTCTCATATGGGTGGGATTTTGACCCATAGGTTTATGGGACGGTTTTTACCAACAGCTTTTGTAAAACTAGTTAAGCATTTGTCTATTTTTATGGTTTTATGCATATGATAGAAGTATGAAAAACATTGCAGATGTGCTTTGAATTCAGTGTGAATTTTGTAGAGTTTGTTGAGCGTAGCTCTAAACGAGATCTTGGTATTGTATTGAGAGATTTGTAGCTTGTAATAAAATCGAGTAAGTGATTCTTGGCTTGGACATAGCCCAAATTGGGTGAACCATGTTAAATATTGTCTCTTTGAGTTGTGTTATTTTATTCTGCACTTTTATTTGAGATCTTTAATATTTTCTACATATTAGTCTCTACTTTTGCAATTTTGTGAGGGATTATTCCACATGTTTTATCCCTTATTTCCTAACAATTGGTATCAAAGCCGGGTTTGGTTTGCTGAAGTGTTGAATCGAAGGAAATTTTTATCTTGAGTAAGAGCTATGGTAGATGATGGAAGATCTAGGGTTGATAAATTCAACGGGTAGAATTTCAGTCTTTGGAAGATGTAGATGGAAGATTACCTTTATCAGAAGGATCTTTATACTTCCTTGTATGAGAAGGAGAAAAAAAAACCCTCGAGCATGACAAATGTGGAATGGGATTTGCTAGATAGGAAGGAACTTGGGACAATCCGGATGTGTCTTCCATCTTCGGTATTATTTAATGTTTTAAAGTAATGTAGACTACAAAAAAACCGATTGATGCATTAGGAAGTTGTATGAAAAACCCTCTTCCTCTAATAAGATATTTTTAATGATTTTTGTTTTAATATGAAGATGTATGAGAAAGGTTCAGTAGTAGATCATCTAAATTATTTTAATACGGTTGTAAATATGCTATCTTTGGTTACAATAAAATTTGATGAAGAAGTTAGGGCTTTATTAGTTCTTTCCTCTTTACACGAGAGTTGGAATAGCACAGTAATGGCGGTAAGGAACTTGGTTCATGCTGACTCAAAGTTGAGTTTAAGGATGTTGTAGGGATGATTCTAAGTGAAGAAATGTGAAGAAAAATCTCTAGTGAATCTTCTACTTGGGAATACTTTGACAAAGGAAACTAGAGGGAGATAGAAGAATAGAGGAAACCATGGAAAATCAAAGGATCGGAAAGGTCAAAATCTAAAAGCAAGAAAGTATCTTTGTGCTGTGGAAAGTTTGGGCATGCAAAGAAGGAATGTTGGGAGATTTAGGAGAAGAAGAAACAACAGGAAAAAAATAAGGAGGCAAATGTGGCAACGCATAATGTATGTCAAGATGCTTTGATTCTTTCTTTGCACAATATTACTGAATCTTGGGTTTTAGATTTGGGGCCTTCTTTCCATGCTTCTCCACATAGGCATTATTTTGTTGATTATGTTCAAGGAGATTTTGGGCATGTTTTTCTTGGTGATGATGAGCCTTGCAAAGCATAGTTGTAAAAGGTTTTGTTCAGGTTAAGATGTAGAATTGGAATTCTTGGCTATTGAAGGATGTCGAGACATGTGCCTACATTAAGACAAAATTTGATATCTGCATAGTGCGGTTGGGAAGTGATGGTTGTCTTGTGATATTTACGGTGGTCACTTGGAAGGTTACCAAGGGTGCTCTTGTGGTGGAAAGAGGTAAGAAGGTTGGAACCTTGTATGTAACCACTTATAACACTAATGTTTGTAATATTGTGGCTTCACAAGTAGATACAACATTGTGGCACTATAGGCTCGGTCATATGAGCCATAAGGACATGGATGTCATAAAGAAGGATGTGCCTGTATATACGAAATAGGTTTGGAGTTATCGAGGACTGCATATATGGGAAACAAAAGCGAGTAAGGTTTCTCAAGGTTGGACCTACAAAGAAAGAGAATAAGTTAGATCAAGTGCATTCGATGTGTGGGGGTCGGCTCAAATGTATTATCTCTTAGGGGTTCTAGTTATTATGTTACTTTTATTGATGATGCAATAAGGAAATTTTGGGTTTATTGTATTAGAAACAAATCTGATGTTTTGAGACTTTTGTTAAATGGAAAGCTTTAGTAGAGAATGAAACAGGTCTTAAGCTAAAATGTCTCAGGTCAGATAATGAAGGGGAGTATTGTAGCAATGAATTTGATGATTACTGTTCTAAGAATGGAATCTGCAGGCAAAAGACGGTTCTAAGAACTCCGCAGCAAAATGGGGTATCAGAAAGGATGAACAGCAACTAGGAGGATGAGGTTACATGCATGACTTGCCTCTTTCTTTTTCAGCAGAAGCGGTGAGCACAATTGTGTACTTGATAAATAGAGGACCCTCAAGTGCCTTGGATGGAGGCATACCTAAGGAGGCTTGGTATGGTAAGAAATTTGATTATTCATTTCTTAGAGTCTTTGGATGTGAGGTGTTTGTTCATATAGACAAAGATGATAGGACCAAGCTAGAGTCTAAATCAGAAAAATGTACCTTCATTGGTTATTAAGGACAAGAAAATCATTCGATCTAGGGATGTGGTCTTTAATGAGAAAGTCATGTATAAGTAGCAATTGCGGAAAATAGGGAAAAATCCAAGAAATAATATGCGGTGGTAGAGGATATTCAAGATGGGAAAGTGACACATGAATCGGTTCAGGAACCCCTTCAACAGAACCCCAAAATCCTATATTGAGGAGGTCTTCAGGGTAAGAAGAGAACACGAAAATTTTTCTACTTCTCTTTATTATTTATTACTCACCGATAGTGGAGAGTCGGAGAGCTTTTATGAAGCAATGTAGGTAGATGCTAGGGAAGAAGTGGGAGCAAGCCATGGATGAGGAGCATAAGGCTCCCATGGAGAACCCAGAAATGAGATTTGGTAAAGATACCCAGAAGGAAAAAGAGTATTACATAACAAATGGGTGTTCGAGTGAAAGAGGAAGAAGGAGGAAAGAAAAGATACAAGGCCTGGTTGGTGGTCAAGGGGTTTGCATAGAAAAAAGGTATATATTTTGATGATATTTTTTCTCCTATAGTAAAAATGACTTCTATTAGAACTATTCTAGGAATAGTTACAGGAAAATACTTGCACTTAGAAAAACTTGATGTAAAGACTGCATTTCTCCATGGTGATTTAGAGGAGGAACTATATATGCAACAACCAGAGGGCTATGAGGTAAAAGGTAAAAAGAGGTGGTGTGCAAACTAAAGAAGAGCTTGTATGGCTTGAAACAAGCTCCACGTCAATGGTATAAGAAATTTAATAGGTTCATGATGGAGCAAGGTTATATTAGATGTCATTCGAGAATTGTGTATATACAAAGAAATTTGAGGATGGTAGTTATATTATCCTTTTTTTATATGTGGATGACATGTTGGTTACGGGTAAAAACAGCAGGCGGGAAATAAATTTACTCAAGAAGCATGACTAAGTGAATCCTTTGCTATGAAGGATTTGGGGGAAGCCAAACAAATCCTTAGTATGAGGATATCTTGGGATAGGAAGGAACAGAAGCTAACTTTATCTCAAGAAGAGTACATTTAGAAGGTCTTGGAGAGGTTTAATATGCAGGATGTTAAACCAATTAGGACTCCTTTGGCAAGCCATTTCAAGTTATCAAAGGAACAATGTCCTAAGACAGAGTAGGAGAGAAACCAAATGTCCAAGGTACCTTACTCATCAGCGGTTGGTAGTTTGATGTATGCCATGGTGTGCACTAGGCATGATATTTCCCATGCAGTGGGAGAGGTGAGTAGATTTATGAGTGATTCAGGTAGAGATATCTTATAGGCAATAAAGTGGATCCTTCGGTATTTGAGAGGGACCATGGGGACAATTTTGTGCTACAGTGGATCAAACATCACTTTGTGTGGTTATGTATATTCAAATATGGCTAGAGATGTAGACAGCAGGAGGAGCACAATAGGTTATGTTTGCACTATAGGTGGAACAACAGTAAGTTGGATTTCATGACTACAGAAGTTGGTGGCTTTGTTAACCACGAAGGCTGAGTATGTTGCTGCCACAAAGGCAAACAAGAAAATGATTTGGTTATAGCAATTTCTTGAGGATTTTGGGCATAAGCATGAGGAAGGAAAGTTGCATAGTGATAGTCAGAGTGCTATACACCTAGCTAAGAACTCTTATTTCCACTCTAGGATGAAGCATATACAGTTAAGGTACCATTTCATCAGGATAGCTTTGGAGGAAGAGAAGTTGAAGCTGGAGAAGATTCATACCAGTTAGAATCCTACAGACATGATGACCAAGGTGGTCACAAGGGAAAAACTGAAGATGTGTTCAGCTTTGGTTGGTCTTCACAGAAACTAGTGAAGGGTTGAGAAGCTTGCTTCGAGGAGGAAAACTAGTCTCTAAGTGGGAGATTGTTAGGTTTTGGAGCCTATTTTCATGTGTGAAAGTGTTGAAGACTATACACTAAGAGTACTGTACACTTTTCATGTATCCTCACTTGGGGTTTTTTTTGGGCCTTAAAACGTGCCCGATATATCGGAAACGTGATTTTCTCATATGGGTAGGATTTTGACCTATAGGTTTATGGAACGGTTTTTACCCATGGTTTTGATACCCACGAGTTTTGTAAAACTGCTTAAGTAGTTGTCTATTTATATGGTTTTATGCATATGATAGAAGTATGAAAAACATTGTAGATGTGCTTTGAATTCGGGTGTGAATTCTGTAGAGTTTGTTGAGCATAGCTCCAAACAGATCTGGTATTGTATTGAGAGATTGGTGGCTTGTAATAAAATCTGAGCAAGTGATTCTTGGTGGACGTAGCCCAAATTGGGTGAACCATGTTAAATATTGTCTCTTTGTGTTGTGTTATTTTATTCTACACTTTTATTTGAGATCTGTAATATTTTCTACATATTAGTCTCTATTGTTGCGATTTTGTGAGGGATTATTCCGCATATTTTATCCCTTTTTCCTAACAAAATTTCCTATGAGTTCCACCATATATGGGGAATTCATTAGAGTTGTCGGGATTGAAAACTAGAACATAGTTTTCAAATGGTGACATGATTTCAAAGCCACCAGTCCTAATTGGTCCAGTTTAACCTAGTCAAATTTACATCTAAAGGCCTACAAAATGATTTTTCCAAACTATACAGAAAAGTGTTTTCCCTAAACTGAAAGTTCCATGAAATTGTCTAGTAAAAACACTAGAGGTTTGCAAAGACAAATAATAATTTCTCTATCTAGGTTTCAAATGGCGGTTCAAAATGAAATCCAACTTTTCTTGATTTAATAGCTTCCTACCACTACAAAACAATGTAACAGGGCTCTTATAAGGGCATCAAAGAGATTAGTAATTTTCATTTGGTGTTAAACCAAAGGTTAATGTGACTCCCCACATAACAAGGTACATGAATGAAGCTTAACATCCCATTTTCAAAGTTACGAAGGGTACTTAACGAGTCTCCAAAAATGCAAATTTATCTATTTAAATAGGGAGATGGTCAACATAATTACTAGGAAGTCAACTTCAACTTGTCGATAAAACAATATTGTAGTGATCTAGTTTGGTCAGGAAGTTTTCTAAATCACCTCAAAATGAGGGTTGAAGTTCATGGTTTACTACAAATGGTTATTTTGATTGCGTGAGTTACGATATGACACTTTATTGTTTTGCAACAAGTTAATGTAAAACAATTAAATCTATGATAATCCCCAGCTTTTAAAATTATATTTCGTTGCAAATGAAAAAATAAAGTACAAGAATTATGAAAGATAAGGAGAGATGAACCATGCTTGGAAATACTAGCATCCATAGTGCAAGAGGTGATCCAGGTGGTTTTGTTCACATTCTACAAGGCTCCAACACATCTTACCAAAGAGGTGAATCGAGGAAGAATACAAAACCAAATTTGATATTTTGTTCCCTCAAAAGTAGATCTTTGAGTACAGTTTAAATTATGTAATGCCCGTTGGCGCGCGATTTCCATCTCTTCCACCTTCCACCTTGGCCGATCAGTATCATCTTGCTACCGCGTTTTCTTTTCTGTCCTTGCGTGAGGGAGACGGGAGTGGGTGGAGTCCCATTTTCTTCACCATGATCTCGTTCTGATTCTCCTTAAATGCGTACAGGTGGGTGTGGGTCTCAAAAAATCATGCTGTTCAGGCAGAATCCATGGGCGTGGAACTGATCTTCTCCTGGGAGTGCCGTGAGGAAGTGCTTGGCATTATGCAGCAGCTACAGGGTAGAGAAGTAAACGTATCCCAGAAAATCAGTGGCCCCAGAGAGAGCTAAGTGCGACAGCTGCTGCAGGGCGAGCCCAAGGAACAGTTGGTGTTGATCCTGATGTTCTGGTTGCACGCGACCACAGTCGTGATCAGTGGTTGCAAAATCTTGCAGCTGTAGTAGAAGAACGAGGTAAAGCTTTAGTTGAGCTGTCTTGCCTTTTCTTTTTGGAAGTCGCTTCTGTCCAGGTGGTGAAACTAACATGGAAGAAGCTCGATCAAATCTTGAGGAAAGTTTTGCAAGTGAGGTGAGAGATTACGTTCATTACTTGTTCTAATACTAACCAAAAAAATTTCCAGCGCCTAGCCATGGGTTAGATATGGTGGTTTTAGATGAAGCCGCAAGCTGGTGAAGTAGCGTATTACCTCCTCTTCCTGGGGCGCTGTGAGGTGTGTTCTTGTCGGGGATCCACAGCAGATCCACCGCCACGGTGTTCACTAAACTGCAGCAGCACGTAATGTGATGAAGGAAGAAGCCTTTTTGAGCACCTCCAGCTAGCAGGTTGTCCAACTTTGATGTTATCTGCTCTGTATCGACTGCATCCTCAATTTGGAATTCTCCTTCAAAGTGGCAGATCACACCCACGGGCACAGGAGATCTTTACAATGTTGGAGAAAATGTCTTGGGAGATGAAGGTAGCAGGATATTTTTCAGATCCAGATCTTGTACTGAGTTGTTTCTCCAAAATCGACCTTGGACAGTGAGGGTCCTTGATCCGTGGTCGGCTGGACTTCGATTTTCAAAATCTGTCTGAACATTCTCAGAAGCGTCATACGGGACCACCGCCTGATGCTGTCGCGTTTACTTGCATTTTTGTGGACTTTCTCTATCTCCACACACCTCTGATGGACTCTGCAATTTCATTTCAGTTTCCCAAATTTCTCACGGGCTTCGGACACGGATTTTTTTGGTAGAATACCAGGTTATATGGAACAACGTTTATGAACAAACTTGTTTCTGCATTGAAGATAGATAGCAGTAAAACCACATTGGTTATGACACAAATTTGAAGTGCTAATGTGGTCTTTGAGTGAAAAGAAAAAAAAAGGGGTTTTCAAAATCTGTGCCACATGCCAGGCAGGGTATATTGTGAAAGCTTTTGTTTTCAGTCAATTCGTCGAGAATGTTCTAGCTCCTGATAACTGCAAGTATAATTGTGCCTTACTAGCTGGAGCTTTGCAAAAATGGTTTAAGCTCCCAATATTCGCTGGAGGGCCGTTCCAGTAAGCATTTGAGATTTTGTTAACAAGGTTAAGTCCTGATAGAGATCAGCAAATTCTGTGTTGCATAGCCTCCATGGCACATGAATGCATCGGGAGAACTCCAAAATTGTTTCAAAAGAGCTCTCCTATTTCTACCCTTTCCCCAAGAGCTTGGGTCAGAAAGCTTGCCGCAAAATACTTGGAGTCTGTACCAAGAGATTCTTTTTGGTTATAAAGCCACCTTCTTCTGCTTCGTCTCAGACTAGGGCTGCTCCTAATATGAGAGCACCAAGGTTAGGAGGTCCAAATCAGAAACAATCAGATGCATATGGAGATGGTGGAGGTGTTTGGATGAATGACGAAGGATCAAGTTCAATTGCCAAAAATGGGGCCTACAGAAGTTCTAGGGCTAATCTTGGAGCGGTGTTGGGAGGATGATGGCAAGTATTTTAGACCACCCACCCTGGCCGTGAACTCCTACCTGTGCCAACGTGAAGATGTTCGATGTTTGGGCGCCCAACGAGCTTGAAGAAAATGGAATTAGGCTTGGGTTGCTGTTGCAGGCCCTGTCCATCTTGTTATCGACTGCGGGAGCTTAATCAGGCACGATATTCTCTATACCATTGATTCTTATGCTGTTATTTAACTGAATCATTAAATAACTCTACTCTTCATATAAATGTCTCGTGTGATGGTATGCTATTTGGTTTCCACTTCCCTTGCTCGTTTGTATTTTTTTTTTGGCATTAGAAATGATTGCGCTGGTTGAAGCCTTTATATTGTTTTCTGGGTTTTAATAAATATTAGTTGGGTGAACTTTGTTCTTAAGACTAATAAAACAAAAGAGGTGGGGTTCCTGTAATGAAAATTCCTGAGTTCTTTGTGTTGGTCTCACGATTTGAATGTTTTATCAAACATTGTCGTTGGACTCAACTTTATAGTTCCTGTTTTGTTCTTATTCTTGTTTCGGTTCGAGATCTGTAGTTCTGGTTTATGTTGGGTATTTGCGAATTGGTGATTGAGTACTGTGAGTGCATTGTGTATAGGTGAATGATGCTATTCCTGTCTCTATCCTTTTCTTTCATTTGTTTAGGTTCTAGTAACCCTTCCCGGTTGGCTTGGTGTGTGCTTAGCTTGACTGATTTTTGAATTGAGCCAAGTTGATATTACTTTCAACTAGGTTAGTTGCTTTTGTTATTTGTTATGAATCGCTCGAAGAAATACTTTTATTCTTCGAGTGTCATGGTTGATCGTCATAATTTGATATCAATTCATGTTCACCGTTTGGAGATTGTTGTCTTTGGAATCACCTTCTCTCCCTTGGTGACTGTTGTATGTTTTGAGGAATGTAGCCGATCCTATGGAATGTCTTCTTTTGATGATACTCACATTTCTTTTGGATAGCTTAAAATGTCAGAGGAAATACTCTTTCTTACCTTGATTTTGTTTCACACATGTTGGAGGATACAAGATCTACTTGATCATTAGTGAGGAAGTTTTCAAATCTTAAAATTGGGATGTTGGTTTTATGCGTAAGAAATTACTCTACATTTTGCTCCGTAAAGATGCTTAAATTTCATTCTTCTGTGACTTAGAGGTTGGTGTGTTTGGAAACTCATTGGTTGACTGGTTTTTGTGATGATCGTTGTGATACGACCTCCTTGTTGTCATTGTAGTAGAATGGTTATGTATTGACCAGAAAGGTTTAAGTCAACTTGTCGTTGACGACAGATCCTTTGGAAGCTATGTATCCTGTGTTGTGTTCTTGTGAATGATTGAATAACCCTCCTGTAAGATTTATAATGGTTATGTTTGGTCTTGCCAAGTTTGTCCTTTTTCTTAAGACACTCTCTTGATTAGAAGAAAGTTTAATAGAAGGATTGTTAGGATAGGATGTGACCCATACGAGGTCATTTGTGTGTTCATCCCTTTTCTTTCCAATTTATTTGTTCAGTACTGACATAAAATCAGCTGTTATAGGCACATCATCTTAATATTAATAAATCATGTTGGTTTAGATATTCTCATGTCGATTGATTGTTTTGGATCTTCCAGTTGGCATAGTGAATCCTTGAATTAGTGAACTAACTTAAACAAATAGGGACAGATCACGTTTGAAATTAATTCTCTTCTTGTAATTGTTTTTGTTTCGAAATGTTATCTTGTTAAAATGACGGTCATTATTGTGATATGGGTGAAATTCACTATGATGTTTATTAACTGCTCCTATGAGAAAATGATAATTAAATAGAGTTAGTGTCGTCCCTTTTTATTCAGACATTTTATGCTATTGGACAACTCTTTAATTGCTCTTGTTTAGACTCTTAGATTATTTTTCATAATCAACGGTGTTTTTCTTCCTTGAAACAGTTAGATAACAACATATTGTCTTAATGTTATAGCTTTTATCGTGCTCAGTTCTTGTGAACTGACATGTGCTAACAAATGTGCAGGAGGATTTCCTGAGTAGAAAAGAAAAAAAAAAAGAGAGAAAAAGAAACACGTGTAGAGAGTGGTTTCCAGCCTTCTTAGGAACTGCTGTTGTACGAATGTTTTCCTTTGCTTTAAAACATTGGTATGGAAATTGTGAAGACTATATAGAAGGCATTGTGTTATAATTTTGTATGGTCCTCATGTAGGTTGTTGTTATCGTTTGAAATTCAATTTGAGAAATATTAATGTCAATAAAATTAAATGAACTTGTTTTGACATGCGTATCCTTCGTTGAATTTTCACTGTTCAGAATATGATTTATCTTGGAATTTTCAAACCTAAATATAATTACCTAAACTTGAATCAACTTGCATCGCTCTAGTTACCTTGGTCATGTGTCATTTGGTAGAGGACTATGTTTTGAATCTAGCAAAAAAAAAAAAACAAGAGAAACAAATATACCTGGTGACCCCCACGTAAACTAATCAACAATCTCTTATTGTGGTGAATCCTTGGAACGGTCTTAAGGTGAAATCAATGATTAAATTCTTGGAAGATAATAGGATTATAATAAATAGAAGGAACTGGACTAAGAAACTCTTTGATCTATCTTACCCGTTGAAAATGTAAACAGTATACTTATGTCTATCTCTTCAAGTGAAGCCCGAGTCAAACCTGTAATATTTCTGGTTAGGCTCTTGACCCCAATGAAATCCTTTTTAACCACTAATAAGATCTTAATGATGAATCCAAGTTTTAGACAGTCATGTACTGTAAAAATAAAATAAAATAAAAATATGACCACTTAAAAAGGGTAAAACATACATGTTTAAAAGCACAACGCTGAAAACAGATTGATGAAGTTAAGAGCCTTGAGAAATTAACTGTCTCCTCACAAATGAATAAGTTAATCAAGTAAAGGAAGTAACCTCTTACCATACAATAATTGGTTCACACTGTATATTAACCTTAACAAGGTGGGGAAAATTCTTCAAAAGAGACATGAACTTCAGATTTTCCTATCATGATTCCTCTGGGAAAAGTAAAGAATGTAAAAGCACTTACAGCTAAAACATGATTCTAAAGAAACCTTCTGTGGGAAGACCTTGTTTGTAAAGTTGCTTACTTTAGATGAACCAGTGTGTCCTTAGTGTGTGCCTCATGTTTATCTGTAACCAGTGTGGGTCCGTGTTGTGGAAAGCATGCCTTTAGTTGGTTGTATTCCCTAGAGAACTTGTGTAGTGTCGTATTATCTTCAAGCAAGTCAAAAAAATTATCCTGTCCTTTACTGTATTGTTCTTGTGCGTGAGTTGTTGGGTTGTTACAAATTGCATCAAGTAAGCCCCTTTTCGAGTGTGGAATCAACCCTTCCTACTCAACCTTTGGCAGTCAAACCTAAACACATAACCCATCTTCGGTAGTGAAACATCCCCAACAAGACTTGAAACCATATCCCAAAAATATTTTTGTAGCTTACAAGCCCTCAGATCCTCATTACAACACCCCCAAAACATGTCTCTTCCTTAGATTAAAGGAGAGATGCTTCCTTGTGCTCAAGATCCTTTGAAGAAAGAGGTGTGTGACATAACAGAGTGTAGACAAGCCAATGTTAACACCTGTAGCAAGAGTTTGAGCCATGAAATCACAATAACCCAAATGCATGGAAATCAACAAATAAATAACCCTCCATTACAAATAACTGCAGATTTTTTTTATCACTGCAGGTATTCAGATGAATATGCAGATGGTATGCACAGGGATGCTACAGAGAGCACAAACAACGCTCCTAATTGGTATTTTCTTGGAACATTAAAGCCTTTTAACAGACCCATTTCTTGCATATCATGTCATCATTACAGTCTATGAGCCCACATTTCATGCATTTAGTCTAACAGTTCACATGCCAAATGTAGGCTTCCACATTTTGCATGCCTATATACCAGGGCATTTCCAACTACAACATCTGACAAAATTCTTCTATCCTTGAGCCTTGTTGGATGTCTCTACCTTGCTCTGGTGCTACCCCTTTTTCTTTGGTGTAGGCTGAGAGGAGATTGCAGTCCACAAGACACGTTTCTTTCAAGAATTTTTGCTAGTAGTTTACATGCCTTTCGTATGCTTCCACATGTTGCGGAAGATCTGCCAGGGCACTTACAACTACAAAATCTAGCAAAAATTCCCATTTTGGCACTGACTGGGAGAAAGATGGAATAAATTCAGATTTCCAATATGCTTTGATGGATGTCCATACTCTTTTCAAAGATTGTGCTTTGACAAAAGATGGGAGCAAGCATGTAAATATAAACTACTCGGGTTGGAGCTCTATTTGTTGCATAGATAACCATTTGACTATCTCGAGAGGAAATCCATGTTTCCTGAGTGCTGCAACTATCCAAAAACTATCAAAATTAAAATGTTTCCTTGGGTTTTAGAGTGTCATTATCTATGGATCCAAATAAAGTTCTTGTATTATTACTCAAGGAAAGTGACAGGTTTAGAAAAGCTACTTAAGACATGACAAGTATTAAAGTCTTTCTGGGCACCCCTATCCTGTAGGATCTCTTCCTCATGCCGTACCTACCATAAACTACAGTCAACCAACCACATTCATTTCATTTTAATTTTTTTTACATTTTAAGTTGGACACTACACCTCTATACAACTAAAAATATATCTCTTATGTGTCCCTCACTCTTATGCCTCCTCTCTCTCTTGTGGCTCTAACAATGAACAAAATAAAAAAATGAGAAAAGAGTGGAGCATCTAACCCACTCCCTCCTAAATGCCCAAGATAAAATCTTATGACTCCTAACAAATTTCATCCCCATTTCAATATCTCATATGCATCCTAAGGAAATTTGACTACCCAACAAAACATCAAGCAAGAAAACACATTTATTTAACACATACATATAAGGAAAGAGAAGAAAAAAGGGTACAAGACCCTACCTTGCCATAGCAAGACTCCACTTCACAAGAAAGTCCCAAAGTCCTCCAAGCTCAAGCAATTCCAAGCAATCTTCAACTCTAGCCAACACTCCAAAAAGCAAGCATTCCCAAAATGCGAGAACTAAAAACCAAGCAAGTAACCCCAAAAAACTTCACAAAAATTCCAATAAATAGAAAAGAGGGAGAGGGAGATGATGTGGCTCCATGTAGGATATCACATCATTTCTTCTCCACCCCACATCACCATGGTCAAACCTAAACCCCAAAGTATAATAAATTGGTGGTTGGGGAAAAGACCACCCTCTTACACACTCAACATAGCCCACACCCCTGAAGAACAAAATTAATAACCCATGTAAGAAAAGTGCACTTGATTTCCCTTTTCCTTCATTAAAACACCAAATAGGACCTAAAATAAGTCTCTCACATCATATGCTTTGGTGTGGGACAAGATTAGCTTGTCCCACAAGTCTCCTAAATAGCCTAGAAGGTCAAAATCTGAATTTCACAAGGAAGATTGAGTACACACAACCCAAAACAAATTAAACTCATCCCAAACCAACACACATTAAAGCTACCAACTCACATTTACTTCCCTTATTTTATTCACATCCTAATTAGTAGTAGATAAACACTTTTAAATTAACTTAATTTGGGTGCTAAACACAATTAATAAAAGTGACTCCACATGTAAATAAAAATACAATAATTCATAAATAAATAAAAGAAACAAGACAAAATTAAAAACATTCCCAAGGTCACTTTTGAGGTCACCCCCAATGGGGACCTCCTAACAAACAACAACAACAAACAACATACGAAAACATGTGTTGCCATGGTGACCTATTACCAATACTCCATATTCTCTCACTATTGGTATCCTATCCCCCTTTGGTTTATTGTGTTGCGAACACCTGTAAAATTCAAGAAAATACCTTTCTAGCCTCATGGCCATATTAACAACATCAAAATAATAAAATACATGCATATACATATAATCAATTATCACAACTTAAACCAAGACAAGTAATTTGCCATTTTTCACAATTTCGATTATTTCAATTTCATTACTATAAGAACTATTACTAATATCACAACATCAATTACATCATTATGAATCATATAATTATCAAAGTAAATGCATTAGTCCAATATAAGCTCAAAATCAACAATTCGATATATCCAAATATGCATATAATCCATCCTGTAATCATGTCATAATTCTAACATCCACATTGTCTATAAATTAACTAATCAAAATAACAATGTCCATTTGTCAATATATAAAACATGATAAAAATGTCCAAAACTCTAATCTATAGTGGGAAGAATAATAGTCATATAAATGTCGAGGAGGAGTGGGCACTACACCATATATATACTAAGATCTTAAGGAATTGGAAGAAACTAAAATCCTACTCACGTAACTCAGTTTGGGAGATTCGTTCAAGAAGGGACAATGGATTTTTACTAGTTTATTTCTATGCCTAGTAGGGTAAGTAGGCCTTGCAAAAAGTGTGAAAAACATACTATCCAACCATCATAGTGAAGCTCGACTATTTCTATCCCTTCTCTTTATAACAATGAAGGGTTATGAGGTGATAGACAATGTTTTTGTGATATATAGTTTACTTTTATAGGAGATTCCAAATTGAGTTTGTAAACGTATGAATAGACATCCCCTTTTTACTCATTCTTAATGTGAGATAATGCATAAAAAAATACTCCAGGTCATATATTAGATAATGTTTTACATTTAATTAGTTGTATCCATGATTTAGGCAATGTTATCGAGTTGGAAAAATGCTACTCGTGGGGTAAGGTTTCACGTACAAACAAATCATTTAAAAAATCAATGTTTTAAATTTATTTAACTAAACGGATTATAATATTTAATACTATAATTACACAAAAACAAATACTAGAGATGGAGAGGAATAATCCCATGTATGTTGTAATAAAAAAATGTCTTAATACACAACTTATAAACTAGAAATAAACTAGTTTAAATCCTATACTAACAAAACTATCTACTTACCTCCCATTAAGAAATGAAATAAAGACAAGGAAGATCATATACTTGTACTTACCTACTTATGGAAATTCTCCACTTTGATAGCATCCTTGATGGAATCCTTGAATGCTTTAGATTTGTGGGATAACTTTTGCAGCACCTCTTGTTGTTTTTTCCATTAATTTATTGATGATGGATGAAGCATTGGATTTAAAGGAATGATAAAGTGATGATTCAAGATGGATTGATAGATCATATGGATTGATTGAGTGATAAAAATGGTAAAGGTTTGCTAACTTGCTAACTAGCTTCTATTAAAGATGAATGATAAATTTATAGCTAAGGAGTGGAGGATTCAATTGATAGGATGAAGTCATGTTGGATTTATATAAATGGTGGAGAATGAATGAGAAGAATGGAGGATTATGGAGTGGAATGATCTAGAATTTTAATTCAAAAATAATGGAGGGAAGAAGTTTCTATTGAATTAAAAATTCAATAGAAGGAGAAAGTTAGAGAGGATTCTATAAATAGAAGCCTCTAGATTTAGAGGTGTGAGGATGTAATTAGGATTAGAATTAGATTAGTTTAATAAATTATGATTAAGGGTGAGGTTACATGGAAAAGATAGGTGTAGGGATGCATAGGTTAGGTGGGAAGGTAGTTGTAGGAATATTATATTTCTATAAAATGTTAACAAGGGATTATGGTGGGATAATAAGATATTATAGTTTTATAAAAGTGATTAATGATAGGATGGGATAAAATAATGACTTAAGAGGATTAATAATGGAATGATGATGATGATAAAATGATAAATTGTAAATATGATAAAATGTATCAAATAATAATAATTAATCATGCAATTAATTATTATATGGATGATGTTCGATATTTATGGGACAAACTAATAATGTTGACATTTTAGAGGGCTACAACTTACCCCTCTTTAATTGCTTAATGCAGAGAAAATATTGTTCAAATAAAAAGAATAAAATATGTTAAGATGGTGATATGATACCCCTCGAGGGGTTAGGCGGGAAGGAACAATTGGATAATCGATCAAAAAGAGGAGAGGCCAAAGTTAGTAGATAAGAGAGTATTAGGGATGAGAATATGTGAGGATGTAGAGGATTAAAATTAGAGGATTAGAATATTATAAGAAAAGAGAGGGAGATTAGAGGATTACGAGATATTGGACTTAGTAATAGAGGATGCCCATTCAATGATGTATGCCTTTGGGTGAAGATTTAGGATGTTGGATTATATGATGCCCTAGTCGAGGGGGTTAGGATTTGAGTATTTGGGATTTAGATTTGAGGATGCTAGATTTGAATATGTTAGATTTTGAGGATATCTAATTTTAGGATTGATTAGATAGTTAAATTTGGAGGATTACAAGATTGGGGATGTTTGGATGAGAGAATAAGGATCGTTTTTGATGGATTTGGATGATAGGTGATTGAAGAGGAGAGGATTGGGGTGATGATTGATGAAGTGATGAGTTTTATTGATAAGAGGATGTTGAGATGATGCCCACCAAGGGGGTAAGGATTTTGGATGTTAGATTGTGAAAGGATAAGATGTGTATGTGGATATTGATTGATTGATAAAGGATTTATTGGATGGGGAGATGAGGAGGTTAGATAGTTACTTGAATGATGATGAGGATTAGGTGTAGATGATGATAAGGATTAAATATGATGATTGGAGGGGGTGTGTTACCATAAAGTACTTATTTTTATCATCATTAGCAATGTGATTAATATGGCATATAGCAAAATGCATTAAGGTATAAAGACTATGATGATTGAATTTCCAAATCCATGTATCCTCATATCATTGGACATATTAATAGTATGATGGTAATCATATCATTGGACCGAAATAGTACAAAAATATGGCCCTCGTATAATTGGACCATGCTAAAGAAAAGAAACAAAAGAGGCCTCATATCATTAGCCAAAACGTAAATGTAGACAAGCAAGAAAACACACATAAGAAAAAACTAACACATTGTATTGTTGTGAACTTTTTGTGAATTTTTTTAATGTTTTGATTTTTTGATTTTGCATTTTGGATGTATAGATTTTGATGTTTTGATTTTTATATTTTAGGTGTTGGATGTTTATATTTTTAGATGTGTTGATTTATAAATTTTATGTTTTGGATGTTGGAGTTGGATATTTTAGATTTGGGATGGGGAAATGGTTTAAATAAGGTAAGACAAAAGGATTTGGGATGGGGTAGCTCATGGTATGTTAGGTGGGTTGAAAATTTCTCCTATAATTCTCAAAGAATTGTTGGGGTAGGATGAAAGGGAAGGGTTGAGGGAATTGGATAGGTTAGATAGGCATTAGTTGATAGGTTAGGATTATATGGGATGTGGGATGAGATATAGATAAAATAAGGTATTTGGTATAGGATAAGAGGGGGTATATAGACTTTTATGAGATATGCCCCCAAGTATAGGGGGTGGAGAGAGGGATAGATGTGGTGTGCACAAAAGTGATAACTAGGGTGACCTGTGTGGATGGATGGATGGATTTTATTTTCCCCGGCATAGGGTAGGATGGAAAGTGAGGGGTATCTAAAATGGATAATTACCGTAGTGAATGATCATAAGGATTCTGTACGTACCTAAAATTGTAAGGTATTTTACTGCCAGAACAACGTGACAGGTGCCCCAATGATGATACAGGTCTCCTCGCAAGGTATTCAGGATCCGAAAAATATCTCCAAGTGTGCGTTGACATCCCGCATGCCCCGCTTAGCCCCCGCGTGCTTTTTTTTTTCCCTTTTCCCCTCTTTTCTTGGCCTTTTTCTCTTCATTGACGAAACCGCCGCCCTGCCTAGGTGGCGGTCTCATGAACGAAGCCCGAATAGGGCGGCGGTCTGTAACCACCGCCCCGCTCGGGCGGCGGTCATTTACGCATTTTTCAAAATCTCTTTTGACATGACTCACATAATTTCAATGTTTTACCAGCTTTCTTTCACTGCCATAAGCTTGCATTTATGATTCTGGTTCCCTGGAATAGTGTTTTGCCATTGTTTATAGTTTAAGAGTTATATTTGGTTTTTACCTTGGGTAAATGCAAATGCTATAAATAGTTGGCTTGTGCTCAAGCAAATGGCCCCTCAAATTTGCCTCGATTTCTCTTTGTAATAGATTTAGTTTTCATTTTGCTTAGAGTTCTTAGTTTCTTTCATTGCATGCTTAGTTAGTGTTGTTTTGCTTTGTTAGTAAGCCACATATCCATCTTGTGCAGTACTCTTTGTTATTTTATCCAATCCATTGGAATAAAATAGTCTGCTTTACCAATAGGAAGCCATTAAAGTTGCAGGTTTTGCTCCTCAAACAAGACAGCTTTCAGTACGGACGCTTTATGTTGCATGACTCATGCAATAGATCCTGCTAGAAATTGCATAAGCCAAGCTCGTACTCTTGCACTATCCCTCTCCTACTCGCATTGTATTCGAATCGGTATTCTAGCTGCCTTTATCCCAATATATACTTCGTTGATGCTAGCATTACATGATTTTTCGGATCCATGTGAACACGAAGGAACAAGGAGATCAAACCGAGGGGACAAGATTACACACACCATCGATTCACCACTGTTCTACGAATCCGTGTTCTACCTTTCAAAGTTCTAGTTAGAATCATATCAAATAGAGTAGTTAATTTCTTTATTTTAGTTAATTCTACTCTCGATATTGCCAGGGAAGTCATGGAGATTGATAGTTTCGAGAAACTACGATTCACTCCTCACTTCGAGGTAGGATCGAGAGTCTTGCAAATAGATTAGTTGAGCTATTTTATTGTTTAGAATAGATCTATAAATTACAGAACATGATAGCTACACTCGGTTATTTTGTTTGTTTTAAGTTGTTATTTTAGTCATGTCAATTCTAGATATTTTAAATAGCTACTTTCTTTAATTCATAAAGTTCATCGAAAAATACAAAAAAATAGAGAAGTCATATATGCTACACTTCACATAGTTAAATTTCATTTTACTACAGATTCGTTTTACATTGTTACTTTCGTATGACAATTACAGGACCTAGGAGCCCAGGGAATACGTATTCGAGCCAATTGTGCCTCAGCCCAATATCATCACAGCAATAACTGATATAGACCAAAATCTTAGGATCCAAGTCTTCCAAACAATGGTAAGCTTGCAACAAATCAATTCCCAGTTAAGCGGGTTAAACATAGAAGACGACCAAGCACACACATTTTGGTCGAATCAACCAAACTACATATTACCCTAGGCAAAATTCATATGACTGTAGAAGGGCTTGAAAGAGAACAAACCTTTGGTTGTGATCCTTTAGTCCCACAGCCAGACGCAGGAGACATTCTCACAGACATAGATACTAGCCTAAGAATTTAGGTTGCAAGAACACCTGTGAGGCACTCTGAGAAGATTGCACAGTTATTGATTTGAAATATAGAAGCTGAGAAAGCATATGATTACTAGGTGTTAGGGATTAGGAACTAACTCTACGCATGACCATAGCAGGACCGCAACAACCAAGAGTCTACGACTGTGATCCACAAATCCCGAAACCCAATGAATCCGTAAGTCAATCAGACATAGACACTGGCCTACGCACACTAGTATACAGATCTAACCCACTTCCACCTATCATCATCGAATAGTTATCCTTACTAGATACAACAGCTAACAAAGCTAGAGAGTTTTGGACTAGGCCAGAGAATCATCCATAGAGTCAACTATATTTACCATCCACCATATGACCTTATCTGGAGACATACACGAAACTATACTAGGTCATTTTCCACGTATTCCACAACCCATAGATCGAATCACGCTATAGCTCGATATTGATTGTAGCCTCGAGCAGTCATCCTTGCCAATCGATCTATCACACCAGTTCAAGTTAGGAGGGCCTTCTTTGCCTTAGAATTGTAAGTTCCGCTAGTGTGTATTGAAGACATTAGATTGCCTAACTAGTTTGTCTACATCTCACACATATTCCATACCCACCGGTTGTCTCACCACGACCTCGG
The DNA here is from genome assembly GCA_018340775.1 of Taxus wallichiana var. yunnanensis. NCBI lineage: Eukaryota > Viridiplantae > Streptophyta > Pinopsida > Cupressales > Taxaceae > Taxus > Taxus wallichiana. The sequence continues at coordinate 141,362,396 of CM031238.1, forward strand.
GAGGTCGAGTGTGAGGAAGAGTTACTTGTAGATTCCCATGCTCGCATGTCACTTTTCCGTCGTACAAAATTGGTGAACCCAACATGAAACAAACAACTTTTCACCTTCTCCATCTCATTAGTCATTCTCTACCTCATTAACCATCACCTTCACTCCTTCCCATTATTTCGTAGGTATCCATATACCCCTGCGAATATGTGAGGATTCGATGTATATGGCAGGCCCCTCTTGGGCCTTGAGGCTTACTACGCCCAACAAAATAGACAATCATCACCCTCACTCTCAGTATGGGGTGACAACTACTCAACTAACCAGTTTTCAACACAAACTCTGAGAATCAGATATAACTCATCATTTCAAACAGAGGAGTTGGAACAACTCGCTCAAACACCACAAACAGAGCCTTCGGGCTCGAACAATATGATGTTCATCGAGAATCTGGTTCATCTCCTCGGTACTACTTAGACCACAAATTAGTAGACAATCAGACCCATACCGAGGTTTAGACGATGAATATTCGGTACATTATGCCAGGAACGACCAACGTTCTCGAAGTATGTATCCACCTATAGGAGATTTACAAACACAACCCGAGGTCTCTTTTCAAGAAAATACCTCTATGCCACCGCATATAGGAGATACCCTCGAAAAATTTGGCAAGATAGCGATCGAGTTCATAACAGATATCACATTCCTATACAAAACCATGGTACACAACAAACGCCACTACGGAAAAACACTGTGACTTCACCAAATGAAGTCATTTTAACTCTAGTAGAAAAGGTTAGAGGGTTAGAACTTTCCCAAGCAAGCCAAAATGTGTAATTTATGCAGGTAGGAAGTTCCAATCCTCCACATCATCCTAGCCAAGTAGACCTTCTCACAGGAATAGGCACGTTAGGCATGACTCCTCAGTATTCACAACAAATGCCAACTAGACCCACCATCTCTAACGCTGTTCCTCCCGGTCTAGTACAAAACAATCCATTCCTGGATAGTACCCTATCATACTTAAACATGTACTCCAAATCACCACAAGGGGATATGTTCTCCTCTCCCGGCATGTTTGGTCAAACACAGGTGTTTCCTTATGCCCCTACCAATGCATACACAACGCCATATCAACAACCCATTCCACCACCGCTCCCTCAACAAGCACCATCAATGGTCAAAACATATGCGATAGGGACTTACTCAGAATATTTGAAAGAGCCCTTGGATTTCACCATACGAAGCGTCATGCTTCCAAGACCTCTTCCCGATTTTCCCAAATACAAAGGTGAGGGAGATCCAAACGCACATATCAAAGCTTACGCTACGGCCATTCGAGAACTACTCCCATGGGATGGGGTTGTTGCTAAAATATTCCCAAAAACCTTGGAAGGCATCACTCTCGATTGGTATTATAGAATACCTAAGGCTTCCATACATTCGTTCAAACAACTCGTGTCAGAGTTCATCAAGGCCTTCAACATGAACAAATTATTAAGAACAGGAATCAGAGAATTCTTACACATCAAGCAAGAACATAATGAATCATGCGCCCATTTCATCCGGAGAGGTGGCATACAGTTCTTTATTATTTGGCAAGTGCTTCAAACATGGATCAAATGGAACTATGTGATTTATTCCTTCATTCTCTTAGCAGAGAAGTGAAGGAAGAATTCCAAAGTTCCCATTAAGAACTTACGATGAAGTACTTGAGAGTGCTCTTCGAATAGATCAAGCGGCAATTAATAGTGGTTGCAGAAAGCAGAGCAAATGGGAGGTTAGTCACCTCCAACTAGAACACTACAATTTATCCTACTACCACGAACGTCAATCAAGGACCTAAAATCCTTAATAAAAATCGGGTGTAACAACAAACGAAGTAATCGACTAGCCTAAGAAGGTAAATGTTGTCAATACTCCATCACAAATAAACAACCAATGAAACAACAACTTTACCCCGACAATCAATACAGTGGACTTTAACCATCCACAACAACAACGACGACGGAAAAAACCCACACAGGGTCTAAGCCAAAATTCAACTAGGTACTAAAACCAGAATTCAAACCAAAGACAACAAACGCAAAATTTTAATAGACAACGGTTTGATCAAAATTTTGGGCCACAATACACATCAAACCAACAAACTAGGAATTACAATCCTAATTCGTATTGTGGTTTCCACAAAATTCGGGGCCATGACACTAGAACGTGCTATGACTATAATAAATTCATACAACGCTTGCCAGATGAACAAAGACAAATTTTCATGGATATATTCTTGGCAGATCCTATGTCACCAACATCAAATACTTTTTCAGGGGCAGTTTCCCCTCAAAATGCACCCCTAAAGATATTTAATGATCCACTCCCAAATCATGATAACAACAGGCTAAATCTAACTAGGACAAACAAGGGTGTAATGACAGGAAACAATGATCATGAAGCCTCAACCTCGCTAAATCCATTGGTTGTGCCACAACTGGGAAGTCAGCCATGACCTAAGGTAGTCGGTTTAGTGGAGTTAGACGCCGAACTACCCATCGAAGCTGTAACAAGGACACGAGAGTATTTATCTTAGCCAAGTCCAAGCCACCGCCGAGGCGTATAACATACAACAAATAATAACAAAACCTATGGGTGCCTATGATTTAATTAATGACCTAAAAAAAACCTTCTCGCACATTTCATTTTTAGACTTACTAAAGAACTCTCCTGCCCACAGGGCTGCTCTTTTATAAGCATTAGGTTTAGGTCATTTAATTAACATCACTCCACCTCTTGAAACACAGGTAAATCATGTGGACTTTGATGTTCATCCTCCAGGGAAGGCAGATAGGGATGTCGAATTCATATTCAAGATAAAAAAATGCTGACAGATGCTGAGATCGCATGCCAAGGTGATCTAGCCTTACATTTACAAGTATGGTTTTATAACAACTATGTGAAGTGTGCAATAATAGACGATGGGGCGGCGGTTAACATAGTCCCCTTCTCTTTCCTTCAAAAGCTAGGGTATGGAGAAACCAATTGTTCCACAACTCAAAACACACTAAGGGGCTATGATAGCCTTAAAGCCACCTCGGTTGGAACTATAATATTACCGGTCACCTTAGGACCCAAAACCATCTTGACTGAGTTTTATATTATAGATCGGGAAACTAACTATAATATGATCCTCGGCCGACCATGGATACACCGCATGAAGGCAATCCCTTCTACACTATTTCAAGAAGTAAGGTTTTTACATTTAGGAAAGATATTTGTAGCCAAAGGTGATCCAAAACCATTCGATGTACACCTAGCTGACTTAAAGAAAAGACCAGGCATGCACTCAAAGTTTGAACTCCCAACAAACCAACTCAATAAACCTACGATGTAAAACAAAAAGAAACGTTCATACCTACGACAGATCTTGAAGCTATAAGCCCAAATGCAAGGCAACCCCAACCCCCAAAGATAAGGCTAACACCATAGAAACGGTATCATTAGGAACTACTGCAAAAATCATTGAATTGCTAGAACAAGATCTACCAATGTTCTTACCATTTGACTCTGCAGGCATGGGATGTTCCCTAGGTATTGGCTCTCTTCCAACAGAGGATCTCTGTATGGTGGAAGTAGAATGCACACACACAACAGATATCCCAGCATCCATATTCCCAGCTAAATATTGGACACTCCATTTTGATGGAGCTAGATCCCGTTACGGAGCGGGGCGGTGTGTAATCTTTACTTCCCCAAAGGAAAAGTCTTACCTTTTTCCTTCAAACTAAATTTTGAATGTACAAACAATGGTGTTGAGTACGAAGCCCTCCTCCTTGGCCTCATTTTAGCCAAAAGGATTAGTGTTAATAACATCAGGGTGTTAGGAGACTCACAATTGGTAGAAAATCAAGTCTCTGAGATATATGAAACCAAAGTCGAGAAATTACAGCTTTACAAAATAGCTATATTAGATTTAAGCAAGGAGTTTGATTTCATATCAATTGAAGCAATCCCATGAGAACACAATCTTCTCACCGATTCTATAGCAACCTTGGCATCACGCTTTACTCCAAACAAGTAAGTTAGAGGATACCCATTTCATGGTATCCCTTCGTGATGAACCATTGATAAGAACAATGACAAATCCTCTTTTAAACATAAATGAATCTACTACCCTAGACCACATTGATAGTATATGGCCACTCTAAATTACTCAAACACCTATGTGGCACTACATCTCTCCTATCATATGATAGATTTGTCCTTAATCCCACATTCGTCTTCCTACTTCGAAATCCTATGATGGAACTTCCTCACAAATGAACTCCGGCATATACACAGTAGAAAATGGGGACGATTTTGATTTACCTCCACTTCACCAGAGTTTGAAGAAGGTAACGCCTCTTTGATCGAAGAAACAATTGATATTAACATCGGAATGGAAGATGAACCAAGGATATTGAAAATAGGATCCTCGTTAACCCCAGAAGAAGTAGAAATACACACTCGGATCCTCAAATAACATCAGAAGGCATTTGCATTTAATTATAAGGAAATGACAGGGGTTGCACCCCACATTGTGGTGCATAACCTCGTCACTAAATCAGATGCAAAACTAGTTAAACAAAAATCAAGACCCATGAAACCCAAGGTAGCTCTCATGGTGAAAGAGGAGGTAATAAAACTCCTCCAAGTAGGATTCATCAAGCCAGTCGATTACTCTCAATGGGTATCTAATATCGTTCCTGTTCTCAAGAATAATGGGAAGATACGCATCTGCATAGATTTCCGAGACATTAACAAAGCATGTCCTAAGGATGACTTCCCATTACCATCCATAGATGTCATTGTTGATGCAACAGCTAGGTTTGAACTTTTGTCTCTCATGGACGGATTCTCGGGATACAATCAAATAAGAATATCTAAACGAGATCAAGCTAAAACCACATTTATAACTCCTTGGGAACCTATTGCTATGTTGTTATGCCATTCGGTCTCAAGAATGCTGGTGCTACATATCAACGAGCTATGACATATATATTTAACGATCTAATTCATAAAATCATGGAATCCTACGTAGATGACTTGTTGGCTAAGGCCAAGAAGCGTTGTGACCATCCGTATACTCCACGTCATTCTCTCACGTCCGATAGAATACGAGTCATGCTAAATCCGAAAATACGTCTTTGATGTAACAGAGGGAAGCTCCTAGGTTACATCATATCGTCACGAGGATAGATGTTGACCCAACCAAAATTCGGGCTGTCCTCGAAATGGTCCCACCTTCGAGATGAATCGGAATCGTGTCATTTCTCGAAAACTGCGATCCGGAGATTCATCCCAGACTTAAGCTTATCCATCCATCCAATCAATAATCTGCTCAAGAAATATCATAGTATTGATTGGACTGAAGATTGTAATGAAGCTTTTGAAGCAGTTAAGTGTTTCCTGTTATCACCACCTACACTAATGCCACCTAAGCTAGATCACCCATTAATTTTATACTCACGAGCTACCAATGTCTCGCTAGCCTGTATGCTAACTCAAGAAGACGATGACAAGAGAGAACATGTGATTTATTTCATTAGCCGAACACTGCTCGACTATGAAATGCGTTATACACAAGCAGAACAAGAATGCCTCGCTATAGTCTTTGCAACCAAATGCCTAAGATATTATATGCTAAATCAAGAAACAAAGGTCATGGTAAAAACAGACCATTTACGAACTTTCCTCACACAAGGGTCCTTGTCTAAGAAGGCTGGACGTTTTATAACCTTAATGGGAGAATTCAAATTAACATTTGTAAATCAGAAATCAGTTAAGGGAAAAATCATCATAGATTGGTTAGCTGATAACCCATTAGATGGAGGTGATCTAGTAGATCTATATTTTCCAGATGAGTGCGTATACTACATCGAAACCCGACCTTCTATCTCTGAGTGTCCTTGGTACACGGGTATCATTAATTATATCATGGACCATACGTATCCAGAAGGGGCTACACCGCAACAAAGAAGGCGGTTACATATTATCGTAGCAAAATACGTCATTATAGAGCAAGTGCTCTATCGGAAAGCGTTCGATGGAATGCTTCTAAGATGTGTCGACGCAGAAGAATCTAAGAAGATTCTTCACGAATCTCACAGTGGAATGTGTGGAGGCCACTTCAGTGGCCATGCCACCGCTCGCAAAATACATCGAATGGGCTATTTTTTTCCCACTCTAGAACACGATGCAGTAGAGTTTGTACGCAGGTGTCATAAGTGCCAAGAGTTCTCCCATGAGATCCACATGCCAACACAAACTCTACAACCAATTTCTACTCCGTGGCCCTTTTCTACATGGGGTCTCAACTTGATAGGGAAATTATCTCCCTCGTCTACAGATGGCCATAAATTTATAATCACGGCCACCGAATATTTCACCAAGTGGGTAGAGGCTATGCCTCTTACTACTTTATACCGGGTTCTATAATCGCCAAATTCATTTTAAACCAAATCATTTGCAGGTATGGTGTCCCGCAAGTCATTATCTCAGATAATGGGACTTCTTTTAAGAATGATGAAGTTCGTGAATTGTGAAATAAATTTAAAATAAGCCATCATATGGCTTCCTTGTATTATCCACAAGCCAACGGATAGGCTGAAGCGACGAATAAAACACTAAAGGCCATTCTCCTTAAAACGGTGAAAGAAAACAAACGAGATTGGCACTTAAAGTTATATCCAGCCTTATGGGCCCACCAAACCTCAATAAGAACACCAATGGGAGTAACTCCTTTCTCGCTAGTATTCGGGGCAGAGGTAGTTCTCCCACTCGAGGTTGAAATACCCAGTCTCCGCATTTCATTACAAGGGATTCTGGATGAAGACACTTACAGAGAAGCACGTCTTTCCCAACTAGAAAGCCTAGATGAAGCTAGGTTAGATGCTGAACAACGACATAGAGTCTATGCTGACCGGATGTGCCGGCAATATAACAATAAAGTATATGAACGCGACATATATGAAGGTGATCTAGTTCTAAGGCTGACAGTATGATCAAAAAAGAAGACCGGCGAAGGAAGGAGATTCCGGCCTAAATGGTTCGGTCCATACTTGAGTCATGAAGGACCATGGAAATGGTGCATACCTCTTATGTACGTTGGAAGGTGAGGAATTTGGCGAAGCAGTCAATTCCTTGCACCCCAAATGGTTCTACGCGTAGGCAGCTAGCACTATTTATAATCATATTTACATTACATCTTCATATATATTAAGATCATTTTATCCGCTTGTTTCGTACACAAATTGTGATCAAGGAATTTTTTTCTCAAAGCAATTTATTATAAACTCATAATGTTGTTGGGATAAATTTTCTAATCATACCTCTCCATTTTCATGATATCATCAAATTATCTCGGAATCATGGCATCAAATAAAGTTAGATATGACAAAGCCTTAAACGGTAACCATACCAAGATCTCGTAAGTTTATTCTCACTTTTGGTTTCTTCTTAGGGTAGGTGTCTTACCTATGGTCCATTCTAGAAGCTTCATGGTGTCACATCTATCCCATATGTATATCTCTTTGAAATAAACACAGATTGACATTTTACTCAAATAAACAAGTCAAACATTGATCAAACAGAAAATTTTAATTTTACACATTTCCTTTCCCCACCAACCTTTGGTGATGAGCTTGCGTCTCTTACTAGTGACGTAGGATTGGGAAAGGATGGAAATGCCCTTACTCACCTCTACTTTTCCCACGGTGATAAACCCACGCTTCTTACTAGTAGCATGGGGCAAAGTGTAGGGGGTCCTCTTGACAAACGAATGCAAAAGGTCATACACAAACAATTCAAACCTTAAAGCTTTGAGTAAAAACAAATGAATCAGATGTTCAAAATTCCAAGAGAGTTAAAATCCTAAAAACCCAGATTTTGTCTACTATGTGGCCATCTACGGATCTAAGTCTGGATAAACCGCAAAGCAAGTTACATCTAAAACTATGAAGTCACTCGAGTGGAGTGGGCTTGTGATGTCCTAATTTGGTTCCGCCAAAGCTTTGTCTGTCTTTCATCAATATCATGTCAACACATCTCATAACTTGTGCCCTTCCCAACTCTCGGTGATAAGCCCTCACATCTTACTAGTTGCGTGGAGTTGGGGGTAGGGGCAGGTTTATCTATTCATCATACCGGTTTATATTCATCACTTTTCCAAAACAAACATGAAGTATCCAAAATTGCTTACAGAAGCTAAAATTCAAAATCACATTATATCTACATCATCATATATCAGCATCATGAAATACAAAAAAAAAAATTCAAACACTTGCATCATTTGTTCGCCATTGCATACATTCTAAAAAGCATATAAACATACATCATAGTATACATGAGGAAACTGGAAATAGAAAGCAAGCTATGAATGCCAAGGATTTGATCCAGAACAAATATACATATATATAAATGATCAACATTTATGTACAATGCCATCATGCACTAAGCATGGTCAAAATGCTCAAAGAGCCCAGGATATACAAAAGAATGTATCGTACAAAAATCTACGAGAGCCAAGTGGCTTCTCAATCCCTACGAGACCCCTCTGAAGGTGCATGCCCATGCCTAGGACTCTGGCTACGCCGGCGCTCTGAGTGCACAAAGGGCTCAGGATCCTAAGGGGCAGCCACAGTCTCACCACGAGAATGGCTCCTCATCAGGCGCTCATCCGTCCTATACCCCGCTAACTCTGTACAGAGAGTCGATACCATCCTGGCCACATGCCAGACTGGGGCGAAGACATCAGTATGTCTACCAGCTGTTGAAGGCTCCCCAGCATCCACGGATAGCTCTGCGTGGGTCCTCTCCATGGGGATCATCAGGGTATCAGTGCATACCCTGTGAATCAAATCTCGCCACGCATCATCGGTCTCTGCAAACAAAAGAGAAAACAAATTAGAAACCAAACAAGAGATTAGAAATACATGATAGTAACTAAGGAGATCCTAACTAAAAACAAACATTAGAAGGGAGAGAGGGTAACTTACTTGGATCACCAAGCCTCCAAGATGGATCTATAGGATCAGCACCCGCCACGGATGCCACTGCCAACTAAGGGGCTGCTCCTGTGGCTGGAGCAACGTAGCACCCCACAACAGACTCATCCTCCCCATGGCCCTGGGAGAGTGGCTCCTCCGAACCGAGTCACCCCTCGCACTCTGCTCACCCTCTCTCTACCAGTATGATATCCTGGGTGTCGTGCCACTCAGGATCACTGTCCTCGGTCTCCTCCTCTGTCTCTCCCCCTGTAAACTCCTCAGACTCGAGTCTATGTCAATGGGGTCATCGCTACTATGGGTAGGACCCGCAGCAATCTGGAGCAAGGGTGCCTGAGGCACACCAGCTCTCCCTCTGGCACGTACTATCCTCCTAGCTGCAATAGGAATGCCAGGAGTAACCACTGTCCAACCCCGGCCTCTAGGCCCCCCTCTGGCCTCTCGGACTGATCTATATACTGGCGCTACTAGGGGAAGCATACCCATGTATGGTAGGCCAAACTGCTGAGGAACTCGGCCAAAGGGGTGTATCTCCACTCGCCCCACTCTATCAATAAGCTACCCTGTGGTGGAGCAGGAGATCAAAGTAAGAGCCTCCTCACCCCATATGCCTGCCATAGTCTGATATGGTGTGGCCTCCATGTTGGCAGTAGTCAGGGAAGCAACTGGCTGATGAGGTGCTCTAAGCACCGACATGTCTATCCATCTGGCTGCCCTCATAGCTCCGGGGTCTGTCACCTCTACACCTCTGCCGTAGGGGATGAAGTGCTCATAGACCCAACTCATAACTAGGGTCGGGTGGCTCAAGGACTGCCCCTGTAAATGGACTACCCTATATAAGTCATGGTAAGTGGTCCCAAGAATGTCTTCTCCCGTGTGTATATCCGATCGTGTCACTCTATCTATGCAATAATGGGGGACCAGCAGTATAATAAAGTATCTCCTCCCTTGTCCCCGATCAGTCTCGAGGCAAGGATCCCCATGATAGCCTGGCGAAGTAAGGGGATGGGCAAAGAAGGAATGGATCGAACTCTAACCCCCTTCTTCGACCCCGTGGAGATGACTGCATCTCCCATATATGTAGCCCACTGTGCAATCTGGGCCCGTGAACCTGCTGTCTCTAGGGTGAGTCGTCTCCCGATGATCGGGACCCCCAGAATGTGATAGACATCCTCCAATGTAATAGTCCACTCTCCGCAGAGACCCCCAGCACCGGAAGGTGTTCCGATCTGCATCCCAGTATGAGAACAAGTCACAAAGGATGTGACTCGATGGTGTAACTGGGGCATGCGTGAAATGCGTAGTATCCCAGCCCACTGAAGAGTGTCCTCCTCATCTTGTGAGAGGGCATCTAGTACCCCTGGGAGCCAATCACACTCCCTCTCTCTACTCCACTGGATATACTCCTCTCTCTCCTGCATACACCCAAAAACACATAAAATAGAGCAAGTTAGCATCCAAGTAACATTGGAAAAATCATGAAAACATGTAGAAATGCTAGAAAAGCAAAAACAATTTCAAATAGATGATCCTTTTGCATTCTGTGCAAAACTACCGCCCTGAGCAGAGAGGTGGTTTTGTAATCGCCGCCTTAACGGTGGCGGTCGTAATCGCCGCCCGAACAGGAGGCGGTCATGTAACCACCACCACCGGCAAGGCGGCACCATGGTCGAAAACCCACGTGGGTTTTTAAACTTAAAAAGCATAAAAAATGCAAAAAAGGACCATTTTTCCTAAAAACAAAGCCTACCCAGTAGGTGCCCCCCCTAGATGGACCTTTTAACACTAACATTTTTGAAAACTACCCCCACGACGAAGATTTTAACATTTCAAAATTAAGGGGGTAAAAAGGATAAATTGAAGAGAACTAACATGTGATCTCACGGGTCGATGTTCCGCATGTGGAGGCATGATCGCTATCTCGTCACGGACGTTTCGACTCTACTCACGCAAGAAACCGTCACTGTGGGTCCCAGAGCTCAAAATCAATCAAATCGACTCGCACAAATGAATAGGAAAATGGGCCCACTTTCATATATATAGCGCCCTGATTCATTTTAAATGACTTTTTCACAGGTTTGGAGCGCCGACGGAGGTAAGTTCCTATCCCCACACAAATGGTACATTCTCATTCCCTATTATTTTAGCATTTATTTTTCAAACTATTGTGTCTATCTACACTTGAGTTCTTTTTTCGTTTTGCAGGTAGCGGGAATTTTGGACGGCGTCATTTCAACACACGGATGTATCAGGTATAACTTCTAACTTCCCATTTCGGGACCGCCATACTCGGACCCACCATTTTACGCCTCTTCATGGCTAAAACACTTCTCCGAGGGGGCAATATGTACGTACCCAAAATTGTAAGGTACTGTACTACTGAACAACGTGACAGGTGCCCCAATGATGATACAGGTCTCCTCGCAAGGTGTTTGGGATCTGAAAAGATCTCCAAGTGTGCATTGACATCCTACATGCCCCACTTAGCCCCTGTGTGCCTTTTTTTTCTCTTTTCCCCTCTTTTCTTGGCCTTTTACTCTTTAGTGATGAAACCGCCGCCCTGCCTAGGCGGCGGTCTCGTGACCACCGCCTTGAACAGGGCGATGGTCCTATAACCGCCGCCCTGCTCAAGGTGGCGGTCCTTTACGTGTTTTCTAGAAAGCTCTTTTAACATGACTCATGTAATTTCAACGTTTTACCAGCTTTCTTTCACCGCCATAAGCTTGCATTTATGATTCTGGTTCCCTAGAATAGTGTTTTACCATTGTTTATAGTTTAAGAGTTCTATTTGGTTTTTACCTTGGGTAAATGCAAATGCTATAAATAGTTGGCTTGTGCTCAAGCAAATGGCCCCTCAAATTTTCCTCGATTTTTCTTTGCAATAGATTTAGTTTTCATTTTGCTTAGAGTTCTTAGTTTCTTTCATTGCATGCTTAGTTAGTGTTGTTTTGCTGTTAGTAAGCCACATATCCATCTTGTGCAAGTACTGCTGTTATTTTATCCAATCCATTGGAATAAAATAGTTTGTTTATCAATAGGAAGCCATTAAAGTTGCAAGTTTTGCTCCTCAAACAGGATAGTTTCAGGTTCTGGACGCTTTATGTTGCATGACTCGCAATAGATCCCGCTAGGAATTGCATAAGCCAAGCTCTGTACTCTTGCGCTATCCCTCTCCTACTCGCATTGTATTCAGTCAGTATTCTGAGCTGCCTTTATCCCAATATCTACTTCTGATGCTAGCATTACATGCTTTTCTAGATCCACGTGAACACGAAGGAATGAGGAGATCACACTGAGGGGACAAGATCACACACACCATCGGATTCGCCACTGTTCTGTAGAATCCAGGTTCTAGCTTTCAAAGTTCTAGTTAGAATCATATCAAATAGAGTAGTTAATTGCTTTATTTCAGTTAATTCTACTCTCGATATTGTCGGGAAGTCAGGGGGATTGATAGTTTCTGAGAAACTATGATTCACTCCTCACTTTTGAGGTAGGATCGAGAGTCTTGCAAATAGATTAGATGAGCTATTTTATTATTTAGAATAGATCTACAAATTACACAGACAGATAGCTACACTCGGTTATTTTGTTTGTTTTAAGTTGTTATTTTAGTTTGTAAATTCTAGTTATTTTAAATAGCTTCTTTATTTAATTCTTAAAGTTCATCGAAAATACAAAAAAATAGAGAAGTCATATATGCTACACTTCACATAGTTAAATTTCATTTTACTACAGCTTCATTTTACATTATTACTTTCGTATGACAATTACGGGACCTAGGGAGCCCAGGAATACGTATTCGAGCCAATCGTGCCTCACCCAATCTCATCACGGAAATGAGTATGGTGATTATATTGGATAGAGTGTCAAAAGATGCACCTAAGGTTCTTCACCAAAAGTTGATTTAAGTGTGTTAAAGTGTAGGGATATCTAGGAGGAAAATGGTGCTTAAATGTTGGAGGTAAATATAGACCAAGGTCGCATGGTTGTAGTAGGCATTATTGGCTTACAACATATGCCGAAAATCTGATCAAGTTTTGATATGAATGGATGTGATAATAATATTATTAGATACAAAGGTATTTGGATGGGAGGATAGAAGGAGGATGGGTGGAAAGGAAAGAACATCCGTGCACACGTGATAGATTATGTGCTCATTTTTTTAGGTGTTTATTATTTTCCGCAAGATTAAATTATTTCTAGTTGAGTTGAGTGGATGGGATAGGATTATAGAAACCTAAAGTTAGCACCATTAATCCCCATTTCCGCGTCACTAGCTCTCCTTCATTATCACATCACCATCATATTATACATTGAATCCATTATTACGTCTTTATCATATTATACATTACATCCTTATCTCGAATTCTTATTCATCCCCCATTTTATATTTACTCCCCATACATATTATTGTACTATTGTAATATCCTATTTTATTCCTCTTAAACCCACCCAAAACAACTTAGAGACCAAAATCAAGTAAAACAAAATAAAATCAACTACTTATTAAGCATTTTAAAACATCCCTAACCTGTATAACCATTTTCCAATCCACATCCTTTGATAAAACAAATAAAATATCAATTTGGGAGGTGGTTGTAACCTTTTTTCCTTATAAAACCTAGATCACTAGCGATTCCTAGAATCGCTAACAATTTTCCCCTGGTTGTTAGCAACTCTATATAAACGAGCTTTAGGCCTCCATTTGAGGTTATCTTATAGGTGGATGTGACTTTGGGACATCATCATATATTTCCCTTGTATCATAGACCTCTCAGAGAGCCAAAGATCATCCAAAAACATTCAAGGCACCAAGGATCTCTTCTTCAACCTACGAATGTCATTCATATGTCCACAAATAAACTCAAAGCATTATTTTTACATCTAAAATATTCCTCTCTCGGGTAATATCATCTTCTCATCTCCATTCATTAATTTCTACAAGGTAAGTGGTTTCACTTGCTTCTTTACATTATTATGCATCATATCTAAGCTTAAATACACCTTTTTAACATCACTTTCGATTACTAACTTCCTCCATTATCCACTCTATAAAATTACACCGTAATTGCTTTGAAGATTAATCGTAATAGATGACAAGTCACTAGAATCACTCGTGATTCATCATATTTGCTAGTGATTCAATAGAATCACCGGTGATTCATCATAATCGCTGATGATGAACCAAAATCATTCATGATTCTTGTCCATAAGGTATTTTTACCCCTAATATTTCCTTTTAGACATCTAGATCACATAATTTAGTACTTGTAAGACCCCTCAAAGTGTCTATCCAGCTTATATCAAACTCGCTTTGATCCATCTTTAGGGTTCTATCAATTATTTTAATACAATTTATTATCTTGCTCACCTTTGTGAGTACACATCTCTCTATATCCTTGCTCCTTTGGATCGGTATCGCCATTAGACCACCATATAAATATGGACCACATTTTCATTTTCATTATTTTTTATATCATCTGCTTTTTACAAATTTATATTATGATTATCAGTTTGATTTCTTTAATGTGGATTAACATCGTTGCAAGGAAGTCCTTTGACTTTTGGGGACTATCCTTTACAAGGAAATCTTTCATATATCTATCTAATCCCATATTATTATTAATGTCTTTTATGTGTAGGTTTCTTTGTCGATTAATGAAGGAAGGAGATTTTATCCATTAGTATTAGCATCCATCTCCACGAGTATCGGTAAACCCCTTGTCTTTCAGGTTGATTTTGTTTTTACTATTTCACTTCATTAATTTAAAGCAAGAAAAGTAAAAACATATTTGAACAAGGAGGGTCAAAATGACGAACTCGTGGTATAAATGGGTTATGATCGAGTAATGGGAGGGACTTTGTTAGTGTCGGTTTATACCGTAAGCTTTGAACATATGGTATTTTGAGGAAGAGAGAAGGAATAATGAATGCCTTATTCATGGATGCCTTATTCTTTGCTAATATGTTTCATATTAGCGAACATATTTTTGGCTATAGTATATGAATTGGAGGGGGAAGATGATTCCATGTGGTCATCATGAGACTCAGGTTGTAAATTTTTCATTGGCTAAGAGGCTAGACTTAACAAAGGATGGGAGTTGAGATTTGTTCTGGTTTTGGTTAAAATGAGGGATTTTTATGCGCGATGAGATTTAGATTGTTGAAAATGTTTATATTTAGAGTGGGATTTGGATTTTGGATGATTGTTAGGGATAGGATTGGGATAGAAAGGTGGTAGTTAGAGAGGTACAAGGATAATAATTTCTTGGTTAATGAGATTTTGGACATAACACCTAAATTACATGTTGTAGACACTAAAATTAGGTCACACTCCCCTTCCGTACTGGACCAATAAGTACCCTTCATCACTTTACCTAGCTATGGCCCCCTTCACCACACTACTCTTAATTTAATTACATAACCGCCACCGGTTAATTCAAACCGCCGTCGGTTACCCCTTTTCAGCTCTAAACTACCTTATTCTCAAGGTTAGAAAACATTGGGAGAAAAAATAAGTTGACAAGAAAGAGTGAGATCTGAAAAGATAGCACATCTTGAGAGCCGATTCCAGCAAGAAATCACATCCAAAGAAGGAGATTGAACATCTTCTCTGTCAACCATCCCACCACATTCGGATCTACCCAAGCAAAGAGGAGTGTGCATGCAGCCCATGCAGAAGCTTTTCTCCGTTGGTGATCACTTGCAGCATCCAAAACTCATCATCAAAACCTTCATCCGTCACATGCATAATTCTAGAACCGACATCCAAGTAAGTATAATATCATACTTCCCTGGTTAATTCATTTAATCATTGTTTTACCACTTATTATCCACCTTGCTCCTCATTGACCCTATCCAATGTGTTGTATCTTCATAGACCCATCACAAACCTCATAAAAACCTACCCTTGTCACCTAATATCTCCTCCCAACCAACTAAATCCTTTGTGTAATCACAAAGGGGATCAAAAACCCCATTCTGTGACATTCCCAGATCTCACAATAACTGCACCGGTTGTACTCTACCTGACGCCGGTCTCTGTGTTTGCCCACACAGCCTTAAACAGAGACCTATCCACCCCATTTTACCTCACCCTCACTCACTTATGACCTACCCAACACCTTCGTGACTGCGGAACTCATAACCAACCCTTTGACTGTGGATTCTATTCTAACCTAGCTCTTTGTTAGAATACATCTATTTCTTATTGTGTTTTAAGTGAGATACCGAAATCATTTTAAAATAACAATAGGATTTAAATTTTTTTCAGAATTAATTTTTTTAGAACAGGTGGATTAACAAATGCCATCTAGGAAGTACCATACTTCTGGATCTAGCTTCTGCGCTAGCGCTTCACTCGCCCATATCGTTTAATGCTTTTTGGTGGTATTTTTTTCATTACGGTAGTTCCTCCTAGCCAAAAGGAAGCTCTCATGGTTAGCTATGGATTCGAAGTCATACGCGTGTAATAACTCATCAACCGACATTTGAACAGTATTCCTCCAATGCCCGTTACCCTATCTATTTCGTCAACCATTCAAAGGAACAAATCTAAGAAAAAGGTGAAACATTTTGGCACGCCCAGTTGGATGCATCCGGGGTTCCTTGCATTTCATTCATTCCTAGGATAAAATTATGTGTTTGTTTACCTTCTAAAAGCGTACACACTAATTTTCTTCCTTGGTAATCCATTCCTTCTTTCTATTTTCTCTAAAGGAAACTTTTCTTTTGGTGTATTTAAAAGGAATCATCTCTTCATGTTTTTTGTATTTTAGTGAAAGAGCATCCCTCTTCCTATTCATATATTTTTTGTCATCGAATATCATACTTTCAATTTGGGTTTAAAATAAGTGCATTTCATTCTGATTTTCTACATTAGCTCACATTAATTGAGGGCAACCTATACGCTAGATGTCATTACCAACTGATGGTTGACAAACGAATCGTAGAAAAGCACTTCTATCTTTTTCTCTTTCTCTGAGTCTTACCAAACCACACAAAAATTTGAATACATGCATTCTTAAACAACATCTTACCTAGAAAAAGTTGTAGGTGATCACACAATCATGTTACAGTGGGCACCTAGCTCGCTACTCTGTTGATTCATACTTCAGAGCATAGCTCACCCCCACCATAACAAACCTGAAACCTCACCCTTTAGATCTCCTTCTTTGTAGGAAGCCATCCTCACCAAAAACTCAATTTCACAACTCATGTGTTAGTCCCTAAATATCATAAGCTTAACAAACGTAATAGAATAGACACTCTAGGAACCTTCTTTCTTAGTGTTTTGTTTGATTTGCGTTTTGAGGTGAGAGCTTTCAATCTTTATTTTTTTCTTTCCTTGCACACTTCCATTCATAGTCGGTGTATTTTGACTTCTTCTGAGTGTGTCTGGACCACATCTTCATCATTCTCAGACTTCGGGGTTTGATTCCACATCAAATTTTAAGTCAAAACCACCTTTTCTCATCACTATAGCAATTTCACGGTGATGCCATCGGTTACCTCGACCGCCATCGATTACGCTTAGGCCGACATCGATTCCAGGTCCTTTTGCTAAACTATTCAAAAGGACCATTCTCACTTCACTTTTCTCCATTTCTCATAGTCTCTATCACTATCACCTTTTCCACTGACATTTTACACATCCCCAGATTTGACATACTGGTCAGATTTTGCCTTCTACCTCACTAATTACTCACTACCTATTTCCCACAAAGAATCGGCAGCAGTGAGCTACCCTTGATCGATGTCCATTTTCCCAAGCCGGCATCGGTTACCCTATTTCACATCCCACTCACCATTTGTTACCTCATCCATTTTTTATCACCATATTTACCTGTTCTGTACTATTTTCTATATTATTTATAGAGAGGTAGCCCCACCTGATCAGTACCGGTTCACATGGTACTAACCCAAAGACAAGCGACACCCTCGTGTTCCACGCTAGTCACTAGCCACTCCCACCTAGTCCTTCACCACCCTCTATTCTATCACCAACCATGGATCCCATCCAACCTACCAATATCGCTACCAGAGATGAGGAGTTCGCATGACTCCTTGACCAGAACCCTACTACCTTGCAATTTTACCTCTCCCATTCGTCCACTCAAGATTCCTTGGGTTAGTTAATATACAACATGCCCATATCTATCCCCCAACACTCGCACCCACTTCGCATCATCCACATCTAGCTCCGTGTAGCCCACTTCCACTTTACCCCAGGTCATTTCGTAGTTAGGCCTTATACCCACTATGACCGCCTGCCTATTACCCCGTAGCACCCATTAAATCTACCATACCCACAACGATTACCCCAAACAAAATCTCACCCATCCCTCATGTCTCACATATACCTATAGCTACATTCCCACCTCCAGTGTTGGTGACCCCTACCCCATTTCAAAACGTAGTACTTTCCATTCCACAATCACTAGCCCCTATTGCCACCAGGGTTACCACAACCCTTCCTCCCCCATATACATACTACTAGCAACTTCCTATTTCATCTATTGTTCATTCTAGGTACATACCCCTATTTCATTGCCTTGTTCTTCACCACCTTACATGGCAGCCCCACATACTAGAATGTCACACCCACTATACACCCAAAATCAACCTCCTCATGCTATAGGAGGCATCCAATCATCACAACCCACTAATGACCTAATTAGATTGATGATGGATAAGATGCAAACACTAGAGGCATTGGTTTCCGGCTCCCACAACACTCTCACTTACGATGAGATTTGCAACGAGCCTATTCACCCATCCATTCCCATCCATTCATACCCTGTGCATTGGGAAATTTCTAAATTCAACCTCTTGAATAGTAAGGAAGACCCAAAACAACATTTGTGCTCCTTTAAACACATACGTTAATTGATTGCTCATGATGATGCCTTACTTCGAGAACTTTTTGCATGTCCCTCACTTTGGACCAGCATTAGATTAGTATAGTGGGTTACCCAAACACTCCATATTTTCATTCAATAAAGGTAGCCCAAGCTTGTTGGGATCATTTTTCTATCAACATCACCAAGAAAGTTACCATGACCGATCTATATTCCACATGTCAATACGAGGATGAATCTATCACATATTTTGTCACTCACTAGCGCAACCTGATCAATCAACTTACCTTTTAACTACCACAAACTAAACTCATCGAGATCTTCACTCGAGCTTGTGCCAGACATATCTCCCCGACCTTGTAAGTCTAAATTTTCAGAACATTTGATGAGGCATTTACTATGGCATGAAAGTTAGAAATTCGGGCTATTAAAGAGAAGAAAATCCAATTACGAAATAAGAATTCAACATTCAAGTCGACTGAAACCTCTTCTTCTTCCAAACCACCAACCAATTATTCAAATGCTAAAGGTACCGCTAATGCAGTGGCACTCAAGGCTGACCTAACTCATCCATCTAATCAAGCCACACCCTCATCTAATTTATCACCTATACAGATTTTCGATTCAAACAAGAGCAGCGAAAATATACCGCAATTAGGGAACCTTACTATTTTTTTTTAGAAAATTTGATCAAAGATGGCACCATCACCCTTCCACCCATAAAAACACACATTGGTTTTGACCCTTATCACCCTGTGCCCGAATGGTATAAGGAACAAGATTTTTGTAACTATCACTGTGTAAAGGGTCATAGTGACGGAAACTACATCACTTTTAAGAATATTGTCCAAGAAATGCTCAAGAAAGGTGAGTTGACTGTGGATAATCCCAATTCCACCCCTCATCAAAATCTAAACATCTTTAAAAAACCATTTCCCAATCATGCCCCTTCATCCAATCAAATAGGTGAGACATCCACTCACGATACCCATACTCGTGAGGTTCATGTGATCTTTAATGAGGTACCTGTTGCATCTCAATTACCTCACATCCCTTCCATAGAGGAAATCCTAGCCTGAAACCCTCCTTCCATGTCTAACCTAACCATCACTGTTCCTTCACCAATAGAGGAACACCCTTCATCTCCTACAGAGGAGTCTTCTATTGACATTGAAACCATCTCTCCCCTAGCTTCTCCACTCAGTGAACCTTTACCTACCATAATTCCTCCACCCATAGAGGAGCACCCATTACCTCCTCCACCCACAGAGGAGCACCTATCAGTTCCTTCACCCACAGAGGAGCTCCCATCACCTCCTCCACCCATCATGGACCCAGTAGAGATACCTTTACCTCGTGGTGAGCATTCTCCATCCACTACCCGACACCTAACAGACCTACTTTCAGCTCTCTTACCCATGGAAGTGAAGCCAGCCGATTCCCAGTCTCAAAGATTCATTTTAAGGGAATTCCCATGAGGTCCTCACCAACCCCACACACAAATGTGCCATTCTCATGTTTGGCTGATCACTTAGAGTATGTGGATAGAGCCTTGTTATGGGGGCACCTCTTAATCCCTATCTCAACACAAATGTAGAAATCCCTCGATGACACCTCCACCGTCTACGCAAGCACACTTCCACCCATCACACAACATACAACCACCGCTGCTGTTCAGAACCCCTTCCACGATACCCATTTGCACTCACACCACATCCTTACTTATAAAACGACATATGCCTAAACCTAAACTTGTACCTATAACATTTACCTCCACAAAACCTATTACCACATTAGGGATCACCCCAACAACCAGCCTTACCCATCTACCTATTAAATTGGATTTAGCTACATCCTCCAACATTAAAACCACACCTACTCCGACACCCAAACTAAAGAAACAAACTCATCAACCTCATACCCCTACCGCATCAATCACACCCACACATGTCCCATCCGCCTTCAGACTTCAACTACCTAATAGGGTTAAGCACCCCTCACCTAGTCATAACCCAATAACCTAACAACCCATTCCGGCCTCACATATTTGTAACCTACCCAGGCACACAACACAAATCATACCTGCACCTATAGTCTCTTTACCACCAATACCTCTAATACCTTCCACCATTGCTTCACTACCTACTACACTTCAGTCTTTGTCCCTCACACCTCAAGCACGACCTACGTCGTCTACCTTCATAGCACCCCTATTATCCCCATGGGTAACTCACCCTCTTCCTCCATCTAGCTTTCCCTCATAGGCCTCGTACTCCCACATCACCTTTACCCAAGAAGGTTTACCCCAAAAAAAAAACCCCATTTCTGCACAACAAGGTAATCAAAAGACAACCACACCCTCCTACCCGTTCATCTACTATACCCCTACCCAAACGAACCCGGCAGATACCTCAAACCATACCAGTACCTAAACCCATGGCTCGACCCCTTCCTACAAATCCACAAATAATTCCCCGACAACCAACTACACCTACACCCAAACCCACGTTCACTTCCCATTGTGATCCACTAGCAGGGTCCTATGCCAAAATTTTAAACAACCTCCTCAAGACTTTTGTTATCACATTACCGCCACTCTGACCTTACGACCCCCTCAAACCCAAGCCAAAAGGGTTTGATGATACAAAAATTTACACCTACCATCATGTGTCGTGGGCATGATGTGGAGAAATGTAAGGACTTAAAAGCTGTCCTTATCCAATTATGTCCACTGAAACCAACTTTGATGATGATGACCTTCTTGACGAGGACCCCGCTTCATCTACACCCACTCTCACACTACCACTCAACGACCACAACCTCCACCCTCACGCTCCCAAAACCACACACAAAATTTGAAATAAACATGGTTTACATCGTAGAACTTGCCACACTACAACCTAAATGTCGCTGCACCCAACCGAACTCACTAGGCTTTTCTCATCCCATAGGTTTTTCCCTTCATGTCGTTATACCACTTACCCTACACCCTCTCTAATTGAAAAATTCCCTCAAATCAACATGGTACACGTCACTACATGTGTGCAGAAGGGTAAAGAAAAAGTAGTTGACCCACCAACCAATCCTATACCTAACATACCATCTACACCCATACCTAAGATAACTATCCACGGCCCCACATACCCTATTTCTAATGGCATCACACATCACACCATGCTCAAACAATTACACCAATCTCCACTCAAAATGTCCCTATATGACCTCATCCAAACCTCGGAATCCCATCGGCAAGCCCTCATGGAGATTCTTCAATCTATCGAGGTTTTACCCAATGACCCTACACCCGTAGCCTCCATTATCACACCCCATCATGTAGCATCCCTCACCAAATTACCACCTTCATCTTCACCTCACCTTGTTAACCAAGTGGCCTCCCTTAGCTTCTCAGAGGAGGAGATTGCACCATACCAAAATGAGGACCCGGACCCAACCCTCTTCATCTCTATTCACATTGATGACATACGGGTACGCCATGTGATGATTGATGGTGGTGCTAGCATTAACATCATTTCATCCCATGCATTTGCTCAAATGTGCATACCTAACAATTGCATGCACAAACATCTGGTCATGTTGCATTCATTCAATGACGCTATCACCTCCACACTAGGCACTTTGTTATCCTTCACGTTCGTGTGGGCCCTCGCACTATTCCAGAATTGTTTTATGTTTTGGAGGGGGAATTCCAATATAACTTGTTGCTCGATAGACCCTGGATCCATGTCATGGGTTACGTTCCTTCCACTTTGCATCGTTGTGTAAAATTTGAACATGAAGGACACACTTATACCATTCCAGCTGACCCATCACCTTTTAAAACATGCAACATGCTTTACCGACCCAATGATGTACTCATACCTGTCATGCCATCTACCTCTGCACCTACTACCACTTCACCTACACCTCCACCTACCAGTATAGTCACTACCTCAACCACACATACCTCCTCTATTCCTACAACCCCATTAGCTCCCCAATCTGTTAACACCACCTCCGCATTGACCTCGACACATCATCCATACCAGCTACCCACATACCAACCACTGATCCCTTGGAAGGTGTTTTTCAATGCCTCACTCTGGGGGAGTACCACCTATATAGTGTCAACACATTCCTTACTCCACATGAGTATGGAAGCCTTCACCAACACCCTCGTTATGATCACCGTATTGAAGAAAGCCTCCTTTATGGTCCTCCTCATCTTTGTACTAGTCTCACCTATGGGGGACTTGATACTACTACCTACACACCTAAACCACCATCACAACCCCACCCATTTTCCGCTGACTTCCAATCACTTACCAATCGTTGTTTTGCCCACACCTTCCTACACCACTATGTGTGGAAGGGTTTTGGTTTTGGCTTCTATGAGAAAGGTTGTCATACCATTTTCCATATACCACCCGCAAACACAATGACCGTAGTGGTATCATCTTCCCCAAACCTCCTACCAAGCAAGCCCGCATAAAACTCATTGCAGACCCTAGCCCTTCTCTGCCTTCATTACCACCCTCACCAATGAAGTCGATAGACCCCGAATCTATCTCTCCTAACTTTTTTTTCATAAACACCATTTCCTTGGGGCCTCTGACTTATCAATACGAAGGCGAGGCCCCTTCCACTCTCCCATTCCTATATCCTGAGATGATCGACGACGACACACCAACCATTAATGTCATTCAATGTCAGGATGATGAATCCATACTCACCTACCTTGGTGCAGAAGACTCATATATTCATCGGTCGTTACCATCTGAGACACAAACCATGTTGAATGAATCGACTATTGAGATCAACATTCATACTCAAGATGACCCACACATCCTAAAGATCAGACAATCTTTAGATGCTGCTGAATAGGAAGCCATCACTTCTTTTCTCTGAGATCATAAACATGCTTTCGCTTGGTCTTATGTAGACATGCCCAGTATTGACCCCACCATAGTGGTCCACAATATTGTAACTATTCCCAATGCCAAACCTATCAAACAAAATCTAAGGAAGATGCACCCTCGCATTGCCCTTCTCGTCAAAGAAGAACTTCAGCATCTTCTTTCTGTTTCTTTCATCTTACCCATTGATTATCCCCAATGGATTTCTAACATCATCCCTATCACTAAGGTGATAGGGGGACTTCGTATTTGCACGGACTTCGTGACCTCAACCTCACCTACCCAAAATATGACTTTCCCTTGCTCGTATTAATCAATTGGTAGACCTTACCGCGGGTCATGAAATGCTCTCGCTCATGGATGGTTTTTCAGGTTATAACCAAATTTTGCTTGCCCCAGAAGATCAGCACAAGACCACATTCATTACCCCTTGGGGACCTTCTACTATAGAGTCATGCCTTTTGGCCTTAAAAACATTGGTGCTACATATCAGCATGCTATGACTTACATATTCCATGATATCATTAATCACATATTGGAAGATTACGTGGATGATCTCTTGGCTAAATCTAAACATTGTGTCAAACACCTTGTTGTCCTCAAAATGATCTTTGATCACCTTATTAAATATTATGTCTTCCTACAGCCTAAAAAGTGTGTCTTCGCGGTTCTCTAAGGAAGCTCTTGGGATTTATCATTTCCTTACATGGTATAGAAGTTGACCCAGCTAAATTCAAGGCCATTCTAGAAATGCCTCCACCCACTAACCTTAAACAAATCCATAGCTTACAAGGTAAATTACAATCCATTCACCATTTTATTTCAAAATTATTGGATTGGTGTCAACCATTTCATCATCTGCTTAGGAAGGATGTCTCCTTTAAATGGGATGATGACTGTCACAAATATTTTGAGGCCTTAAAACAATACCTTCTCCAACCACCCATCCTTATCCCACCTAAAGACGACCAACCTTTTTACCTATACATATTAGCTACCGATCATTCCCTAGGAGCCATGCTCGCTCATCATGATGAACAACATAGGGAGCAAGCGGTTTATTATATAAGCCGTACCCTTCTGGACTACGAAACCTGATACACTCACCCTGAAAAACTTTTCTTAGCCTTAGTTTTCATTGCCACCAAACTCCGTCATTACCTACTCAACCACAAAACCTATGTCGTGACCAACACCAACCCTTTACACATCATGTATGCTAAAACTTATCAAAATCAACGTATCGCGCATTGGCTTATACTTTTAGCTGATCTTGACCTCAAATTCATCCACCAAAATTCCATTAAAGGTCTTGAAATCACTGACCAACTGGTTGACGCACCTATTGTCCTAGGCCAACCCTTTAATTTTGACTTCCCTGACAAATCCATTGCTAACCTCTCTTTGGATGACAACCCTTACCATATGACCTTATTCTTCAACGGTTCCAAATGTCGGGATGGGGGTGGTGCGGGCATTATTCTCATTCTTTATGGTGAACCCATGCCTTTATCATTTAAACTCGACTTCGAATACACCAACAATGTCATCGAATATGAAGCACTCATATTTGGTCTCATGATTGCCTATGCCCTGACGTTAAGTCCATTAATATCTTCGAGTGATTATCAATCGGTAGTAAACCAAGTCAATGGTGTTTATCAGTGTCATAATGAAATACTTCAAGAATACAAACGTTACGTTGGCATCATGTTGACTACCTTTGACCGCTATAAAATTCAAACCGTTCCGCGATCCACCAATAAATTCACGGATACCATGGCCTTCCTCGCTTCTCAAATACCCACTTCACCTGACGATTCAAACATATTTGTTACCGTAAAACGCATACCGAGACCTTATAAATCTTGTTGTATTAACCTCATCCACAATACCTCGCTGAACACACCAAATCTTTGGTAAACACATCTTTCTAATTACCTTTCCCTCTCCATCTTACCTCCTGATCTCACACGTAATGGACAACATGCCTTTCTCAAGCAGGCCTCTCATTATGTCATCATGGGTGGCCTTCTCTATAAACGCGCTTTGACAATATTATCTTATGATGCCTCACCAGCTCTAAAATCCCTTACACCATTAACGAAGTTCATGATGGCATATGTGGAGGCCACTTTAGTGGTTTTGTTGTTGCTAAGCATATTCTTCACCTCGGCTATCATTGGCCGTCCCTTAACCATGATTGTTGTGAATATGCCAAACGCCGCATGAAATGTCAACAACATTCCAACCTTCATCATACACCCATCACGCCTTGTATGTCACTCATGAAATTTGGCCCATCTCTCAATGGGGTTTGGATCTTGTCAGAGAAATCAATCCTCATTCTTCCCAATGCCATCAATGGATTATAACTGCCACTGAATATTACACCAAATGGGTAGAGGCCATACCACTTATCTCCACAAAAGCTAAGAAAATATGTGATTTTATTAACCATCACATCATATGTCGCTTTGGTGTCCCTCATCGACTCATCACCGATGATGGAAAATAATTCAAAAGCAGAATCCGCAAAAACTTTCATGACACCTTCGGCATTCAACTTAGTTTCTCATCACCTTATTACCCAAAAACCAACGGCCAAGCTAAATCCACTAACAAAACCCTCAATAAAATTCTCATGAAAGTGGTTGACGATATTGGGAAGGATTTGCATACACACATTCCTTTTGCTCTATGGGCATACTAAACTAGTATTCACACTGCCACTACGGCTACACCCTTTTCATTGTTCTACGGTACAGAGGCTGTTTTACCTCTCAAAGTCCAAATCTGCTCACTCCGCATTTATCTCCATGACATGCTTACTAATGATGACTTTCATCAGGACTGCTTGGCACAACTAGAGTTATTAGATGAACATCATCTTAATGCTCTAGATCACCTCCAAGTTTATCAAAAATGCATCAAGCGTGCCTATGAAAAATGTGTTCATGAATGAACCTTTCAAGTGGGTGACCTTGTTTTGAAAGAAAATCAACATGTAACTAAAGTGGAGAAAAGAAAATGGGGAAAATTTTCTCCTAATTGGCTTGGACCCTACATCATAACTCATACCTATGGATCAGGTGCCTATCATTTGTCCTCACTTGAGGGTAAACCTGAACCTGAGCCCCTCAACGCATTACATCTTTGACCATTCTATTGTTGATTTGTTGTCCTACCTCACCCTGTGTATCTTTATAGGCCCACCCCTTGAGCGCTATCCACTTCATACACCTCCTTAACGATTAAACAAAAATCATGTGAGTACCCATCACTTGTTATCCACTCTTGAATATGTGCACCATGGCACTTTGCACATAGCATGATTCTTATGGATATTTTTTTATATCTTCATATGAGATCCCATGGTCATTCCACCTTGCCTTTTGAACAAGATTCCTATCCTTCACCTTGGTCTTGTCCATGATTTCAAAGACCTCTAATGGGACCACACTCCTTGAGTCAAACTTCTAATAAAAGATGACTCCCTCAAAAGGGAATCTTCCTCTCGACCAAATTACTACTATAAATAGACTGCTCCCTCGAAGGACAGCTATGTGAAGCTTTAAAAAAAAAAAAGAAGAAGAAAAGAAAAGAGAATGAGAGAAAATGAAGCTTCCCGCATCGATCAGCTTCACGAAGACCTCAAGGAGTATCATATTATTTATCCCATATAGGCTTCTTGCATTGATCAGTCTATCACAAGAAACAAAAAAAATTAATCATGGACTTTCCCATTATTCCCTAGGACATTTTGCCCAAAAGCCTTGTCACTACCTTCATCGTAGAACCGTTAATCGTGTGGTGTCTTTTGGGTCTTGTGTTTATCACCTCTTCCAAGGTATGATCTACTCGGTAGGTTCCTACCCAATCAGGTGGCTCTAAGGCCCCCTCTTATCTTTTAAAAACTATCTTTGTTTACGTTCTGATTACCTTATACAAGACATGGTCCTTGTCGCTTACCTTTGGGGGTAGCACTCCCCTTTTGCTATAATCAACTTCACCTATATCATTTTACCTATAATTCACCCACACTCATTAAACCTAAAACCCACTACATGCCTAAAACCCTACTAACTCATTTTCATATTTCTTCCCTATCTTATGGGAGAACTACATCGGTCTGAGGTCCCTTTTCACCGTGACTATGTAGGCAGCACTTTTCGGGCATGGAGCCCTAGAAAGATTAGCTCAACCAGTCTTTACCCTAACCATTTGCACCACCTTTTCCCTGATTTCCTGTTCATATCAAAACCTCGACATCTAAACCATATACCAAATAACTTTTATTATTTCACATTTTCATACATAACCAACATTTTCCACATTTTACACTATCTCATGCATTTATATTACCATTTGTTATCAAAATACCAAAATAACTCAACCATGCCTAACAACCTGACTCAACCATGCCTAACAACCTAACTCAACCATGCCTAACCAACCTGACTCAAACATGCCGAACAACCTAACTCAACCATGCGTAACCAGCCTAACTAAATCCATTCCTAAAACCAACTCGACTCAATCCATGCCTAAAACCAACCTAACTCAATCCATGCCTAAACCGACTGACTCGATCCATGCCTAAACCGACTGACACAATCCATGCCTATCACTTAACTCGATCCATGCCTATGACCTGAATCTATCATACCTAACTCATATATTTTCCCTTCCTTGACATTCTACCCACCCAAATACTTCTTTACACCTTTCATTGTACCTACATTACCCTTTTTCCATACCCCCTACCATTTAATATTACCTTTTCCCTCTCTGCACAAATTAATTTTCAAACGTGGGTTTTCCACTTTTATACCCTACTTGACTTGACCGACGTCGGTTAACCCTTGACCATTTTCATTCTTTTTCCCTAGACTACCACCGTCGGTTACCCTACACCGTCATCGAGTTCATTCCGACCGATGTTGGTTACCCCGCATACTCTATACCCCCATTTAACTCATTTTCCTTACCTCCCTTCTCTTTTGCCCCCCATCCACCTACCTTGACCATTTTACCTTCACCTCGGTGCTCCACCCTCTTGACCTCCTCGCGTCTGCTTTGTTGACGCCTTATTATTTTACCCCTACCTCGGCCTTCCCATGCCGTAATCTTGATATTTGGACCTGGACCATCACTAGTGACCTTTGACCTCATGTGTTCACTATACCTTGCGGCACTTATTACTGTGTTGATGACCTAATGACCTTACCTAGCCTATTGTCATGATGTTTATCTTGAACCTACCTTTGGTGTACCAGAACACACCTACATGTTCCTGCACCTAACCTACATTGTGTTTCTTAACCTTATCCTATACCTTGGATACTAGATTCACTTCACCCTTGTTTGGATAAACTTATCGACCTTAGATGATGTATAGTTTGCCTTCTCTTCATCCTAGTAGCATGCTTTGCAGTTTATATGTTTGTGTGTATTTGACTCCTACTACCTTTGGCCCCCGACCCATTACATAGATTTCTGAGAAGACTTTTCACCCTCTTCTCTTACACCCACTTCCCTATTATTCACATTAACCTTTTATCAAACCACTCACCGCTTGACCCGATTGCTTCATCGATTCTTTGGTTTGAGGGGATCACCTTCACCCCACATGGGGCAACCACATCTTATTTTTTTAGCATCACTTATCAATACAAGCTACACAACAAAAAGGGGCAAAATGTAGACACTAAATTTAGGTCACACTCCCCTATTGTACCTCAACCAATAAGTACCCTTCATCACTTTACCTAGCCATGGCCCTGTTCACCACACTAGTCTTAATTTAATTAATTTAATTAAATTAATGCTTTATCCTCACTATATTTATTATTTAAATATCTTATTTAAATAATATCTACACATATATTTCACTTAGATACCTCATCAAACTAACTCACCCTAAGACCTATTCTTGGTAAGTTGCCATAACTAACTAAGACTTACCAAAACCCTAAAAATCAATGCCCACACTCACTCTAACCACATCCTCACATGCTCACGAGAAGCTCCTAGTCTAGTCCGTGGGATAACAACATGAGATCAAAGAAATAAAGAGGATCTACCCTAAGTTTGGCAAACCTAGAAAGTCCCACATTAATCGCGCGTCGTTTACCCCTTTTTAACTCCTAAACTACCTTATTCTCAAGGTTGGAAAACATTGGGAGAAAAAAAGTTAACAAGCAAGAGCGAGATCTCAAAAAGATAGCACATCTTTAGAGAGCCGATTCCAGCAAGAACTCACATCTAAAGAAGGAGATTGAACATCTTCTCCTGCACAACCATCCCAGCCACATTCGGATCTACCCAAGCAAAAGAGGAGTGTGCATGCAGCCCATGAAAAATCTTTTCTCCAGTTGGTGATCACTTACAACCTCCAAAACTCATCATCAACACCTCCATCTGTCACATACATAATTCTAGAACTGACATCCAAGTAATTATAATATCATACTTCCTGGTTAATTCATTTCATCATTGTTTTACCACTTATTGTCCATCTTGCTCCTCATTGACCCTCTCCAACATGTTATACCTTCATAGACCCATCACGAACCTCATAAAAACCTACCCTTATCACCTAATATCTCCTCCCAGCCAAATAAATCCTTTGTGCAATCACAAAGGGGATCAAAAACCTCATTCTATGACATTCCTAGATGTCACAGTAACTAGCAACAGTTGTACCTAACCATGGTTAATCACCCCTGACCGACGTTGATCTCTCTGTTTACCCACATATCCTTAAATAGAGACCTATCCACCCCATTTTACCTCACCCTCACTCACCTGTGACCTACCCAACACCTTCATTAGACCTGCAAAACTTAGAACCAACCCTTTGACCTATGGATTCTATTCTAGCCTAGCATGTTAGATTAGATCTATTTCTTATTGTGTTTTAAGTGAGATACCTAAATCATTTTAAAATAACAATAGGATTTACTTTGTTTTCAACATTAATTTGTTTAAAATAGTGGATTGACAGCCATCTAGGAAGTACCATACTTCTCGGATCTAGCTCACGCTAGGCAGTTCACTACCCATATTGTTTAATGCTTTCTGGTGGTCTTGTTTTCATTACAGGTAGTTCCTCCTAGCCAAAAGGAAGCTCTCACGGTTAGCTATGGATTCAAGTCATACACGTGACACAACTCATCAACTGAAATTTAAAAATATTCCTCCTATGCCCGTTACCCTATCTATTTCTTCAACCATTCAAAGGAACAAACCTACGAAAAGGTGAAACACATGCACGATGATTTGTTGAATGTCCATGGGTGCAATGGAAGTCACAATAATAGTGTTATTGATACCAAGATGGTTTGTGAAAGGTTGGATTGTGTGATTTGAGTTGGGAATGGATAATAATTTTGAATTTTTTTAGATGATGGAAGATGGTGGTGAAAGATTCTCCTAAAGGAGTGAAGTGTTTAGGGTTAAATGGTTTTGGGGGAGTAAAAAGTAAAGGTGGGAGATTGGGTGGATAATGAGATGTCTTGGTTTATTTGGATGTGTGAGTTGGGTTAGTTTGGTGTATTTTATAACATGAAGGAGATGGATTAGGCTTAGCGTATGAAATTAATTATTTGGGATTGGAGTCTTAAGTAGTTTTGGGTGATTTTGGATGGGTTAGAATATTTGGTTGTGAGATGGATGTTTATGATTTAGGATTATATTGTTGAGGATTAGTAGATGTACATGAAGAAGATGGTTTATATTTAGATGAAGGGGATGGACATGATATGGGGGTCATAATAATTTTTTTGTTGTATAAGGATATTTGGGAGATGAGTATGGTGTAGGAGCCACATGAGATATAATAAATTTAGGGGATGAAGTAGATGAAGGTAATTTTACCTTTGGAGTCATGTTAGATTTTTTAGGATTAGGGGATGGTAGAGATGAAATAGGATGTGTGGAAAGGATAGTATTGGTTTTAGGTGATGAAATGGTTCAGATAGGATTAGATGTGGATGAAGATGGTGAGGTTTGCATAGGATCCATATTGGATGGTTTAGGCTTAGTAGTAGAAGGGGATGAGGTTCACTCGAAAGTCACGGTGGATGAGATAGTATTGGTCATAGGTAATGGAGGGGATGGCATAAGAACATAGGATGAATTTAATGATACTTTAGGGGATGTGGGAATGTCTAGGAGAAATAATGTAGGATTTAATTGGGGTAAAGTAGATGAGGAGGATGGAGGAAAAATATGATATGCGGGTGATATTGATTTATGATTAATTTGTTCTCATTGTTCGAGATAAGTGAATGTGACTTGATGATAAGTTTTATGATGATTGGATTTAGGATCTGAGGTTTTTGATTGTGCATTATTTATATGAGTTTTTATGGGATGAAGGTGTAGATCATGATGATTAATGTGGGATTTGGAGGTTGGGTTTTGGGATGGTTGTGTGGGTTTGAGATGGGTGCCTAGATTAGCAGGACATAAAGAAGGTCCTATTGGTTTAGGTCAAAGTTATTGAGATCGTCAAATTCGATGAAGTTTTCTTACGGGAAAAGTATTTTATGTTGATTATGTAGAGGTTTTGATTGAGATGGTTTAGTTTGTCAAGGAGGAATTCAATGGGGTGAGCAGTAGGTATCTTAGGAAGGGAAGATTATGGATGGGGTTGGTTGAGAGATGATAGTTTAGGGGGTGATTGATTGATTGAAGATTGAAGATTAGATATTTGTTGATTAAGTTGTTGAATGGTTTTTAGGATGTTAGGATTGACATGGGATGGTTGATTTGGATGAGATTGGTTGAGGTAGGATGTTAGGTTTGAGATTTGTTCGCTAATGTGTATGATGGTGTGTGGGACTTCGTCAGTTGAGATTTTTAATGGGTGACGGATAATGGGATAATTTCATTGATGGATTCAAAATAGAGGTAGGGGTTGGATATATTTTTAGAAAGGATGGGGATTAATGATTAAAGGCCATGATGTGCAGGAAATTTGTTTTGGATTATGATTGATGTTAATGGTATTAGGATTAGTACTAATTTGGTTGATTGAGGATGGTGATGGGGTTAGGATTAGGATCATTTAATTAGGGATATTTAATTATGATGGTGTTTCATTAATTCAAATTTTATTTAGTGATAGAATGGATAAGGGTGTTCACAAGCACACAAAAAACATGTAAAACACACCCTAACTAGTCAAGTGGGTTTACAATCAAGCTATAGCCCACTTTCAATACCACACATCGAAGGTTGTGTCATAATTTTCTCTCAACCTACGTGTCAATTTTGGGTCATCTAACGAGTGATCTTGGGGAGTGAGGTGTCCTTTAACTAAAGCTCAATATGCCACCAAATGCTTTCCTAATATTGGATACAAAAACTCACTAGGGAGTGCTTGATAAACCTTGTGGTACATGTGGCCCAATTCCGTGTTGCAGGGATGTTTTTAAAGGCCTAGGTATTAGGAATTGAAATCCCCTCACTTCATTTCACTCTTAAAACAAGCAAGTTCTTAGCTAATAATTATAGTTGTCCTTGAATTAATATACTCTGCCGGCACATGGGGTGTGTCTACGTGCGTGGAGGTGAATCCCATGGTACTAAGACCCATAGGACTATGGTAAGTGCGTGGATGTCACTTCCACGTCACATTGCCCCCTAAAAATGTAAAAAGGGATGGAATACTAGTCACTTTTGATCCTCAAGATCATCCTAGGATGCAAGAAAAGGCTATGCACGGTGTCGTCTTTGGTTTAAAACAAGAAAGAAAAAAATTACAAATGAAAAATACACACAAACAATAAAATTTAATGATAAAGTTTTTATAATTGGGGCCTTCAAAAAGGGGACCTATAAGACAAAAAGGATTAGTAGTTTTCTTTATACCCCAATGTTCTTGTACTTCATTCAAGCATGCAAGACAAAAGGGTTAGTAGTATTGATTAATCATTATCTTGTAACTTCAGAAGTATTAGGAAAATATTAATTGAAATGAAAACTAAAAGAGTTTCCCCTTGTTCCTACAAAATAGAATGTAAGAAGATGCAAAATACCACTACAAACCAAAAAAGTGTGATTAATTAGTTAGTATTGATGCAAAAAAATTTATTAGAAAAACACGCTATTGAAATAAAAATGTGTTGTTACGAAAAAATGTGTTACACTGGAAAAAAATGTGCTAAAATAGAAAAAAACCACTATAGTAAAGACAATCTTCACTGGGAAAAATTTGGGTAACAAAAGTGCTAATATAGCAACAAAAGCACTTTGAAGTCTTAACAAAGGTGCCACTATAGTGACAAATGCGCCAAACCTACACAAAGGAAAGTTAGCAGATACAAAAGCATTGAAGTTGTTACAAAAGTGTCGATACATATAAAAATGTGCTAAATTATAAAAAAAAATATTTCATGAAAAAAGGTGTTAATCCTGCATAAGATGACGTTAGTAGGCACAAAAGCACCGATACAAACAAAAAGCACCGTTTTAGGGAAAAACTTACCATGGGTTTGAGAAATGAACTAAACTAGATCCATGCACCCATTTAAATCAATAATATGTCTAAAAGAATTATTTCAGGTTATGAATCCACTTTTTATGTGAATTAGCACTTGTGATACTTCAAATGCACTTGAAATGGATAACTATTAAAAAATTGAAATTTCAAGGTTCAAATCTCAAAGAAAATTTCCAAAATTAAAAAGCTTGTTCACGACATGAAATTCTATTGAAAGAAACTAAAATTTCATGGGGTAAACTCCACAAAGTGAGCACAGAAATGTAGGCAAAAAAGTGGTGTTAGGATACAACTTATAAACTAGGAAATAAACCGATTTAAATATTATGTTAACACAACCATCTACTTACATTCGATTGAGAAATTCTAGAAAGAGGGTGAAAATCATATACCTATACTTACCTAAATGTGGAAATCCTCCTCTTTTATAGCTTAAATGTGCTCTTGGATGGAATTCTTAAATGCTTCAAATTTTTGGGATGAAGGTTTAAGGATGAAGGATTGGATTTCAAGGAATGATAGAGTGGTGATTGAGGATAAATTGATAGAGTGGATGGATTTATTAAGTGATAAAAATGGAAAAGGTTTTCTTACTTGATAACTAGATAACGTGGAGAATGAGAGCTAAATTTATAGGCCGAGGAGTGGAGGATTTAATGGCTAGGATGAAGAAATGTTGGATTTAGATCAATGGTGGAGAATGCATGAGAAGAATGGAGGATTCTAGACTTGAGGGATATAGAATTTGAATTCAAAAATCAAGGAGGGAAGAATTTTCTATTGAACTAAAAATTTAGTAGAAGGATAAAGTTAGAGAGGATTCTAGAAATAGAAGCCTCTAGATTTAGAGGTGTGAGGATGTGATCGGGATTACAATCAGATTAGGTTAATAAATTATGATTAGGGATGATGTTACATGTAAATGATAGGTTTAGAGATGTGTAGGGTAGGTGGGTAGGTAGGTGTAGGAATATTAAATTCCTATGATTTTTTATAAGGGATTATGATGGGATAATAAGATATTATATTAAAATAAAAGGGATGAATGATAGGATGGGATAAAATAATTAATTAAGAGGATTAATAATGGAATGATGATGATGATAAAATGATAAAGGGTAAATATGATAAAATTCATTAAATAATAATAATTCATCTTGACATTAATTATTATATAAATGATGTTGGGATATTTATGGGATGGATTAATCATAATTAACCATTTCGACATTTTAGATGTGTACACATGTTTTTAATGAGGTAAAGAATGAGAGGTATTTAGCTAGCTTATGGGATGCCCAAAATTTATGTCAAATGGTTTGTGTGTGTTTCAAAGCCTACACATTTGGGACCAATGGTTATCAAATATTACTTTAAACCCTCTAATCGATTTTTCTTAGAATCTCCAAAGCCTTTTTAGGAGACCCATTTTTTTCATATTTTACAATCCATTTTTATCCTCACGACTTTATTTTTTTGAATTTATTTAGTGTTACTTTAACCATTGCAGATTTGTCATACTAAGAAGGCCACAATCCTTCAAGGTATTTTTTCGAATAGCTTCATGGATGAAGTCCAAGATTTCATGTTTTACATACAAATCTACCCGAAATTTGCAACAAAAAATTGTGAGAGACCTCTCCATTGACAATTATGCATTGGTTTGTTTTAAATCTACCATTTTAATAGGACTTAGGTACGCTACCAGAAGTTAACCAATCATTTCGACACAAGTTGGTTTAAATTTGGTAAAACAATGGAAATTACTTATGAGGATGCTCATGAATTTTGTGTATTGCTTCATATATGTGGATGGTAAGGAAAACATCGGCTTGCACCATCAAAAGGAAAGAAAATAACAAAGAATAAAATAAAAATGCCCGAACATAGTCAATATTTCACAATTTTGGGGCATAAATAAAAATTCCTTTTTACATAGGCGGGGTGCCCACAATGTCAATGTCATCCACTACAAAAGGAACACATGACGTAATGTTATATAGACGGTAAAGTTTAAAGGGCGATGCACATTTTATTGCAAGATTTTTTTATTATTAAATAGTTTTAAAGGGACTATACCCTGTTACAAAAAGGGCTCACCAGCCTGATATAACTATGAAGATTCAACAAAAAAGGATCAAAATCTAGATAGAACAGTATTACCAAAAGTAACCAAGAGGTAGTTACAACAAGAAGCAAAAAAAGGACATAGACTGCAACAAAACCGCAAAAAATCAGCAAAGTCACAACAAAAAGACCACAAAAGATCAACATCTACAACGATTCCTGCCAGCCCAAGTGAGTTTACTTCTTGGATGCTCTTTCAATTCTGGACTGGATTGTTTGCAGTGAGGTAAACAACACCAGTGTGGTGATGTGCGTTGAGTCCGAAGCATCCAACTGCGAGATGGTCAAACTCCTCTCTTTATCATTCCCCCAAATAGTTGCAGGGATCCCACTAAGCATGGCAATGCTCCAAACTTGCTGCTCTAAAAATTCACTTATGGCTTTGAAGATAGCCATGTTGTGATCATGTCTATCTTTAGCTCTCCCCAGTCTAGTGTCTAGAGAGTTCAACTTCTTATAAATATCAGCAATCTGATCCTTGCCATTGTCATTATCTTCATCAATTTTTCTTTTCCCTTTCTACTTTTCCATATGCTAAAGGTCCTTCTTCAGCTACTTCATCTCTTTCTCCAGAGATTCTAGTCTATGAGGCACTTGAATCTGCTCTTGCTGCAGGGTTATATCAATACATGTATTGTTGATATGTAGCAAGTTTTGAGCAACCTCCATCTCTTTGGTGCTTCTGAGAATCTTGGCAGTGTGAGGGGTGTCCATTTTCTTGGGGTTCTTGGTTTTGGATTTGGAAGGGGTGGCAAGAATGGGAGTGGGATCGAGAAGATGGTAGCTGTGGATCACTAGGAGCAATCGGGAAGCCAAGGAACTTGGAAACACAAAGCTTGTGCAACAGGAAGATAAGGCCCTGATGCAAAGGAATAACATGGGAGTGCTTTTGAAAATCTAGAATAGAGCATTGAAGGGAATTGAGCAGGTAGTGTGGGAAGCAGACCACAAAATGCCTTCTAAAATGGTTTAAAAAGACAAGGTGTTTAACAGGGACCATTTTATAACACCCTTCCAAAGAAATATATCTAACCATCATATTCGTCACTTCATCATACGGCATGGGAATAGAACTTACCCTTATGCCCACAATAACAAACTCAAGCTCCTCACCCTCGTTAGAGAATTTCTTGGCCTCGGTGACCCTGTCAATCCTCTTACTGAAAAAATGATAGCCCTCCAGTTCTAGGCCTGTAGCCTCAACAATCAGCCTCGTTGATAGTAACACAGTGGCCACCATATTTGACCCTTCTATCCTTCCAATCCATAGCAAAATGAACCGAAATGTTTTGATCATGACCCTAAATGTGTTCAATGAAATTTGAGATGCCTCCCTTGTGCAAGAGGTTCCAAAGTACCTCGTTATTCTTCTAGGCCGGATCGCAACATGGCTCCAATTGACATGGCACCCCTCCCATTTTCTTCTTCTTCCTGCAAATCCTGTGAATTTTCTACTCAAAACCCTCATAAGAGTCTGTTTCTTCCTTATGTCTGTCCCGTTTTTGAAATTCCTCCCACATGTGTGAGGTTCAATAGCTTTAATGTGGCCGTAATAAGGAGGATAATTCACACATGTGTGAACTTTCACCTCCGTTAAGGCCCACTCCATGTCATTATTAAAATTACTCCACGTATGTAATCCCATAATTATCCACATTAATGCTAGTTTGAACCTCCTTAGGGATGTTATTTACATTATCCCATATGATAAGATTAATATTGATGCCCATATTAGCCAATGTGTCTGCAACCTTATTCCCCTCCCTATAGGTATGTCTAATGATGATATTCTTGATATTTTGACAAATATTTCTTGCTTCCATAATGAAGTCCTTGATGGTCTAGCTAGGAGGAGAAGTTTGGTTTAAATGGTTGATGATGTTAAGAGAGTCCCCTTCCAAAATTAAGTTATGAATATCATAATCTTTGGCAATCCTTAGCCCCATAGAGTAGCTAGGGCTTCAACATAATGATTCATCTGAATCCCCATTTTACTAGCATAAGCAACAACTAAACAACCTTTGTGATCCCTAATAACACCTCCCCTAGCAGCAAGACCAGGGTTACCCTTGGAGGAGCGGATCCCCTTTTTAGCTTAGTGTTTCGAAATTTTTTTTTGGGAAAGATTTCCTAAATTCTCTGTTAGCCCACCGATCTGCATCTAATAGTTGGATGACATGTGGAAACCTTAGGCATCAACGGAGGTGTAGAGCATTTTAACCCTTTGTATCCTTTTTCTTTTAAAGTCTAAAATTTGTATGTTTCCCCCATAAGTCCATTTTACCCACGTGAATCGAGGATCGACATGTGGCACTTGGAAATGCTAACACGTTTCCACTTTTGAGTTCATGGGCGTGCATAGGTAAATTACATTTTTGTATCAAAAAGGCCAAAGTGCTAAATTCGTTCCCCGCTCCGCCATCCCGTGCCTTGGAAAAATTTTCCCCACCGCTCTATAATTCCTTCTTCGGGTGAAATTTCTCCCCACGGTCTCGAAGGACCGTCCTTGGGAAAATCTTCCTCCCTAGGCCCACAAGCCCGTTCTTGGAAAAAAATTTACCCCAAGGCCCGCCAACCCATAACTTGAGAAATATGAGGAGTTAGGAGGACTTATTTATATCACCGGAAAGGTGAGGAAATTTCCTATCTAATGGGAATTTTCTTAAGAGATTTTTTGGTGCATTAATTTTGAGAAAATCAAGTTGAATATTTTAAGCTTTGTTAGAGGGTGGTTCGGAGAAATTACCCTCTTAACCTAACTGATTAATCTAACCCTAAGTTTGGACCTTGTGATCTTTTATAATTGTTGTATTAATAAAACTATAAGCTATTAATAGTATTTGGATTTGAAACTTGCTTGCGATAATTGTTGTCTTGTAACTTGGTTGTAGACTCTTTTAAACAAAAAAATTATTCCATAATTTTCCTAACTAATCCTAGGTTATTATTGGGTCTCAAGTGGGTTGTCTTGAGTGGTCATTACACTTGGTATCAGAGCCGTGGGTTCAAAAGCTTGGGCCATTGGGCACACTAGAAAACTTGAGACATGAACTTTAAACCTAGCACACTTCAAATCTAGAGAACAACCTTGTTGAAATTACATACTTAGTAAACATGGAAAACTGAATAAAACTTAGAAAGAAGAACTAACTCTCACCTTGGTTTGTGTAGGAGGCACAGATAAGATGAGGGGTATTTTCACATAGAATTAGGCTTGCCACCACCGGATCATGTTGTAGCAGCCATCCTACCACAGATTTTACAAACACTTTAGGACGTTAATGTCACCTTACGTGGAGGGTCTGTGGGAGCACATGCCACTAGACATGATAGAGAGCCATCAAATGAGGCTCAGGCACCTTCTCAACACAATGATGATCAAAGGGCAGAGAAATCTCATGTGGAGTCAGTTAGAAAAGAGTCACCACAGGGGGGATAGGGAGACTAGATTTTAGGACACAAAGATAGGTCTCGAGCCCTAGGCTTAGGGATGAGCATGCAGAGAGGCCTAGGGGTCACTAGACCACCGCCACAAACCATATCAGGGAGATCCTGAACCTACGACAAACTCATTATTCTAGTGACATGGGTGGATTTCAGGCAGAGACCGGTTGGTGAGCTTGAGTAGATGCTTCAAGCTCTGTCCTTGTTCTAGAAACATGAAAGCTCATGTTGCGATCCATCTACTGAGGGATGGAGCTAGTTTCTGGTGGAGGACAGAGGAGTAGAAGCTCCATGTTGATTCTGAGATAGTTACTGGGAGCTCTTTAAGGAGTGATTCAGGAGTAGATATTTTCATGGAGGTTCATATAATAGCGGATAGATGAGTTTCATGACCTCCAACAGCATCTCTTATAGTGACTGAGTATGAGAGTAGGTTTCTAGATCTACTCCAGTATGTTGATTACATGCAAGATGAGCAAGTGCGGATCCATAGGTTCATCCAGGGGCTTGAATTTAGACATTGGAGGTGTAGTACAGATCCATTATCCATAGACATTAGCCGAGGCCATCGAGAAGACCTATATAGCAAAGGACACTCACGGAAAGACCTAGCGAGGCTAGAGACCGAGTCCGGAGATGCATATAGCAAATGTAGGATAGTAGATCGAGGGGGTCGGTACCTCTTATTTTTGTGGATAGGGTTTAGCACAGGTAATCTTTTAGACCACAGTGCAGCGGTAACCCCACCCACCTTATAAACCTCCGTAGAGGTTTGACGCCTGAGAGGTCGAGTATGGGGCCTCCTCCTAGGGGTCCCATCAGGTCACAGGGTGCCCAAAGAGCTCACTCAGTAGGACCTACCAAGAGAGACATCGGGAGACCGCAAAAAGATCCTTAGGATCCACACCACAGACCTCCGTAGTACGGTCGGACTGCTACACAGGGGAGAGGATCAAAGGTCGTTTTGGGTGTGGTATTACTAGATATTTTTGGAGAGGATTCCCATAGAACCCTAATAACAAGGGTAAGGCACATATCTCATAGCCTATTGTTGGTGACATGGGGCGTAGTCATAGGATGTATGCAGTGGTTGAGAATCGCTGAGTAGAGCATCAAATTGTAGTTATTGAGACTACAGGTAACATTGGGTGTATCCTACCTCTATTTTGTTTGATTCTGGTTCTTCAGATTCTTTTATTGCACCATATTTAGTAGAGCAATGCAAGCTAGTGGTAGTTAGGCAGGGTCATAGTTGGGATGTTGAGATGGCTTCTGGAGCCAAGATCTTTTTACACTTCTTAGTTATGGAGTGTGTAGTAGATTTAGGACCTTTCACTACTACCTCATATCTTCATATCCTTCCGTTGGGATCTTATGGAGTCATCTAGGGCATGGACTAGTTATCTACACACAAAGCCAGAGTGGATAGTTACAACAAGATCATATCTTGTATAAATGATCTAGGAGTTGAGGCAGTGATAGCAAGAGTCAAGAGACCCGTTTCTATTCACACCATCTCTGCTATGCAGCTTAAGTGGTGTGTGTGATGGGGTTGTCAGATGTTTGTTGTCACAGTTAGTGACCTATCAGAGGATGGGTCTAGTGGACCATCTCTAGATGAGCATCCCATTTTGAGAGATTTTTCTGATGTCTTTCCGGTGGAGCTACCAAGGTTACCGCTGCCACGTGAGATATATTTTCATATAGATTTGGTTCCGG
Source organism: Taxus wallichiana var. yunnanensis (assembly GCA_018340775.1). NCBI lineage: Eukaryota > Viridiplantae > Streptophyta > Pinopsida > Cupressales > Taxaceae > Taxus > Taxus wallichiana. The sequence goes on from CM031238.1 coordinate 141,403,998, forward strand.
GAGCAGAGCCTATCTAACGAGCACCTTATCGGATGACTACCCCTGAGCTCTGCGAGCTCAAGTTGAAGCTTTGAGGGCCTTCTAGATAAAGGCCTAATTCATCCTAGTGTATCCTCATGGGGTGCACTTTGGTGATATTTTTAAAGAAGAAGGATGGATCCTTGCGATTGTGTATTGATTACCGTTAGTTGAATAAGGTAACGATCAAGAATCGTTATCCTCTTTTGTGTATTGATGATTTGTTTGATCGGATGAAGGAACCACATATTTCTCTAAGATAGACCTTAAGTCGCTACCATTAGCTAAGGATTTCAAAGGAGGACATTCATAATACTTCCTTCTATATGAGATATGGCCACTATGATTTCACAGTGGTACCTTTTGGTTTGACTAATGCCCCAGTGATTTATGAGTTTGATGAATGGGGTATTCAGGAATTTCTTATATATCTTCATGCTCATCTTCCTTGATGACATTTTTATTTACTCACATGTGCGTGAGGAGCATGAGAGACACCTTCGCCAGGTTCTTCATTGTCTTTGGGAGCAAAAATTTATGAGAACTTGGAGAAGTGTGCATTCTTTCAAATAGAGGTGCAATATTTGGGTCATATCATTTTTGGGGAAGGTATAACCATCAATCCTTTATAGATTAGAGATATCATAGAATCGCCAAAGACCCAATACATGGACTGAGGTGCGCAGCTTCATGGGATTAGTAGGTTACTACAGGAGATTTGTTCAGGACTTCTCTCGGATTGTGCACCCCATCACTTCCCTTCAAAGGAAAGGGAAGAAGTTTGTTTGGTTGGACTGGTGTGAGTAGACCTTTAGGAAATTGAAGGAATGTCTCACTACAACACCTATAATTGTAGTGTCGAACAACAGGTGAGTTTTTCATTTGGACGGATGCTTCTTTAGCAGGGCTTGGAGGTGTGTTGATGCAGGAGGGCGAGTAGTGGCTTTTGAGTCTCACAACCTCAAAGATTATGAGCTTGATTATCTCGACCCATGATCTTGAGATTATGGCGATTGTGCACGTGTTTCTTTGATTGAGGCACTTTCTTCGTGGTTGAAGATTCACACTCGGGACGAGATCACTTGAGTCTTCTCCATCTCTTCACACAACCCAATCTCAACGCTCGTCAACAGGCATTGGATAGAGCTGATTTTTGAGTATGATATAGAGACAGAGCATGTGAAAGGGAAGGATAATGTGGTAGCTCACACTCTTAGTAGATGGAGACATGTGGCTATGACCACCTCAAGGAGCACAAATTTGTGGAGTAGGATTCTTCAGTAACTTCCTCTTGATAGCTTCTACATTGCAGTTCGAGTAGAGATCAAGTCCTAGAGAGCCCTCGAGGGGAAGTTTGATGGTTTTTCTTTAGAGGCAGATAGCATTCTCAGGCACAAAGGTTGGATTTATATTCCCGAGAGATAGAGATTTAAGGCGGGACATATTGACAAAGGCACATTGTGCACCCTATTCAGCCCATCCTGTGGTGAAGAAGAATATGCACGCTACTTTGAGATAGTTGTATCACTAGAGAGGACTTCGTAGAGATGTGGCTCAGTTTGTGTCATGCTGCTTAGAGTGCTAGAAAGTGAAGGTCGAGCATCGGCATGCATCCGCCTTCTCTTTCCTCATGTTGTACTGGAGTGGAAATGGGGCACCATTTCCATGGACTTCATTGTTGGGCTACCGATGTTGAGATATCACCACGACACCATCATGGTCACGGTTGATAAATTGACAAAAGTGGCTCACTTTTCTCTAGTGAAGACCACTTATACAGCTAGTGCAGTGGCACGGGTATATCTTGATGAGATTGTCAAGTTGCACAGGATCCCGTAGAAGATTATTTGTGACCACGATCCTTTATATACTTCCCATTTTTGGACTACCATGTAGTATTCCCTTGAGACAAGAATCAATTTCAGCACAACATATCACCCCGAGACGGATGGACCAGATCATGCGGGTGAATAATATTTTAGATGACATGCTTAAGATGTATTTGATCGATCAACGGGAAAGATGGGAGGAGTACTTTCTTGGTGGAGTTTCTTGCAATAATAGTTTTCATATTTCTATAGGCATGGCTCCTTTCGGGCCTTGTATGGCGTAGAGAGTGCGGGACAACTCTTTGTCGGGACATGTTAGAGGACAGGGTTTCTCTTGGACCATATTTTTGCAAGACATGGAGCAATAGATTGTTTTGATTAGACATAGATTGCAAGAGGGACAAGACAAGAAGAAGAAGTACGTAGATCAACATAGGAATGACCGTAGTTTTGATGTGGGCATGAAGGTATTCCTTCGTGTCGGGCCACATAAGAGGCCTATACATTATGGAAAAGGTTCTAAGTTAGATCCTAGATTTGTGGGTCCTTTTGAGATCTTGAAGCATATCAGCCCTTTGGCCTACTCACAGTCTAGCATTACAACCTAGCTTGTCTCGTGTACATGATGTGTTTAATGTTTTAGTTATTAGGAGATATATTGTAGATCCTTATGATGTGATGGATTGGACCTCATTGTAGGTACATGTTTAGGGGCAGGGTATAGTGAAGCTGTTTGCATCATAGATCGCAAGACCACAGGCCTTCGAGGCGAGATAGATTTATCAAAGTGCGAGTATAGTGGGACAGATACGATGAGACCGCACCTACTTGGGAAGATGCTACTGTGTTTCAAGCTTAGTTCCCACATCTTTTCCAGTGACTTCTAGGAGGAAGTCGAGTCTAAGGGGAGGGGAATGTAGTGCCCGCTTCCCTTCGACACTTTTGTTACTAATCATGATACTGCTAACTATATTATGGACATTATTATAATTTTGGCTTAGTGTGATGTTAGATATTAGATCATGGATTATGGTTGACTTTGATTCATATATGATGCATGATGATTATTAGAGACACTTTATATATTGATGATGATATACTGTTTGACATGGTTATATTATGGATGTTGTTCGGACATGTGATATTTGGATATTGTGAGTAGACCTAGAAATGGAAATTAATTGATGATGATATAGTTGTTGAGTAAAATTGTAAATGATCTTGTTGGTTGCTTGGATGTTGTTGTGATTCGTATATCTAGATGATTTTGGAATTTTATTTATATTATTTTGGATGTTCTGATATGGCCACAAGGCCAAAGGAGGTATTCATATTTTACAGGTTTAAAATATCTCAATGAATATTGGGGATTGGAGACCAACCACATTGGAATTCTAGATGAATTCAACAAGGTCATCATGGCAACTTGTATTGTTTTTGTGTCTTTGATTGTGTTAGGGATTCCCATGGGAGGGATCACCTTTAAACGTCACCAAGGGTTATGTGTATTTATTTATTTGGTTCCTTTTTATTAATGGTTATATGTGTTTATTAAGTGATGTGTTTATCCCTTTTATTTAAATAAATTGTGGTGTTAATATTGTGAGTAATCATGTTGTTAAGTTAATTAATTAAAAGATATCATGAGAATGTAATCAATAGAGTTGTTGGTCTTGGTTTAAGTGTTGTAAGAGATATGTAAGTGATGTGTAAGTTAACTTTTGAGTGTGAAACACTCCACCTTCTTGGAAATTCGAATTTTTCCTTGGGGCTGATTTTGGAGGCTTGTGGGACAAGTTAAACTTGTCCCATACCTCTTAAATTTATTTACCAACCATACCTATGGTTGGAGAGTTGAAATTAGACTTTTATAATGCATTTTGAGAAGACAAAGTGTAAGTTTTAATTGCACTTTTCTTACATGGTTTAATTTTAGTCTATTGGCATATGGGCTTGATTTTAGTATGTAAGTAAACTATCATATTATTCAAGCACCTATTTATTACGCATTGGAGAATGAAGTTGACTTCTGGTTTGGGGTTGTGGATGTGTGATGTGGCATCCTACATGGATCCACTTCATCCTCTTCTCTTCCCTCTTCAATAAGATTCAAACTGTTTGCCTCATTTTCGGGGGTTGTTTCACTTTTGGAATCTTCTTTTTGGGGTGAATTCTTTTGCTGTTTTGGAGATCTTGCTTGGAGAATTTTTGGAAGATTGTTGCATGTTTGTGCTGGCTGTTTGGATTGCTTCCATTGGGAGAAAGCTTGTTGTTTTGGAACTTGGAACAAATCCATCATGTAATGCTTCTTTTTGTTTATGAAATTGTTATTGTTGTGAGTGTTTTGGCATGTTTGTGGGATGTTGGTTAGATGGCCTACGAATGGTGTAGGAGAAGACTATGGGGTTCATTTTGTTGGAGGAAAAAGTGTTTTGGGGATGTACAAGTGTGGAGGGAGTTAGGATTTGGGTTCCACCTTACAAAGAAATAGCTTACATTTCTTTACTCATTATGGGGTTCCATAAGAGGTTTGGGAGGCATAAGGAAATGTGAGGAATAAGGGGTACATGAGGGAGGCATAAGGGCATGTCATGGCTTGATATACTATATTTTGGTGGTTTGAAATTAGGTTGTAATACTCATTTCCCCTTTGGGAGGTATAAGTAGCATCCCTCAAAGTTTTGTTCTCCTTTAGCTTGCTTGATGATGTGTCGAGATGTTTTTCATGCTTTAATCTAGTTGTAAACTACATTCTATTTTAAACTGTGTTTTAAATGAGAAAATGTTTCTTGTGTGTTGTGGAAGCCTTTGTTGTCATGAGATGAATCACATCTTCTATTACATTATGGTTGGGGCTCAGCGGCCAATGGAGAAGGATGGCTTATCCTTGTCATTGGATGTATTGGTTGGGTGGAGAGCGTTGCCTTTCCCCTAATCTAGTCATGATAAGAATTGGAAGAATGATAAATCTACATGTTGTTGTTTTAGAGAAAAGGAGAAAAAAAGAAAATAGTTTGACAATCCCTTGTTGAAATGAAATCTTATTGTAACCTTTCCCACTTGAAGTGGATGAACTCGTATATGTTTTGTAATGGAAATATGTTTTATTGAATATGAAAGTTGTAATTTTGAAATGTAAAGGAGAGATATACTCTATTTCATTTATTTTGTATATTGTATTGTGAAAATCAACAAAAAAGAGAAGTTGTAAAAGAAGGAAATCTTGTCTTTTGAATAAAATTTGCATTCTTTTCCATTATTGGAACTACCATGATTTAAAATCCATGTTTGAAATGTATTTGAAATCTCTATTTGAAAGGAAGGAATGCGTATGAGGAAAATACGAAGTTTGTCATTTGAAATGTGTAAAATCGAAAATCGAATTGCATTTTCATTTTGAATGGTTTGATTTGAATAAAAAAATGTATTAGATTAAAATTGGAATGAAATCTAATACTTGGAAAATAAAAATGGCGAAACAGATCCCTTAAAATTTGATGTCTATTTTGTATTCTCAAACTGTTAAATACTTTATCCAAAATGCATAGTTCAAACCTGCAACAAGGAAATAACAAATTAAATGATTAAATTAAAGTATTATTCCCTAAACAAATTCAATTGGACAAAAACACTTAAGGAATTTCTTAGAAAACTTAGCAAAATCGGGCTCAAACCGTTTTGTTGTCGTTTTACTGTCAAAGTTGTATTTTTTTAATTGGGAGTCAATCAAACAAACTTACCTTCCAAATCCATCCTAAATCCATCTAAGAACAATTCTCCATGTCTAATTGACATGTTGAGAGAGGAAGAAGATCAATTGATTAAAATTTCATAAGTTAAAAATTACCAACGTCTTTTAAACCCTGTAGATCATTTTCGTAAAATTGACCCCTTAAACATTAACAAAATAAAAAATTAATGATTCGTGTGCAAGTGGACTTTGAGATATTACCAAAAAGTTCTCGTTTTCCCAAAAATGGTCTTCCAATCAAAATTTATGGCCTTCTAAAGTTTTTCTTAATTTGGTGTCAAAAATAATTCTAATTGTCAAAAAAAATTAGGAAAAATTTTCTTGGCGGACCTGTGGGGCTGAATTTCCCCTTAGAGCTTTCTGGTCAAAAACACCAAAGGCACAAATTCCCCCACTGCTCCGATAACCCACAAGCCCTTCTTCTTATCAAAAATCACCTTAAAATTTTGGAAAAATTTCCCTATGGACACGCACCACCTTTCCTTTTGGTTGTTTTTTCCTGCCACGCGGGAATTCAGAATATCAACTTAACCTTTAAATTAATTTAGGAAAATTTTGTAAGTTCCCTCCGTCATCCCCCGTAGTCCCGCAACCAATCAGGTGCTACCATGGCATCACAAGGCGTCGACGGAGGAGCGGATCCCCTTTTAGCTTAGTATTTCGAAATTTGTTTTGGGAAATATTTTCTAAATTCTCCCACCGGCCCGCCGATCCACATCCAATGGTTGGTGACACATGACAACCTTAGGCGTTGCGGAGGTGAAAAGTATTTTAACCCTTTGTATTCTTTTTCTTTTAAAGTCTAAAATTCGTATGTTTCCCCCGTAAGTCTGTTTTCCCCACGTGAACTCAGGATTGAAATGTGGCACTTGGAAATGCTGACATGTTTCCTCTTTCGTGCGGGTTTGTGGGCGGGCGGAGGTAAATTCCTTCCCCGCTCCACCGACCCGCGCCTTGGAAAATTTCACTCTTTCGCTCTGCGATTCCTTCTCTAAGAGAAATTTCTCCCCACATTCTGTAGGACCGTCCTCGGGAAAATCTTCCTCCCTAGGCCCGCAGCCCGTTCTTGGGAAAGTTTTCACCCTAAGGCCCGCCGGCCCATAACTTGAGAAATATGAGGAATTAGGAGGAATTCTTTATATCACTAGAAAGATGAGGAAATTTCCTATCTAATGGAAATGTTCTAGGGAAGTTTTGAGTGTGTTACTTTTGAGAAAAATCAAGTTGAATATTTTAATCCTGTTATAGGGTAGTTTAGTGAGAAATTACCCTCTTAACCTAACTGATTAATCTAACCCTAAGTTTGGACCTTGTGATCTTTTATATTTGTTGTATTAATAAAACTATAAGCTATTAATATTATTTGGCTTTGAAACTTGCTTGTGACAACTGTTGTCTTGTAACTTGGTTGTAGACTCTTTTAAACAAAAAAATTTATTCCATAATTTTCCTAACTAATCCTAGGTTGTTCTTGGGTCTCAAGTGGGTTGTTTTGAGCGGGCATTACACTATATATATGAATCACAACAACATCAAGGAAAATAACAATATCATTTGTAATTTTATCAACAACTATATGATCATCAAATTAATTCAACTTTTTAGGTCTACTAATTATATCCAATATCACATGTCCGAATAACATCCATAAATATAACCATGTCGAACAAGTATATCATTATCAATATATAAAAAGTTTCCAATAATCATCATGCACCATATATGAATCAAAGGCAAAAATAATCTATGATCTAACATCTAACATCCATAATATAGTCAGCAGATGTCGGGATCAATAACAAAAGGTGTTGAAGGGAAGTGGTAAAAGGTCCAAACATCTTGGGATCAAACAAATTTTTCATTGTTAAGGACCAATGCTCACAACTCTTCCCTTTGAAATTCAAAGTGTGCAAATTTGATAAAGATGTTCAAGATGTTGCAAATTAAAAACCCACTCTCATACCAATTTGTAGAATATTAGTAGATACAACAAAGAACTTGGAACTAAAAGATTGCAAATAAAATCAGAAAATCAATAGTATGAAGCAACTGTCGTCGTGCTTCCTATTCCTCCTTTAAATTATTTTCTTGTTCTTTCTTATTCAGCGATTACAATTGCCTCAAATTTAAATAAGGATTTCTCACAAAAATAACAGAGCATGTGAATCTCTGAAATCAGAGCATGCAAAACTTGACATGTTACACATGCAATAAATAGAGCATTTGTTTTATTTACTTTTCCAAATTTAATAATAAGAGAAAATCGAGCTGATTTAAAATAAAACAACTAAACACATGATTGCATGCGTGAGATCAAACTACCATTGTGGATAATTATAACTCATGCAGGATAAATTATCTAGTTTTTAAAATTTCTTTTCCTTAAAATAGGAACTAAAACTGGACTAATATGAATAGAAATAAAACCAACTAAAATGTGGCCACATGCAAACAAGAAAACTATTGCTTTCTATTGTACGGAGAAATTAATTATTTTCTAACATGTTACTCTCATTGGAGTTCATGGCAGTCAAGACCTTAGGTACTATTCTTGACACATGTGTTGGCCCTAGAATATTCCTCTATTTATATTATAATCTATATTGTTGAAAACAAAGGGAGAAAACATTAAGACCAGTAGAAAAAATATTATTTTGACCATTTTAAGTAACATATAAAATATGTACAAGGTTTTCCTATTTCAAACATATTTTAGCGCTCATATATTTGGGAAAAAAATGAATTGTTAGTGGTGGTATGATGATAATCAAAATTAATTAAATCTTAACTAACATACAAATCATTTCCTATCTAAAGCAAATTTAAAGATGCTATAAATATTAACACTATCATTAGTCTCTTGATCTTGGTTTTGAGATCGAATTTCTAATGATGGGACTATCGAAGAGAGTGTAATAGGCGTGGCTATTTAATTTAGTGTAAAATAAATTATTCTCTTTGAACGAAACTCGTTTCTTCCTTTCTAGTCGATAGTGTATAAGTATACAACATCTCAGGGAAGGGGTATGGAAATATAGTTGTCAAGTCATCTGATAAAAAGGTTAAAAAAATCCATATAAATCCTTGTAGTCAACTCACATCCAATTAGATTGCTCTGATCACAGGTTTTTAAGGCTAAACCTGAGTTATTCTCCCGCTTTCTCACACTAGAAGATGAAATATTTTTAAAAATAAACTCGAAAACCCGGTTTTGGGAACTACTAGTACTTTGAAATGTACCTGATTTTGTTAATCGTATTTAAAGAATGTAAATTGCAACTAGTTGGAGTGCAACGTTAATGGAAAAGCACTTTCTGCATCTCCACTTTTTATTATCTAATAAAGCATAACATAATACGACCTAAAAGCTACCCCACACCAGCATAACAAAACTTTACCATTCTAAAACCAACAAAATTCAAAATCAAAAGTACTTGCTGCTGGGTTGTGTTTCATAATAGATCGAAGATGAATAGAGTTTTTAACGGTTGTGCTAAACTAAAACTCAATGTTCGTCAACAAAAATTCAAGAGGCAGAGATTGGATCACAATGTATCTTGTTTGGAGCAGAGTGAATATAGGCACCAATCTGATCAATGGCCGTGCCTGCTCGTCCATAGAAACCAACAATCTTTGCTCCCAAGGGAGAAGAAAATGGTGTGCCCACAGGGCTTCCAAAGGGTCCAATAGTCCTGGCAATTCCACTCTTGCTGCTCACAATTTTGAACTCTATGGCATTCACTGTTTGACAAGGGCATGGGAGGACTCCGTCGCCATAATAGCCTTTAATCTGACCTATGTACTCTTCCTCATAATTCAAGTTCAGCTGCAACAATGCCCAACATTATTATATTAGAAGTTCTACTTAAAACTGCTTCCAACAATGATGTAAACGCCACATAAACAGTCCAGCAAAATCTGTTCTTACTTATTCTATTTTTGTCCATTTTAAGACATCAAAACTACAAACATTATTTGAAATGAGTAGAACTAAATTTTGTTGTATAATAAGAAAAATGATATTAAACTTACTGTGACCAGCTCTCCCTCGGAGCTACCGTGAGGGTGTGACCAGTGGAGAGTAGTACCAATCACATATTGTGTTTGTAAAGAGTAAATAGCCTTTCCATGTCTGATATGAACTGCAGATATAGCTAAAGCAGTGCCATCATAAAATATAGTACCCCCTGATCCACCCCATGGCCCTGATGTTGATAATGTCACCTATTTATAATAAAGCAGCAAGATCTAAATTTTAGTTTTAAGATTACTCTTTATGCATCGTCAAAACATTTGTGTCTAGCATTTGCGATCCTAGCTTGAATCTTAGTCTTTCCTTAGGGATGGATCCAATAGTAAGATCCCAAACCAAGGGGAAACAAACTAGATCACCCAGTTAATTACAGACTAACCCTGCACAAGATCTAAAATGTTTATAGATTATAATAATCTTGATACAGTTTGCAATGATAGTCTGTACTTTTGCATATATAATGTATCAATTGATATCCAAGGACCAAGATTAATCTAATGTAAATGCTACCTTAAACATAAATCAAACACATTGTATCTTATTGATTTTTACTTCGATCCGGTGATGTTTAGGGACAATGCATCCATTGCTTATATCCACCTTCGAGTTCGAGACTGACTGTTTAGGAATTATCCTAAACATGTGCTATTGTCGCGGCTACTCCATCTTGCTCTATGCTACAGCGTATGGAGTGATGCATAACGCATCCATCCCAATGCACCGGACACGGACGAATGGTAACAGCCATAGTTTCTATCACCTGTATGTATCGGACAAGAGAGTTTTCCCTACCCAACTAAACTTTGACTCATTTTTATGTACCCAACAAGAGAGTTTTCCCTACCCAACATAGTTTTGAACATCCGACAAGTATTAGGAGAGTGAAGTTTACTTACAGTAGAAGGATCAAGCGCAGCGTGCGGTGGACAAACACATTCATGGGTTTCGTTAGACTGGACCAACGCCTTTTCTTGGCAAACAACTGCCCCACTCTGCAGAGGACAAAATGATTATAACAAAAATATTAACAAAGAACAAAGTATTACCAAATAAATGTTCCATGTTAGATTTACACAGTGATAATAGGCTTACACAATAAGATGCTTCCAGTAACATAAATACTGTAAAAAATAGCAGCATTTTCCTCCTCGCACAGCACTTCATTACTCTCTGGTTTGGTTTGGACTTTGGATAGTGGTGCATACATTACTGTCGTTTTAAAGCAGTCTGAAAAGAAGAGAGAAAGGCCTTTAAAAAGAAAAGTAGATGTCTTTGACAACACAGCTGCATTGTCTAGTATTTATACCATTTCGGTGACTATTCGCGACAATCAAAAGAAGAGAATAGTAAAGGTCTTTAAAAACAAAGCCCCATTGTCTAGTCTTGTGCCATTTTGATGGCTAGTCGCCCATTTTTTTAACGTGTTTTGTACTAGTAAATTTCATTTCCCATGGAAACATAAGCTGTGGAAGAGGGCCACCACCTGCCTCTTGAAATAAATTTTATCATAAATTGTTTTGATTCCTTATTGGTGTGCGTGTGCTGCTTTTATGATGCCTTCTATAAATACAAAATGTGAAATGTGCTGTGTGCATGATAGAATCAAAACGACTTTGACACCGTCCTATTGTGTCCCTTAAAAATTCGAAGGGATTAAAATAAAAATAAAATTGCTATTCTCTATGAATGCATGCATTACATAAGCAAAAAGAAAAAGAAAAAGAAAAAGAAAAAGAAAAAAAAAAAAGAGAGACAAATACACAAAATCAAGACGCAAGAGTCAAAGATTGATTACATCGATAATTATTCATTCATTCAATCAATCGTAGGTGAACAATATGGTTGCAATATTTATACGCATTGCACAACCAACATATATACTAGATATAAGAATGACACTTGACCCTATACCATATGATAGGTATGTCATAAAAAATATAATTAAGTAATGTTTGTTATTAAAAATACATTTTTTTAAATGATGAATTAATGCACTAAAATTAATTTGAACAATCTCTCCTTAATTTAATATGATCACACATGAAGGGATCAATTATTCTTTGATGTTCATATGCAAGTACTTGCACTAAAATGTTTTAATACGTGCACCAAATTTCACCCGCAAAAACAACAATAAAATTCTTGAATTTTTTTTTGTCTTTCATTGCTTGTTACATGATGTAATGCCCTGTTCGGTTTTGACTTCCTCCTTTGCTTCCTTGCCCTATTGTGTAACGTCGAATGTTGAGTTGAGCTCCCTCTTGATCGTTAGGTGGTGATTGCGACCTGTTGGGAAGTTATTTTTAGCATCCTTTCTTCCTTTTTTTCATTCCGTAGTGCCTTCTAATTCTGTCGTAAGTGTTTATTTGTTGCCAAGATCTTTTGTATCTTACATTTCTAAACATTCTTCTATGATGTAATCGTGCTTTGATCATCAAAATGCTTACGGACATTTTGTTAAAATTTCTAATGGAATACTAAAATATTTTTGAAGTTATTTTAGGCGTATTTTATGAAAAAAAAACCTAGTATTTGAACCATGTTTTTATAAAAAAATTAATAAAAGGAGATTTATCTCTCACCAGAAATAGCTTGTTATCAATCTTGGCTAGGTCGTTACATGTAGCAGGAGGAGATGTTTATGAGGAGGTGCCATTTTGAGGGGACTGTTTTGTTTCAATGATCAAGTACTTTTAATATGGAACTTAATTACGCCGAAGGCGTTTCTTACAATTGGAATAGCCTCGACCTCTCTGATAAGATCTAATGGTTCACAAATTCTGCATCGACGTCCATCTTGACGGTCATAATTCAATACGTACATGTGACAGAAATATATAGCCTGCTTAAAAAATTGAATCTCGTAGTACAAAAATATTTCGAGGCATATTTGGACATTGAGCCATTGTGAAAAGCTATTCTGTGTTATAAATGGGCGGAGGAGGGTGCACAGCAACAAGTTATGAAGATCCTCCTGTTTTCGAAGATCCACAGGAGTCGCCATTAAAACAGACTGAAGCATAGCCTCCATTAAATCTGGCGAAGCATAGCTTATACTTTTGCTACAGGGGTTGGACATGTAAATACACCATGAATATACACCATAGTGGGACTCAAAGTTCGGGTGCGGCCTTGTGAGTGTACGTCCTATTCCCCTGCAAAAATCGTCGAGGTTTCTCAAAGCCCGTGAATAGACAATGTCTGAGGCTCATGCGTCGTCCCCGCTAAAGCTCTGTTAATATATTCATTGTGTATATGAATGAAATTTGGGGTTTTCCTTCTTGCTCTGTTTTTTGGGGAAATGTTTTTTTTAGTAAATGAATTAGGCGTATATTGTGATTAAAAGTTATTATTTTGTCACAGATGGGGATTGTCCATCTCTTTCTTACTGGAGCACGCGGATGAGTTGTGAGTAATCCAACCATGCGTGGCAATGGATTTTATGCTTGTGTAGGGGATATATTAATTGTGCAGGTGGAATTGTTAATCTTTGGTTTTTGCATTCTGTGTTCGATTCTGTAGGATTTAATTTGTTGCAGGGCCACTGTATTTTTTTCACATTTGATTTACATTGGGGGTTTAAGCATCTGTTTCACATTGGGGATTTAATTTGTTGCAGAGCCACTCTTTTTTTTCACATTTGATTTACATTGGGGGTTTAAGCATCTGTTTCAAAGATCCCATCGAATCGTGAGCTTAAGTCTGAATGTGGGACTGAAATTAGGCAGCTGTTGTGCCGTGGCAGAGGTCGAAAGCTCTGCAAATTATGAAGCTTCAAATTATAGGAATTCCTCCTCCACAATTCCTACAAATGCCGAACCGGTTACATTCCGTCTTGCTCCTCATTACAGACGACTACATTCCCTAGTGTCATCTTTCACGCCCTCTTCAAGTTTCGGGGCTGCCACGAGATTACATCATAGCTCTGTATTTTCTCTGAAAGTTGATTATGCTCTGTATTTTTTTGGTTTTATTTTTGTTTGCTTTTTAACATAGCAGGACAGATCATATGAAATACGTTTGGTAAATTAGTCGATGTACATATATGATTCTTTCATTTTAGTACAAATCGAGACCATGTTAATGAGATTATCTTTGGAGTAACTTATTCACACTGATTTTTATCATTTCATTTCTTTCTACGAATCTGAGGTTCTCTTAAAAGGTTTTCTTTGATTCTCTCCTCAATGTGTTTTACTCCAACTCTGTATGATCGTCCTCAGGAATCATATATACGTATTTATTAGCTCTTTTTTTAAGTTTACATGCCATCTCATCTAAAATAGGTGAACTGGTGTTGTTTATGGGTAGGTGTCGCGGAAGAAAGGAAACCACAAAGGATCAAAAAAAGAGGAACAGGCAGGGATCTCCCTCATTTTTGATGGCCTTAGTTAAATGACTGTAAGAGAAAATTCCATCTGCTAAATTCCATCGGCTCAATGGCTCAATATATAGATAGAAATTTTGAGGCATATTTGGACAGTTCAGGTATGTCGGTTTTGTTTGGTTGCAAGTTGAAAGATACCTGTACTCACAATTATGTTTTGTTCCAAAATCATATTTTAGCAATGTTTGAATAAGCGGAAACATCAAACTTCGTATTGTTTTATTATTATTTAAAACAAATATGTTATTCCTTGCAGTTGAATTCCATATAGAATCTGATTTATGTGAAAACCAGATATTAGTCTTATGATAAAGTGTCTTACTTAAAGTACCCGCCAGCTTGAGTTTGGTAGTAGAAAACATGTTTTATTTTAGTCATTTTTTATTTTGTTATGCTACCTTTATGGACCACTACTGTGTCAAAAGTGTGTTGGGTGGAGCCAAGTTTGTCATCAATAGTTGAAACTCAACAAAACATTAGTTCTGCGTAGTGGCAGCAGCATTTGGCAACGCCAAATTCTCTAAAAATCACTAACTGTACTTTTTCCTTTTACTTATACTTCCCTTAACATTCATGAAATTCTTTGTTTCCTGTTATTTACTAGGTCACTACTAAATTATACTGGTTGCACTTTGACCACTGGCTAGGTTGCATTGCCAAACACATTTTATTGTTAAGTAACACTCTTGAATTTTGAAGAATATTTGAAAGGCTTTATTGTTGACTCGTGATTTGCTAAAATTACAGATGGATTAAATTGACAAAAAATAAAAATGGTTTTTCTTTCTAGCGAAATGAAACACAGGGTTTGATGTAATCTTTACTCCTTTACAGGGGTGTCTTTGTATTTTGATTAAACGTTTTGAAGGATAATCATGCAGATCTTTCAAAGTCTTTTAGCATTTGTTGGTATTGATCTTCTTCGGTTTAAAACTCAATGATTTTCCTATATGAAGGCCCAGATGGTTTCCAATAAGGCAGAACCTTCTCTGTTGGCTGATTTGCAACATATGCTACCTCCCTACTTGGCCTGGAAAATAATATGATACTTGTTTCATACAGATATTCACTTGTTGTTTGACATATTGTGTGATTTTTTCTCCTCACCAGCTTGCAGAAATGAATACGTGAAACACAATTGTTCTTCCTCCACACAGTGTGACCATCACTACTCCCCACTTGCAGAGAGAAGAGAAATGTAATCGAACTCAGTTTTTTGTTAACGTGTCACATTACAGGCAACCTAGGCTGCCTAAACCAATGATTGCTTGAATGGTTAGAGAACATCTCCATTTGCTTCCTTTGAACCCTTTGTACCTCTCAAGTTTTGCACATCCGGTTCCATTTCTCGCGGGTTTGGTTTGGCCTATGATAGCACCGAAGATGCGGAGAAATATGAGCCGGGACACAGATTGAAAAAAATGGGTGTGTCGAGCTCGGAGATAATTTCTAGAGGGAAAATGAAACATAGTGCAAAAAAATTCCCAATCTATGCAATAAATTTTTTTGAAAGATAAAAAAGAAATGAGTGCATGTTTGATTGTGTTCCCTGCAGCCTGTGTATAAACATATAATGTAGATAGCTGAAAAAAGTATAGAATTATGCAGTGCTCGAAAAGTTCTTCGATCTGGTTATATTTTCTTTTTGTTTTGAGAAGCTTCTGTTTTGTGTGGCCTTGACATTGGCTTTATTGTCAAAATATCTTTATGCAAAACTTATAAATATGGTATATTTCAGCTTGTGTATAGACATATAATGTAAATAGCTGGAAAATGTACAGAACTATCCAAAGGCTTGAAAAGTTCTTCCATCTTGTTTTATATTTTTTTGTGCTTTGAGAATCTTCTTTTCGTGTGGCCTTGACATTGGCTTTATTGTCGAAATATCTTTATGCAAGACTTATAAATATGGTATATCTCATTTGTATGTATTTCTGATTTCTTATGGATTTCTATTTTATTTGTATTAGAAACTTGCTTTTACATAGACAATGTTTTTAGTGTAGTGCCTTATTAGCTTGTATTTTTGGGATTAAGGAAATAGAGTTACTACACTTATATAATATGTTATTAAATGTATGTTTTTGGAGACATTAATCAAAGAAATATATTTTTATAGACTCCGATTGATGCATACATATTTATCTGAGTTGTTACATACTTAGACTAGGTAATATTTTATTCATAAATGAACATTTTGGTTAATCAATTGTCATGGGGGTTGAATAGAAATATACTGTCTCATATTATTATATTAATATTTATTTTTCAATATGATAATATCAACATTAGGCTTGCAAAAAATGATCACTCGTTGAGTTATTATTTATTTAATTTGTTGAACTTGTGAGATTTGAACTCGGAATAGATATGGCTAAGGGTCATGTGGGAGATATGTTGTTATTAAATGGGATGTGATTATGTTCTATGATACTTCATGCCATTCCTTTCTATTGTGCAACGTTCTTTTAAACCTATAACTGGAAAGAGGTTTCTTGTTCACCGTTGTTTCTCTATAATTGCATTGTTTTTTGTCAATTATAAATATATATTATCAATATGGTTTATGGACAAAACAAAGACAACTATTATCAAGATATAAGTAATGTGACTAACAGATGTGGAAGTTGAAAGGGGCCCAAACTACATTGGATATTTGCAATGGAGAAATCATTAAACAATTCAAAATGAGATGCCCATATGAGTTTCAATCAAATGGTTCATGAACACGATATTTTAGCTATAATTATTCGTAGCTGCCATTATTTCAAGAATGGGTGCCTCCATTTAGTCGATAACCTTTTGCTGGTAAGGCAGTTTTATTTTCTGACATCCATACATTTTTTTAGAAAATATTTCCTTCTCGCCTAGTTTCTTCATGTGATCATTGACTTGGCACATACAGTCAGAATACTTACTAAAGACAAAAAAAACACTTCTATTTAAAAGATTTGTAGTTGCGCTTAGCTATTTAAAAGAACTATATGTGCTCTTAGCTATTGAAGAAAAAAAACTGACCAAAGTCCAATCATTTCACTTAACCAAAACTACCACTCTTTCATATTGTAAAGAAAGATACATTAAAGAAAGACAACAAAGTACAATTGCCTATTTAAGAGGAAAAAAATGCTTGCCTATGTCAATGTCTCCTAAGGAAACCAATGTCTACCTTTTTTTCCGCTACCTTATTTTGGAAAAAAAATTGCAAAATGCATTTGCTTTATAAGGATTACAATTGACAAATTGTTTCCTATAAATATAGTTGCCTCGCACTTTGAAATGAAAAATAAACATATTTTCACTTATTGTTGGTGCATGGCATTTCCAAACTGAGTCAGATTTCTATGCTGACAAAAAAGAGGCATGCAACTTTGTTTTGTTTTTCCCGCGCATGATTACATATCTTGACATGGTTGGACGATTGGGCACGCCTACAGTATTTTTCACTTTGAGTGTTGTAGACACAAAATGGCCAAAACTTAATAATATCATGCCTGGCTCTCCCCCAGATGAATCTCGCGCTGCTCAACAATTCAGAAAACTCAACATTGTTTCCCATCCTCATTGTGTTGCAACTTACTTACATCAAAGATTCACTATATTTCGTGAAGAATTTTTGTAAAAGCACCTAGGTGCCAAGGAGTATTGGTATAAGTAAAATTATTCCTTCCCCTCTGCTTCCATTTAATTAGACATACTTCTTCTAATCTTTCTTTGTCACAGGTACGGATTGCAACATAGAGGATCAACACATGTTCATGGTTTTCTATGGATTGAAAATGCTCCCAATGTCAATAATATTGGCAGGACAAATATTGAGTCCATAAACAAAGCCAGACAATACTTTGATATGCACATATCTGCATGGAATCCATGTCCTGCATCCGCTCGAACATAATTTATTCATAGATCACTCCAAGATGATCCATGCCTATTACCTTCATTGCAGGTACTTGTTGCATCCCCTATGCAAGACTTAGAGGAACTAATTAATCAGGTGCAATGTCACACAAAATTATCAGAACAAACTTGCTTGCACAAAAAAAAAAAAAAAGCCTACATTGCCGACACAATGCACCCTGGGAGACTACATCCACTTCGTCATTGTTCATGGATGAGAATGGTCCAATTAAATACCTCCTTTTGAGGAATGATGATCAATTGAACACAAACAATCTAGCTATGTTATCTATATGGAGAGCCAACATCGATTGTCAGCATGTTCTCTTGTGACATGCGGTCCTCAACTACATTGCAAAGTACGCTTCTAGATCAGATAAAATGTTTGAAACATACCACCAAATGCTTTCCCAAATAATAGGTACCTCGGAGGCCAATTTCCCCACATATTTCACCATCTAAAAAATGCTCACAGAGAGTGTCGTTGAACATGACATTAGTGCTCAAGAAACATGTCGCATGCTTCTGAAATTACCACCTGTAATGTGTAGCCATGCTTTTGTGACACTAAATGTTGGCTAGAAAAGTTTTAAGAAGATTGGTTGAGGCGGAATGTGATGATCCAGAAACATCACTTCTTATGGATGCGTACAGGGTATGCCCATCAAATATGGAGCCCCTTCCCATCATTGAAGTTTCTCGAGACTGGACTTACAACAAATATCGCGATGGAAATAAATCAAAACTTAGATCTTGCCCGTAATTGTTCACGCCTTTCCCAGATTTCAATGCATCCCTTCGCAAGGTTCGCCATCTTTTGGTATTTTTTGTTGGTCCAAACTCTTGTTGTACAAGCCCTTTCGCAATATTTCTGCAAATATTGGTTCCACCATGCAAGAAATAATTTCCACATGGATTCTTTTCAAGAACAATTACCATCCTTGGCATGTTTCCCACTCTGAAGCAACTTCCATGCAACATTCTGATAGTGTAGCTCAATCTGAAACTAAAATTATTAAAGCTCCAGAATAGCTGCTCGAATGGTAACTAATTTTCCGCTTTCGGCCCAACAACATAGCAGGCCTTGACAACCTCCACATGTTGGGGATCCTTGAAATTGACACCATACACAATTGGAGTGACCATAATGTTCCACCTTCTTTACAAGCCTCAGAACCAACTTTTATTGAAGATAGAAAGGCAACACATGTTCCATCTTGCATACAATATTCAATTCCATTGCCTGACTTAGCTCTATCTCCAGAACAACAAGTAGCTTAAATGATATTGTTCTTCTTCACTACTCATGCAGGTCAAACGTTCCTCCACTAAATTTTATTATTCAAGGCACCATATGTGCTGGAAAATCATACCTCATTAATGCTTTGAGGACTTTATTTTCCTCCGAGTCACCGCAAGGCTTGTCACCTCTACTTTTACTTGCCCCAACTAGAGTTACAAATTTCAACATTTTTTCTTCCACTGTACATGTTTGCCTACGCATTCCAATCAAATAACTAAAGCCCTTGGAAGGCCAAGCTTTGTCTTCATTACAAGATACCCTTAAAAATATCCAATACATTCTAATTGATGACATGAGTTTCATAGGCCCAAAACTGCTCAGTAAAATTGACTACCGCCTTTGTGAAGCTTTTCCTCACTCCATAACATCTGAATTTGGAAACATATTTCTCATCCTTGTTGGACACCTTGGTCAACTTCCACCTATCATGGATATTCCTCTATATGCCACCAACTCCTATGGAACTAGCCTATGGAAAAACTTCATGATGGCCATCTCTTTGAACACCAGCTTCCGACAGCATGGTTCCACTCCAACACAAGCTTCATTTCAGAAATTACTTCTCAACATCCAGAATTTTGTCCCCATGTCTCACGATTGGGAGATGTTTATGTCAAGAACTAATTCATGTCTTTAAGAACAAGAAATCTTTCAATTCAAAGAAGGCCCCCATATTTCCTCAATTAACGACCAAGTCAACTACCACAATCTTTAGATGTTGAAGTCTATTAACTCTCCTGTTGCTAGATCAATTTCTCAAAGAACCATACGTGTTGACTCTGGCGAAGCAAATGACGATCACTTGCATCACAAAGTTCTTCTTTGTATCAACCAAAAATTCATGCTTTCTGCAAACTTATGGGTTGAAACAGGTCTTGTCAATGGTGCTACCGGTTCCATCGTCGGCATTGTTTATGAAAGCCCCTCCACTCCACCAGCTTTACCTTTGTTTATTATCGTCATATTTGATCGGTGCTCGGGCTCCCATTGTGATGTAAACAACCCGACGCATGTTCCTGTTCCTCTAATTTCCCGGAGAAAGTGTAGACAACTTCCACTTAAAATGGCTTTGGCATTTTCCATCGACAAATCTCAAGGCCTTACTCTGCATTAAGCCACTATCGATATTGGCGGCACACACACACACACACACACACACACACACACACACACACACACACACACACACACACACACACACACACACACACACACACACACTTACACTTTGATAGGTGTTAACACAATGAGATGCATTTTCCTAGAGTACCCAAATTAACTGTTGTAATTTTGACTATATATAGAGACAAACATGCCAAACATATTGTCTTTCCAAATTCAACTAGGAGAGCTACAATTGGAATGGATGGTTTTCATTGTGTTGGAAAAGAATTTTGACCGTCGATTCCTAGGTTAGGTCAAGAAAAAAATAAAAAACATTACCGCCTACTTTATGGCTATCTTCTATAAGTTTTTCATAAGTTGAAGTCTTATTTATGGTGAGACTCTTGTCGAACAAATTATTTTAGTACCTATATAATGTTACAATTACATTTATTTTACATGTGTTTATAATGATAACAATATTTTTACCGAATTCTCATTGTTTCCCAGTCATGCTTTGCGTAAATTTATGGATTCAAAGTTTTCTTGTACACTATGCTATTGCGTGTGTCATTGCCTCTATTTCTGTCAATCCAATATACTCGCTTGCTACACCTTTA
The DNA here is from genome assembly GCA_018340775.1 of Taxus wallichiana var. yunnanensis. Taxonomy (NCBI): domain Eukaryota; kingdom Viridiplantae; phylum Streptophyta; class Pinopsida; order Cupressales; family Taxaceae; genus Taxus; species Taxus wallichiana. The sequence continues at coordinate 141,424,943 of CM031238.1, forward strand.
TTTCTCATCATTGCATTCATTCAAAATCCAATGCATTGTTATCCGTTTCCGTTTCCTTTTCCGCTCATCGACATTTACGTTTCGGCGTTAACATCGTGCACCTCGTGTGCAATTGCTAGTGTTATATCTACCAACTCCTTCATCCTCCTTGGCAGCGACCTGTCCGGCTGTCCCTAGCACATGGCTTCACCAACAATTTTTTTTTAATGCTGTCCTGAGTGTCGGGCGCCGAATTGAATTCTTCTGCTAAAACCATGATTTTGAGCGGGTAAAGAGGGAGTGGAGTTTGTTGGCCACCTACCATCCTTTAATGCTCTTTCTGGATACGCGTCTAGGCATGTGTTTTACATCCTTTTGCCCATATGGAAATTGACCACACACTTTATTTTGTTGGTTATTCTATTGTGCTCTGGTTTTCCTTTTTCTGGACCTGCATATGCCATTTTGGGCTGGCCGCGTGAGTTGGAGGAGATTTGCAGACGGGGGTTGAGGGGAAGAAGGCGATGAAACCTCCTTTCAATATGTGATGCATACATTTCTACCAGCGTGCTTGCAACTGAAACATTTAATCAATTCTATTCTCCATTATGCTTTGGTGGATGTCCATACTTATTTCAAAGCTACTATTTTGGCACTGGTTGCGTGTATGCTTGCAAATGTGAACTGAGCAGGTTGGACACCAATTGGTTGCATATGGTGAATCAAGGTCATTTTAGCAGACCCTTTTTCTGCTTGATGTAATCATTGCAGTCCTTGAGACCGCAATTTCTTTCACGCAATTGTAGCTCGCTGATTTTGGAGCTCCTGCCCTAACTGCGTACCACTTTCTGTGCAAAAAAAATGTGACTTCGCCAAAAACGTGGCCATGAGAAAAGTGTGGTCGCCCAACATGTTTGTGGACAATGGAATTTGGTCTGGGTTGCTGTTGCAGGCCCTGTTCAACATGTACCCGATTGTGGAAGATAAAAATAGGCATGATAAACCTACTCATCCTAATAATTTCTAGGCTTTTAAAAATCTCCTGAAATGAAGCTTTCTCTTTCCTGAAATTGGTATTTCTATTCCGAAATTTTGGGTTGTGTTCAATCATTGATTTTAGTTGGTTTCTTCTTGGTTTGTCTCTAGTTGTGGTCTTCTGGGATTTTGTGGACCTAGGTATTCGAGTGTGTAATGCTATTAAGTTTTATTGTTGCATCTAGAGGTTGGAATCTGGTAAAATTTATAGATTTGGAGGGCTTATTGTATTATGGTAAAAGTTAAAAGCTGTTATTTATTGATGAATGCATTAAACCCACTTTCTGGGTTTAGTGTTACTATTAAATCGATTACCCATAAAACTATTAATGGGAATCAGTTGTATTTGAGGAAATGTAACTATGATATAACAAGCCAAAAAGATACAGTAAGGGACATAATTTTGTGTGGTGCTATAGTGTTTGGATATGACAATCTTTCCCCGAGTTCTATTATTACTTTTATGACTAATTTGTCATTAACTCGGGACTTACCCATTATGCGAGATAATGCTAGTAATGTGTTATTATTATTTTGGAATGCATTGTGCATGTTATTAAGGGTGATTTACGCTAAACCCATTCAAAATATATCAAAATTCGCTTTGAAGTCGTAAAATGCTTGTGGATGTGGGTGTCGTGCTTGCCGGACATTAATACAACCTTACCTACTAATGTTAATATCAAGGTTGAAATACACCGGTAATAGGAATTGATTGCTATATCAATATTTATCTAAATCATTGAGTTGACCAAGGAAATTTGTCGGCACTTCATGGGTCTTTGGAATAGTTTAAGGTAATAATAATAATTACCAAAAAAATTTAACCAAAATCCATAATCCATTTGGAAGTGGACATACTTCGGGTTGGGTAATATTGTGTTGTCTCCTTACATACAATTTGGAGCATTACCTTGAAATATGAAATTATAATCTAGTTCTAATCCTTGACCTTGAAGCTTGTGATGATGGACTTTACTATGCGCAAGATAATAGATGGATGTCATTCAAACTAAGAAAGTTAGGGGAACTACCCTAATTTGGGATTTACTTAATCTTAATCAAGGTAATAATTACCTTAATGGAACTATACACAGGGTGTATGGTAGTAAGGAAGTATGTTGACATTGAAGTATATGGCTTCATATATTTAATGTTGGTATTTGAAGTTTATAAATTTTTTTGAGTTATATATATATATATATATATAGGATTAGGCTTAAATAATGCTTTTTAGTTTTAGACTTACTGAACTGTGAGGGAGATAAACCCAATAATATTATCGTAGTACATTATTTGTTCTCTTTTTTGGGTAATTGACTTGAAACTATGAAGTAGTATAGCCTGGAATTATTAAGTAAAATATGTTGTTATTTTTATGTTCCATGATAAGAATATGGTAATAGGGATTACCTCAAATATGTGGGATATAGAGATGATCATGGGTGTAAAATGATTCTCTTTCTTGATTGCAATTTGACTCTTCTTAAAGGGATATGACAATATTGTGTTGGAATCATTATAAGTAAATGGATTCATATTTTTATTTGACTTGAACACTTCTTTTAAGCAATTAGAATATTGTATTATATATAAGTGGAGCGATTCCTTCGACTTAAGGAAAAAAATAGTCACCTAACTATTAATGGCATGAAAAATGAAAAAAAGGATGTTGGATACAAGTAGAGAACTAGTCATGGCAGATAATATGTTTTTGAAATTAAAGTGTTATCCAAAATGTTCCCCTTGCACATTTTGTGGCTAACTCCCTTCATTCTTCCCTCTCTTGTGCCTCAGTCATAATTTTTTACTTTTCAGGGACTCAAGAGCTTCTGGAAATGGCACCATTGGATAAAGATTTTTCTCAACTTTCCAAAAAGGTAAAGTTTTCCTCCTAACTCCATGTATTTTTGAAGTTATGGCTCGGCGGAGATTTTGTGGGAAATTTTCCCTGAAAGGCACGTAGCCAATAATATGGTGCCACGTGTCCTCGGAAGGGCGGAGGCGGAGGTAAACTTGGAATTTTTACCAAGTGTTCGGCAAGTTTTCAAAAGGAATATTTTGCCCCAAAGGCCCGCCGATGAATTGGATGATGCCACGTGTCCAAGCGGGGAGAAATTAGAAAAAATTCTTTAGTATCGGTGCCGTAAAATATCTCCAAAAGGGCGCAGGCAATCAAATTAGGCCACGTGTCCCAGGACCAGCGGACCGCAGAGGAAGACTTAAAAATTTGGTGAAGTGTTTTGGTGAGAGGAAAAGAGAAATATTTGGCCGTCGGCCGCCGCCCGCCGACCGATTCGAGCTCGCCATGTGTCACCGCAACGTCGGGGTCGGAGGCACGAAATGATTCTTTCTTTTTCACCCAAGTGAAAAAATCAAAGAAAATTTTCAAGGGAAAAGACACCCCGAGGCCCGCCGACGAATAAGGTCGTGCCACTTGTTCATGGGGCGTTGGAGCTTCGACACTGGGAAAAATTGGGAATTTTTCCCAAAGGATAGTGCAAAGATAAGTTTTCGCCCCCATGGCCCGCAACGAATGGAAACCCGCCACGTGTCTTCAACCGGCAGAGCGTGGGAGAAATTGGGAGATTTTTTCCCAAGAAAAATCAAGAAAAATTTCAAAGGAAAAGCTCGCCCCCAAAACACGAGCCAATGGGATCATGCCACGTGTCCATGTGGCGGCAAAAAATGCAAGATAGGCCCGCAAAAAAATGGTAGAAAGCCCACGACCAATGGGGTTTTGCCATGTGTCCAAGTCAGAAAAATGGTCAACAGTGATGGAAAATTTAAGAGAAGATGCCCATGGCGAATCACATCTTGCCACATGTCCTCGGGTCATCGGCACGGTGGAGAATTATTGGAAAAATTCCAATGACCAAAACAATGGAAAATCAAGTGCGAGAGGTCCACGTCCAATCATCATATCGTGCCACGTGGCACCAGGAACGGCGGAGCGCGGAGATTTTTTGGGAATTTTTCCCAAATGCAAAAAAGTGGGAAAATTTCGAAATTTTGGCCCGCCAACGCATTTTGGACCTGTTTTTCCCTAAATTTTCAAACGGCCATAACTTTTGATCCAGAGCTCAATTTTCACGTTCTTTATATCAACGGAAAGATGGTGAAATTCTCTACAAGATTTCAGGCTCAATTTTGTATTTTGATGGAGTTTGGAGAGAGAAAATTGAAAAATGCCTCTGGCACGTGGTAATGAACAGAAATGACGTTTCAACCACCATTTTTAATGAAGAATGGCTCACATTCTCTCCCAACATGGTGAAAAATGTCAGGGAATGGACCTATAAGGATACCCATGTTGTTTTATTACATTTTGGTTGGTGGTTGAAGCTCCTCCCATGTTTTCCCACGTTTCTCTCTCTTGGGCTCATTTCTTGCATTGTAAAAGCCAGATTTGGCTCTTTTTGAAGTTGGACATTTTTTCATGTATTGCAGGCTCCTTTTTCACCTTGAAAAGTGATTTTGTGGAATATCAGACCTCTTCCAAGACTGTAACATGTTTTTTGCCTCTTAGATGTTGTAATGCATGTATTTTTGATATTGGAAATGACAATGCAAGCTCTGTGAATGAGTTCCATTCCTCTGTTTGTGTTGTTTGCTTCATTTCTAACCTTTCATTACATTTTATCAGTTTGTGCATGATGTTTTGTTGTATTTCTATGATCTGTGTCAATCTTTAGAAGTAAAAATGCTCGCCACTCCTTTGGTGTATCACCTCATTAGTTTTAGTTTTATTTCTTTTGCATTCTCTATCTCTATCCCCTTGGAATTTAGAGTAGGATTTTGAGTTTAAACCTCTGCAACTGCAAGTAATACACCTGATCAGAGGAGTTGAGGAACCAACCTCTAACCTGGAGATTCTTTTCCCATTTTTACAAGTCCCACACTTGGGGAAAAGATTCAATGTTGTGCAATCACACTAGATGTCCAAAATGTCAAACTAGAAATTTGATCAACATCCAGGGGTGCTGCTGATTTGCACCAACAGTTTTGGCATGCCGGTGGGACCTTAGAGGTCTTCATCTTCATTGCAACAAATTGATGTGCATTTGTTGCAAGTTTCTTGCTTAAAAGAGCCCTAAATTACACATCTGGCGACTCCAAGGAAGAAGAATCAGCTGGTTTTAGCAGTGCAGACCTGAAAACTCATGAGAAGAATCACCACAAGGTCAAGAGTTGGAGAAGAAGAGGTGTTGTTTGAGTATCTGCAATTATCTCCAAGAAGAAGGAAAAGAGGGAGGAGAATTCAAAGGTCTCCATCTCCACCAAACAAAACTCTATCAACTCCTCCACCTGGTAGGCCTTTCATTCACAAAATCCAATCCCGATTCTGAACATTAAAGAACATTCCATACTTTACTTGGAGAAAATCGGACCACTCACTGGTGATCATGTCAAGGATATTGCTAATATTTGTGCAATCCATGAGATTAATGAATCTTCACTCAAAGGGAAGGCTTTGCAATGGTTCAAAGCGCCTTGCCTTAGGTTCTATCCAAAATTTGCACTAGCTATGTATAGCCTTCCATGAGCGAGTTTGGAGAAAAGGGAGATAACTTGTCCCTTTTAGAACAGGTTGGCAACCATCAAGAGAGCTCCCAATGAGTAGGTGATGACTTCAACTTCATATTTCAAATGACTTGGGAGAGAATACCGGTGGCGATAAGGCCAACAATGAGAAGGTGTTTTTCTATATTCCCTTAAAGCTCTAAATTCGATAATTCTATGTTAATTCAATCCATGGGAGGCACACCTATCCTGCTACTTATAACATTGCCATTAGAGCTGAAAATTGTTTGATTCAAGCCGGAAAGCTAGCTCCTGAGCCTCCAATGCCATTATATCCAAATTTAGAGAGCCCAAGTACTAGCCAAGTGTCTATTTTATCCCCTATTCCCACTCCTAGAAATCGAATTCAAGTGAAGCTTCTACTTCATCTTCTAGTGTCTCAAATGAACTTTAAGAAGTCATGAAGCAATTGCAAATTTTAGGAAATGAGCTGGTTACACTCAAGAGGCAAGAAGCCCAAGGTTTTAGACCTTCATTCCAGCCTCAAGCTCAACCTAACAGCAGCCATACTAGCCTCAAACACTACCCAATCCATTGCAAATCAAAATCAAGCAAAACCTCCTGCCTTACAATGACCATCACCCCTATAATCCCAATGTTACATGTGCCTCTTAAGCAATAGTGCTAGTGCAAAACAACATAGCTCAAGAGTATGATTGGTTTTTCCCATGCAATGAACCTCAAAACTAGTCTATGTGTTTCAACTGTGCCTTAAATCAATCATTAATGGTGACTACAACTCGGTGTGGAGGGTGAAGCGAGTCAAGGAAATAACCAACAACAAGAAACATCCCAACAATAATAGCTCCAAATGATACCACACTTGTAAACTAACAGGCAGAACAATTTTGTGGCATGAATCAAATAATCTCCCAAAGTGTTGCAGCCAACACAAGGTCAAAAAGGAGAAATTTGGGTGAAGAACAACCATTGGCTCCAAGTAATCCACAACCTTCTACCACTCCACAAATTATTGGCAAACAAAATACGGTTCCAAACACGCAAGGGTTTGCCTAAAACAGCTCCTAGGCCAACTCAAATGCCGGTTATTGCTGCCCATGTGTAAGGAATGAATGTGCAGGCCAAGGAAAGCAGAGAGATGCTTCATATCCATTCAACATCATTGATCAGATGAAGAAGACAAATGTAAACATATCAATGTGGGAATCACTATCCATCCCAAGCCAAAGAGATTTGCTACAAGCTATCATGAAGGACTGGTCAACTTCAAATCAACAGGTCAAAATGTAAGAAAAGGTACTCACAAATGTTGCCCAGCCTGAGAGGAATCATGGAGGATAGCAAGGTAAAATGTTGAAGCCCCCTCCATTCTATGTTTCATTGATCATTAGAAACCATTTAGTACACAAGCTGCATGATTGATTCCAGAGAAAGTAGTTCAATAATGCCCAAGAAAAAATCTGATCAGTTGGGGATTCAATATGAAGTCATATCCAAAGGGGTAGTGCAATTGGATGGGACAGTAGTAACAACGGTTGGAGTGATCAAAAACTTGAGTCTTACCTTGCATGCATGCCCCAACGTTGTTGTGTTGTAAGATGTCTCTATAATAGACCTTCCACCACTCTTTGCCCTATATCTGTCAAGGGATTTCATAGCTAAGATTGGAGGTTATTTATCTATTGATTGGTCACACATGTTGTTCAGAACAAGATATGGAACTAAAGCCACAATCAGGTCTGAACCTATTGCAAACTTTCACATTGAGCCTCACACCCCAAGCCAAATCAATACCAATTGTTTAGCGTTTGATTAAGAAGATTATCCAAGCACTGATGAGGCTGACACCAAGGTTGGAAGCATCCCAGATTTGACTCTTGATGAATGGGAAAACAAGGTACATGCTTTTGATCCTTATCAAGAAATAGAAGAATATGAGCTAGGAGTCTATTGCATGCACGAATAAAATCAGCCTATCCCTAGCATCACCAAGCCAGACCACAAGGATGATAATGAGGTATGGCAGTTGTTTTTTGATGGATCAAGGAGTAGACAAGGTGTGGGAGGGGGAGCTATGCTTATTTCACCTCAAGGAGTTAAGTATTATTCAGCTTTTGGATTTCAGTTTGCATGCTCTAATAACACTGCTGAATATGAAGCTTTGATATAAGGATTGCATTGGTCAATCAAGAGAGGAATAAAGAACTTGCAAGTCTTTGGTGACAATGAGTTGATTGTCAACCAAGTTAAGGGGCAACATGCTGCCAAGAATGATCTGCTCAAGTGCTACAAAAATAGGGTGTGGGACCTCATGGAATATTTTGAAGGCTTTAGCATCAAATCCATTCCTAGAAAAGAGAACCAAGCTACTGACAGGCTTGCAGCAGTTGGAGCAGCCTTTGATGTTGTTGAAAGCATCAAAAAGGAAAAAGTACAGCCAAGCATTCATGTGATTGTAAGGCCTTCAGTGCCAGACAATAATGTGAGTTGGCAAGTGTTTGAAAGTGATCAACAAATCATCCATTTCTTGCAAGAAGAGGCTGAGTTCTTAGCTAAAAATCAGGAAAAGTTACAGCAGTAGTATGGTGACCAAGTGGTACAGCTGAGAACCAACAAACTACCAAAGGGACTTATTACTTTAAAGTCCATTTTCAATCTTAATGATTAGTTTAGGAAGGAGAGAACAAACATCCAAGTCAAGGGAGAAGATTCAGTATCCATCTTGGTGGAAGAAGGCAAATCACTCCAAGTTAGTAAAGTGATAACTGAGTGAGAAAGGTATGAGTTCATACAACTTTGTCAAGAATTCCCTGATGTGTTTGCTTGGAGCTATGAAGATTTGAAAGGTTTCAATCTTGAGTTAGCTCAACACACCATTGAATTGGATCTAAGTACTAAGCCCGTCAGGCAAAAACAAAGGCCACCAATCCACATATGGAGCCTCTCATGAGAAAAGAATTGAATAAGTTGATAGAGTCAAGTATCATATTCCCTATCAAGAATTCTAGTTGGGTAGCCAACTTGGTTCGATTAGAAAAAAAAGTGGAGAGATTAGATTGTGTGTTGACTTCAGAGATTTGAATAGAGCATCTCTCAAGGATCATTATCCACTTCCTTCTATGGAGTAGATTTTACAAGTTGTTGCCAGCTCTGAGAGGTTTTCATTACTTGATGGCTATTCAGGGTACAATCAGATTATGGTGAAAGAAGAGGATCAGTTCAAGACAACCTTTACAACCAAATGGGGAACTTATGCATACAAGAAAATGCCATTTGGGTTGTCCAACGCTGGAGCTACTTTCCAAAGGGCAATGGACATGGCGTTCAAGGATTTGATTAACAACATGGTGCTGATATATCTTGATGATATCACTATTTTTTCAAAAATACAACAGACCATCTCTTTCATTTGAGACAAGTGTTCCAAAGGTGCAAAAGATTTGGAGTATCCTTGAATCCTAAAAAGTGTATTTTTCTAGCCCATGAAGGAAAACTCCTTGGCCACATTATCTCCAAAGAAGGATTAGCAATTGATCCAAAAAGAGTTGAAGCCATAAGAGCACTACCATTGCCAAGCCACAAGAAGGCCCTTCAAAGTTTCTTAGGGAGAATAAATTTTGTTTGGAGGTTTGTCCCAAATTTTGCAGCCCTAGTCAAGCCTATCACCAAGATGTTAAAGAAAAGCATAGATTTCAAATGGACAACAGAAGGCAAGGAAAGTTTTGAAGCAATCAAAGAAGCCATCTCTCAAGCCCCAACTCTCATTAACCTGATTTCTCCAAGGATTTCATCCTCTATACATTTGGGGGTGATGATACTATTTCTGCAATCTTGGTACAACAGAACAAAAACAATGATGAGTAGCTAGTTGCTTTCTTAAGCCAAATCTGGAGGACTATGAGGTGAGGTATTCTTTCATTGAGAAGCATGTTCTTGCAAAGAATCGGGAGCTTGAATAAATTCAAGCATCTTGTTTCAAAAAAGGTTCAATTGTTTGTTTCTCATGTGGGAGTTAAAGACTTCCTCCTCAACAAAGACTTGAACGAAAAGAGAGCAAGTTGGATTACTCGTGTCATGGAGTATGACATTGAGATCAAAGTCACCAAGTTGGTGAGAGGAAAAGGATTGTGTGAGCAGTTGGTCTTGAATAAACACAAGGAAGTATGCAATGAGAAGGAGGTTGTTTTGGCGTTGCAAGACAGCCATGAGCAAGGAAGCACTCAAGAAGAAAATGATGGTTTCCTCACTCCTTGTTGGACCCAAGACATAATGCACTTCCTACGCACATGTCCATTCCCTCCAGAGATGAACAAGACCAAAAGGAGACACTTCAGATTGCAGGCTATCCCATATGCCCTTGTTGATGGTGTTTTGTTCAAAAGGGATGTGAATGGAGTGCTGCTGAGATGCATTGGTACAAATCAGATTCATAGGGTGTTGGAAGAGTTCCATGGTGGATCAACCGGGTGGTCATTTTGCACCTAGAGTGACAGCTCTAAAGATCATGAGGGTTGGCTATTATTGGCCCAAGATTTTCAGTGATTGTTATGCATAGATCAAGAGGTGCAAGAATTGTGCATTCTTCATGGGTAAGGAGAGGCTAGCTGCCCTCCCATTGCATCTAATTTCAATTGACCAACCATTCATGCAATGGGGTTTGGACTTCATTGGAGTCATTAATCCAAATTCAAGCCAAGGACACAAATGGATTCTAACAGCAACAAATTACTTCACCAAATGAACTGAAGCAGTAGCACTAAGGAAGCAAATGAATCTAGCATCATGGACTTCTATGAGGGAATAACAACCAGATTTGGCATACCTGCTACAATAATATTAGATAATGCATTGGCATTCATTGGGTCCAAGGTAATTGAATGGGATGTCAAGAATGGGATCTACGTAAGCACTTCATCACATTATTACCCTCAGGGTAATGGCCAAGTCAATCTACAAACAAGAACTTGTTAAGGATCATTAGGAGGAATCTTGATAAAAATCAGAGGTCTTGGCATATTAAGTTGAAATCAGCCTTATGGGATGATAGGATAACTCCCAAGAGATCTATAGGTAACTCTCCATTCAAGCTTGTTTATGGAAGAGAGGGAAATTTTGCCCATGTCACTTGAGTTGCCAACATTGGAACTCATGAAACAGTTGGAATTGTTGGAGTTTGGACCCATGGAGGTTAGATATGTAGAATTGATGAAGCTCTAAGAAATTAGAAATCAGGCATCCCAAGTAATGGAGAAGGATCAAGCTTTGATAAAGAAGACCTTTGATAGAAAGGCCAAGGATAGATCTTTCCAAGTTGGAGATCTAGTGTTAAAATGGGATGCAGACAAAGCAAAACGGGAGGCATTCAAAATTTGATGCCATTTGGAGTGGCCCATACATGGTCACAAAGTGTAAGGACAACAATGCCTTCCAATTGTCTACATTGGATGGTGAAGAATTGCAGATTCCAGTCAATGGAATCCATCTGAAGCATTGCTACTAAAGGAAATTCTCCACCTTGTACATATTAGCTTAGGTTTTCATTCCTCTAAGTGCTTATGCACATTGTTTTGTTGTAGATTAGCTTTTCTTTCCCTAAGTGCTTTGGCACAAGCTTGTTGTTCTAGGAAATGTGTTTTGCAGGCCTTGCTCCAATCAGATGGTGTTCTACCTTCCATCTTCCTCCTTGCAGTGTTCTAATTAGTTGGGGTACCAAGTAAAGAATTTAATGACTCCATGCCCAATGGATTGTTTTAGGCAACTGGTAACCTCATCCAAGGCAGATGACCCCTCTGAGTCGCCAAAATTGTTATCCAAAATGTTCCCCTTGCACATTTTGTGGCTAACTCCCTTCATTCTTCCCTCTCTTGTGCCTCAGTCATAATTTTTTTCTTTTAGGCACTCAAGACCTTCTGGAAATGGTACCATTGTATAAAGCTTTTTCTCGGCTTTCCGTAAAGGTAAAGTTTTCTTCCTAACTCCATGTATTTTTAAAGTTATGGCTCAAAGAGAGATTTTGTGGGAAATTTTCCCCTTAAAGGCCCGCAACTAGCAATATGGTGCCACGTGTGCTCGGAAGGGTGGAGGCGGAGATAAACATGGAATTTTTACCAAGTGTTCGGCAAGTTTTCAAAAGGAATATTTCACCCCTGAAGGCCCGCCGACGAATTGGATGCTACCACGTGTCTAGGCGGGGAGAAATTAGAAAAATTTCCTAAGTATCGGTGCCGTAAAATATCTCCAAAAGGGCCCAGCGAATCAAATCAGGCCACGTGTCCCAGGACCAGCGGACTACGGAGGAAGACTTAAAAATTTGGTGAAGTGTTTTGGTGAGAGGAAAAGAGAAATATTTGGCCGTCATCCCACCGACCGGTCGAGCTCACCACGTGTCGCCGCGGCGTCGGGGTCGGAGGCGCGAAAAGATTCTTTCTTTTTTGCCAAAGTGAAAAAATCAAAGAAAATTTTCAAGGGAAAAGCCACCCCAAGGCCCACTAGTGAATAAGATCGCGCCACGTGTTCAGGGGGCTTCAGAGCTTCGGCTGCCGGGGAAAAATTGGGAATTCTTCCCAAAGGATAGCGCAAAGAGAAGTTTTCACCCCCATGGCCCGCAACAAATGGAAACTGCCACGTGTCTTCAACTAGTGGAGCATTGGAGAAATTGGGATAATTTTTCCCAAGAAAAATCAAGAAAATTTTCAAAGGAAAAGCTCGCCCCCAAAATGCAAGCCAATGGGATCGTGCCACATGTCCATGTGGCGGCAAAATATGCAAGATAGGCCTTCGGGAAAAATGGCAGAGAAAGCCCACACCAATTGGTTTTTTCCATGTGTTGAAGTTAGAAAAATGGTCAACAATGAACGGAAAATTTAAGAGAAGATGCCCGCGGCAAATCACATCTTGCCACATGTCCTCAGGTCATTAGCCCGACGGAGAATTTTTAGAAAATTTTCCAATGGCCAAAATAGTGGAAAATGAAGCGCAGAGGGTCCGTATCCAATCAGATCATGCCACGTGGCACTAGGAGTGGCGGAGCATGGAGATTTTTTTGGGAAATTTTCCCAAATGCAAAAAAGTGGGAAAATTTCAAATTTTGGCCCGCCAACCCGTTTTGGCCTTGTTTTGCCCTAAATTTTCAAACGGCCATAACTTTCGATCCAGAGCTCGATTTTTCACGTTCTTTATATCAACAGAAAGCTAGTGAAATTATCTACAAGATTCTAGGATCAATTTTGTATTTTGATGGATTTTGAGAGAGAAAATTGAAAAAATCCTCTGGCACGTGGTAATGAACAAAAATGATGTTTCAACCACCATTTTTAATGAAGAATGGCTCGCATTCTCTCCCATCATGTTGAAAAATGTCAGGGAATGGACCTGTAAGGATGCCCATGCTGTTTTATTGAATTTTGGTTGGTGGTTGAAGCTCCTCCCATGTTTTCCCATGTTTCTCTCTCACGGCTCTTTTCTTGCATTGTAAAAACTAGATTTGACTCTTTTTGAAGTTGGACATTTTTCATGTATTACAGGCTCCCTTTTTCACATTGAAAAGTGATTTTGTGGAATATCAGACCTCTTCCAAGACTGTAACATGTTTTTCTACCTCTCAGATGTTG